>VZSZ01000566.1:0-100097 GCA_013398815.1 Ibidorhyncha struthersii | reverse complement strand
TGCAGTGCGTGTGTTTCAGTGGGCTTTTTCCGACTTGGTGTGTTTTTGAAGTCTCCACCAGATTTATCCTAATTGCTCCCAAACGCATGAATACAGCTTCTCTCCTAGGTGGACACGCACTTAAAATATATATGTTCTTTGGCATGAGCCTGGTCTGGTGAGCTGCGTAATTCCCTTGGGAGTTTAACGAGCACTTCAGTGGGCTGTGACAGTGCAGAGAGCAGAGTGCGCCGTGTACACGGGCAGGAACGCAGCAACTCTGCTGGATGGTTAATAAAGGTTTTATGGTTTAATGTCTCTTGTGTTGAAGCCTTCTTGGCCAGAGGACAATACCGTTGTATCTTAATATATGGTTGCACTAAAGCTTCAGTGACTTAGATGTATTTCAAATGTGATTTCATTAGCCCCTTTGCGTACAGTGAAAGATACAGCGATTGTATTTATTTCTCAGGTGTGGCATTTGGAGTAGTAAGGCCGAAGGGCACAGATGGGCTGGAGCATTGGTTGTGGGTTGGCATATTCATATATCAAATATTACTGAAATATTACTTTTCAGAAGAAATGGCCTAGTTCCAAGTGGCTACGCCTTTTGTTGTGATGCTTGCGCCTTTTTTTTTCTTTGAAAAAAGAATTGTGTGGTTGTGATGTAAGCCTTTCCTTAAAATGCTACATTTGGGGTAGGATATGGTTCCACCACAGTCAACAAACGCAGAACAAGTCTATGTATTTTTGGGCTGAAGGACTGATTAAGAGGCAGGGAGCTCAGGTGGACATTCTCCATGTATGTGACGCTCAGGCACTCTTTTTTCTGCTAGTTATAGGAAGTAGCCTGTAATTTGTGTCCTATGAGTGCTCTCCGTTGAGTCAAGCATGATCTGGTCTTCTATTTACAATTTCTAGTGAAGTGAACATACGTGAATACATATGGCTAAATCGTTTTGCGTTGTTAAAGTTGGCAGTAGGTATCATTCTTAAATTGCTCTTTACTTGGTGTGATGAGACCTCTCTTCTGTCTCTTTGCCTCTCAGGGACACCAAAGTTATGAACTGTGGGTAAATGGTATCACCACCGTGTGATTTCTTTAAAAATCATCCAGCCAAGGAGGTCACTCTTCTTATGGTAGTAGGAGGCGAGTATATCCCCTGATATTCTTCTCATAAGCTTAATTTAACTGCTTGAGGGGAGGCAGGGGCAGATTTAAAAACAACTATTTTAACTAGCTTGTGGCATTAAATTATTTGCATTTCACTTTTTTGGGGAGCTTCATTCATAACAAGATAAATTTTAAATTGACCATATAAATATACCTTGCACTTGTTTAAACTTTCTATTTCTCGTGTGTTTAGTCATTTCTCACATAAATAAACTCTGGGTCAGATCAGCTACTGAAATGGAGCATAGCTGTGCTGACATCAAAACAGCTGTGCTCCTTTGTACCAGCTGAACATGTAGGTTTTGACCATATAGGGATACATGTGATTTATTTTTAAGTAGAGGACAGGCTGGCTTCTTGGTCAGATACAGGAGTCATTGTCAGGAAATACAAGTTTTATTTCTGCCCTGGTCCTGAGTTCTTGTGTAACCTGGAACAAGCACGTAATTCCCTTACACTTTGTCTATAAATTGAGAACAGTTCTTTCCCCTCTCACATGGGTGTTTAATTCAGTGATGCATGAAATAGGATAAATATTTAGGTTAAAGTTGGTATGCAAAGTGTGAGTCAGAGCACGAAAATGAATACATTTTAAAGCTGTGGGCCATTTCCTCAGCCAGGTTAAGTTGAAATGGTTTCCTTAAACCCATGAAAGTATATAGGTTCATACAAGCTGAAGGTCTGATCCACGTGTATGCCTTGAGAGGTCTTCTGTAGTTCAGCCTATACAAGAATATTGGGGTTTGCATATTGAGATGCTGTGAGGGCTGTAAGAAATCTGTAAACGTTACTTATTAATGATCTCTATTAACAGAAGGAAAAAAGCTTGTGTTAAATTTTTCAAATTGGCAATGCATTTAAAGCTGAACTAAATTCGATTCTGCTGGCTGCACATAAGTGAAATAGGTCACCATTACTACTACTCTGGTGGGCTTTTTTCCTCCTTTGCTTTGATGGCACTCTGCAAAGCTTGAGGAGAAGAATTATACACAGCTCCAGTATACTTATTGTATTTTAAAAAAAAATCTATGTGATGTATACACTAAAGGAAGGCAATAATAAAGCTGAGAAAACACCAAAGTATCTGCAGGCTACTTGGCTTTGGTAAAATGACTTTGCGTTGAATTCATATATACTATACTTCATAATATAATGTAAAATAGCATTTATTTACCCTGTGATGCTGGGTGACCCACTTATTTCTGTCCCATATTAAATGGCGAGGGGGATGAACACTGTCTCCAGGTGAATATTTCACTGTTTTCAAAGGATTTCTGTCCTTGTCAAATATTTCACAGCTTCTGTATATGGCTGAGCTATTCTTGCTAGATGTGGTTGGATGAGGAAATTAGTTTTGGCCCATGCCATGTAGACCTTTAAAAGAAAAGGCCCGAGGGGGAGATTTTATTTAATAACCCACTACACCCCTGCATCGCAATCAAGTGCTTCAGTACAGCTAGAAATGGATTTGTGCAGCTGTGAAAGGTATTGGCTGGTGTGCGAAGGAGAGTCCAGCTCAGAGATGGGCTAACAGTGGCACATCCCTCTAGTCCTGGATGGGCAGAACTGGGTGAAGAGTCTATACAACACTTCAGGTCTGGGACTGTACTATAATTGCACACTGCAGGTGTCTTTACAGTCCCTTGGGTTTTTTTTCCTAGCGCACTTTTATCCATTTTAGGGCAACTAGCTGTTATTTCATAATTTGTATAAAAATGGATGGTTGTACAGAGGCGATGCTACTTGGCAGAATGTTTTGTGTTCAACTTAATGCTCTATACATACATAAGGCGCCTGTCTTACACTTTGTTTACTTATGTCCTCTGCTATTTCTTTATATTTGATTGGTCCATTTCTTTTCAGTCACTGTGACCAACAAAGGGTGTCTGGATGACAGAGTAATGGAGATCATTTGCTTCACAGAAATGTGTTGCCTGTTACTAACACAGGCTACTGATACTGTGAACATCAGGATATTAAGAGTGAATAATGAAAGAGAATGAATGCACTCAATTTTCATATAGACTGGTGGATTGTGTTGGCTTTAGGCACTTGGCAGTCTTTAGCTTTAGGATATTGGTGTTGGAATACATGTAGCAAGATGATGTTGTCTCCAGACATCTTGTTTATAGGCAGATATCCACCTCAGATGAGGAAAGAGTAGGACAGAGAATAAGGTGGAAGCTGCAAGTCTCTCCCAGGCCATAGTAGAAAAGCATGTAAGCTATGCTAATTAATACTCTGAGAGAATCTAATTTATTTGTTTCCCCCTTGTACTGTAGGTAATGATATAAACAGTGAGCCTGGTTTTATTCCTCCAACCCAAGGGTTTACATAAATATATCCACACAGCTTGGCTCCGAGAGCAAGTTTACTTTCCCCACTCGGTTCTTCATAGTTGGCATATTTGCAACTCTCTCTGACATTTCTCTAGTACTTCTGTTGTTTCTCCTTCATTGGTATATATTTTTATTTACATTATCCTCCTTTTCCTCCCCTACATCCTCCGGAAAGTTTTGAATCTGCGTTTTGCTAAACATTTTGCTGTATGTTGGTTTCCTTCTCTCGTAGAAGGATAAGTTGGGTGAAAAGAAAGCTACTACTTTGTGCTTTCTCCTATTTTATGTCATTTTTTTCTGCTAGACAAACTATCTTTGATTTAGTGGGGTTGAAGTATGAGTGCATAATAGATTATATGTCACGGGACCAAATCAATCATGGTTAACAGTGTATTGACAGAGCATATAGCAAGTATCCTTGACCTGAGGTTGAAAATACCCGTTATCAACATCATGTGGTACTTGCTGCTGCTTGGCATGAACTTTGAGGCAGATTATTCTTTATCATTTTTTTTAGTCTAACATACATATCAGTTTTCTCTCTGTTTGAGCCTTTTTGAACTAACATAGGCCTCCTTCATTTGTGGAGCACAGAAGAACCCGGCCAGGCATGTCTTGGAGTTTTGAAAGTAAAAGAGAGAGAAACTCCTGTGCTTTAAATAGAAGCCAGCCTTTAACTGTTGAGGTTACAGTGAGATTTTCACTATAGTTAGGCTGCTGTTTAATTGCCCAGGCCGGGGTGTTTTACATATTCATTTGTGATATCTAATACTGCATGTTGTTGGAAGGAAGCATGGAATTGGTCTTGTCCATTATGGCAGTTCCTTCGCACCTTTATTCATTTTAGGCATTTATGGTCTAGCATTTCTTTCACACAACCCTAGGCACTTCTAATAGCATTTTTTAATGTTCTTGCTGTTTGTTGTATAGCATCAGTGCTGTAGTATTTTCTGTTGGAGGAGTGTCTTTTCCCTCCTCCTCAGCGAGGGTGTTTTGGTATTTACCCTGTGCTTCTGCACAAATGAGGCTGCTTAGCTACTTGCAAAAGCAGTCTGGAGGTGACAGGGTCAGACTGAACCATTGTTTCAAGTTGCAATGAACAGGTGAGGTCTGTGCTCAATGATATCTTGTTCCCAGCAATACTGCTGTTTATGTCTGAATTCAGAAATCAGAAGGGTGATTTGAGCATATGAACAGCCCAGCTGAACTTACTGGTACTTAAACTCAACATGTGCTTAAATGCTGTGCTAAAGTAAGAGCTTATTTGGGGTCTGCATGTGTCTTTACAAAGATGAAGTGGTGATGTTGAGTAAGCAAAGTAATTACTACCAAGTGAGAAATAAAAGGCTTGGAGGAATATTATTGATATACTTTGCTACTTCAGGAAAAATGTATTTGGTAAGCTTCCAGGCAAGCAAAGTCTTCGCTCTGGTTTGGCTTGCGGTTTATGGACAAATGAAAATACATTCTGCCCATGGACAATGTAACTACATCTTCTTTATCTTGCTTATCAAAATATACATATATTTATGCAAGAAAGATCAAACATCTACCAGAATGGGTTTGTCTTCATTTTTACCTATTTTGTTTTATGAAGATGCTGTCTTGTATTGTCTCCTCATCCTGGCATCTGAACGCCTTCTGTTTGTGTAATCAATGGTATGTTAATATCTTGTCTGCTCCTTATCTCCCAGACAAGGAGTGTATTTTTTTTGAAGGGGAAGGTGAAATGTTTTCTTCTGTGGATCAGCTTGTAAATACATGATGTTGGCCAGGACAAGTCTATAGTTTGCTTTCTATTTGGGACAGAAGTGAGGAGGTTTATTGTGATTCTTAGCTCCTGCTCTTCTGTATTTATTTCAATTTCTTGTTTGAGCTGTGCAACAAAGAGAAGCTCGTGGTACAAAGTTGGGAGCACGGAGCTATTGGCCCAAGTACGGTCTCTCCCAGTGTCAGGAAGCCACATGACAAAGGCTGAATCCTGAAAGGTCTGCAGAACGTCTGCAGCCTGGCTACACAATGGTTTCTAGTGCTTTGAAATGGGCTCAGGATACATGCGCAACATTTAGCGTTTTACTATGTCACACAGCATCTTTGGTTTCTTGACTACTATTGGGGTCCTGGCCTCTGAAATACCTGGGTTTGTGACAAATGAGATTCACAGATGATTACGGGAAGCAGAAATTTTCCTGTTCTGTTTTTTTTCTTAGTCTGTCATTGCAAGCTGACCTGGAAAAAATCCTGTCCCCAAATTGCTAATCAGTTTAAACCTCACCAGGAAGACGTAGCCAGGCACTGGAGGGTTGATCTCCACCCATGTATCCTGCTCGTATTGGCAATCATGTTCTTGCTCCATTCATTAACAGAAATACTGACATGCCCAATTATCTCTGTGCCACAGCAGGGAAGTTAAGCTGGGGTTGGTGGAATCCCTGTTTGTCGAGTAAGTGGGTGATGGTTTGCATCTGGAGCCCCACGTGGTGTTTCGGATGACCAGAACTCAGGCTCCTGCTGCTATGAAAACAGGTGGAAACCTGGAGCTTTTCTCACTGTTTGAAAATGTCAGGATGTGAAGTATATTTTGTTCCCACAGGTATTGCTATATGGCCGATTTTTGTGAGAATTCCTGCATGCATGCAAAAGGATAATTTTATGAACCATATTCCTAGAAAAGTTACAGACATAATTCTTAGGTGAAACAATATCAGGCAATATCGGTTGATTTGTACATGGACATCTAAGTAATAGATCATGCTGTAAGAGGACCATGTTTTGGAAAGCTGCAGGGTTCCAGCAGATTTATTCCTTTGGACAAAGCTGTGGAATTAGGTAATTCTGTGTCCTTCTGTGTTTCTCACGATATAAGCACTGAGCTGCTGTGGGTAGAGGAGACTTGAAGGAACTTTGAGCAACATCATAAAAAGACTTCAGGCTACTCCTTTTTCTAAAAACCCTACTGAATGAATGAATTCAAAACAAAATATCGTTTCTCATGATACCCTGTAGTCAAGCATAGAGTAGTTGAACTGAAAACACGGGCAGAGAAACTGCATTTTATATACTTTATATTCTCCTCATGGCGAGAATTTGAAGATACATATCTGTTTGGGTTTTTTTCTTAGCTAGATTTGCAGTGTCCATATATTCCCCATGTCCAAACCAGTAAAACTGAAACATGGACCTGGCTCTGTGTGAGAGCTATGATGGATTTTATAACTCTGTTGCAAAGTTTCACATCTCTAGATGCCAGACCAGGAACCTACATCTCCATTTCAGAAAAATGAGCTCACAGCATGCTTACGGTATGATTTGTGTACCAGTCACACCTGTCATCGCTGTGTTCAGCACACACTTCTGTATTTTGCTTGGCTCAAGTCTGAGGGAAGCCAGATTATAAGAAAGTTCAAAGTTTTTATTAATGCATTTATTATAGTGTAGTATTGGAATATCACCGAACTGTTCCTACTAGCCCTGCAGGAGCCCAAACATGAAAACAGTTTTGTGACGCTCAAATAGTATAGCACTGGTTTCACAACAAGAGATGAGGGAGCTGAAGTGAAGAATCCTGATAGTTGTTTATAGTAAATACGAAATAAATAAGCAGCTGTTGGAGGGCAAAGCTCTTATTTCTCTACATCTGTATAAATCAAATACAGAATTGGTGTAAAATATTCAGATCTGACTTCCCTACTAATTTACCGTGATATAACCTTATACTTTTTATGTTCTCTTTCTTTAGGTGAAATGGCTATGATATTGATACAACTGAGGTAGATGCTGGATGTTTTAAATTTTCCACCTTCCCTAGACAGGAAAATAGTTTTTAATGTAGCATTCAAAGGGCTGCTTCCTCTCATTGCTATAAATGTAAATCAGAGCTTGGTGGAGATTCAGGAGGGAGAGAAGGAAGTGGATGTTTTGTATAAATAATGTCATTGTCTGAGGCTATGACAGAGGTGGTTTATGTGCGTAGAAAGTTACAAGAGGGCATAAACTGAAGACAAAAAGAAAATGTCTTCAGAAATCACAGCTTTTTATTATGGGATTTTTTAATTCTTGTCTGGAGCTTTGGCACCAGTTGCTGTTGTAGAGAGGATAGTATGTTAGGTTAAAGATTAGACCCAGAATTTAGCTATTTCTTTTCTATAAATATTGGAGATAGACAATAATTGAAATGTCACCTCTTGTTTTCAGCTGTTACTTGCTTTTCCACATTTCCTCTTCATGTGTCACTGATTACCTGTTCCACTGTTTATTTGCTCATTGTTCATTCAGTAATAATCTCGCAAGAGGCTTTATGAAGAACTCAACCATTTTCCTTAGTGAATTCCATGATTGCTGAATTTTGTCTATATATGAAGTACTAGTGCATCTCCTTCCCTTCACTCCATCTCCTCTGGCGTCAGCTTGTTCGTCTAATGATGCTCATTGTCACACCACCTCGTCCAGCCACCACTAGTTCTCCTTTCTAGAGTTCGGAATACTCACACCAGTCCATTCCTCAGGACTTGAGTGTGAGCACATGCTTCTTTCCCAGTGGCTTCCCTACAGAATTGAGTTTACATACAGCCACTTTCTGCTATTACAAATATTTGGTAATGGTAGGTTTACCATTTCTAAAAGAAAATGTTTAGTAGGATCAAACTTGATCTAACCTTGGCCCAGTTGAAATGCCACTAGGAAGCACATTGCTCACTCCAGCTTGGAACCAGAAAAGTTGTTAGAAAAAAAACCAAATCAGATAATGGAAAAAGCAAAACTGAAGTGGGATAATTGTCATACACCCTAAAACACAACACTTGGTTTGTCTGTCATCTAGTTTCTCAGCAAGCTCACGTGAGCCTGACAGAGTTTTCATCTGAGCCAAATATAGTTAAAGTTTCTTCTAGGTTAAAAGGGAGAAAATAATAATTCACTGTATTAACTTGTGGACCACAAAATACTTATAACAACAGCATTCCAAAGAAGTGAGATTGCCAGAGATGTGAAAAAAAATGCTAATGCTTCTCAGAGTTAACCCAAAGGGGTAGTACTGAAGTGCTGCTCCTTTGTCATCCTTGGGGGCTGGTGGGTGGGAGGTTTGAGTTGTTGGGAGATTTTTGTTGCTTGGCTGGGGTTTGGGGGTACAGTGACACGCTACTGGAACTGAAGGAGCAACCATTTGATAATGTTTCCAGATTTTCTTTCTGGTTTCTGACCTAGAAAGATGGCTACTTTATTGATATATTAGTTGTCTTCAGACTTAAGGATGAGGCTTAACTCTGAGGTTTCTTTTATTTTTTCTCTACTGATCTGTTTTGAGCTGTGTTCTGGTTTAGCCCTAACTAAATTAGGGCAAGTTTCAAGTTTAAAAATCAAGCAAAACAAAGCGCTCTATACAATATATTTTCCTTTTTCTAACTGATTGCCTCTAAATGTTTTTTTGTGAATGTCTGGTGCATATAGCATATTACAAGGGAGATGTAACTTCTGTGAAGTTTTTCTCTTAAATCAGAGCTATAAACAAGGTTAAACGGAAAGTCTTTCTAGCCATGCAGTGGACGGGGAGAACCACTACAAATGTGGTGAGCAAAAGGAACTGAAGCACAGTAAGTGAAGCAGCAAGAGGAGCTGAGTTGGGAGGAGCTCACTGTGCTTCTGTGAATGGATGGCCACATCGCCTGCTGAAACAAAGTCCAGGGAAGCTCACGCGAGATCGTTGTTGCTATCTTCACACGCGCAGCTGCTTAGCATGTCCCATTGTTTCAAGCATCTGTGGTGGGCTTGGTGGTTTTGTTTTATGTTGTTTGATGTTACAGTTCTGTTATGGTTGAATATTCTTCACAATTTACATCTGCTGAAGTTTTCCAAGCATGGTGGTGGAAACCAAGTGATTAAGGAGAAGCAATCTGGGCTACTGTGGTTCCTGGCATAATGTCTAGTGGAGAGGAGATGTAAGAAGATGAGGGAAGGCTTTGGGATCCTTTCTTTTCCTGCGGTGGCTAAATACCAAGGCTTTCAACAACTTCAGTTCCAGCTGGGTCATTGGGATTCTGAACTATGTACTTCAGCATAGCTTATGGATTTTAAACCTGTCATACCGTACTTTTATTTTAGATACGGTCCTGCACTTGCAAGCTGTTTTCTTGATCTTTTGCCAGCAAGGCTTTTGTAGCAGTGCTTGGAAGATATACTGTAGCAGTTCCCTTTTATAATATCTATCATTAACACCTCTTTGGCATCTGTAAGAGTTTCTTCTTTGCTGGCCATTGGAGCAGTTGATTAAGCAGCCTTTTGCTGTCCGCAGGCAATTTCTCAGATTTCCACCTTGTTTCAAATCTACCTTTCTAGCAAAGGTCCTGGAAAAAGGTTGTGGCAGGGCAAGTGCAGGCCTTACCTTCATGGTAATAATAAACTGTTTGAAAAATTTCAATCAGGCCAAAGCAGTGAGACAGCTTTAATGAGGATTTGTAGTGACCTTCTGTTTCATAGTAGGTGGATTCTGGCACATTGTCAATTTTAATTCTTACTGATCTTCCTGTGGCTTTTGATACCAGAGATCATAGGTTTCTCTTAAAATACCTGTAGAAGATCCTAAGCCCTGTGGGCACTTTTCTGACATTGCTTTATTAGTATTTGCCTCAGTGGTGCCAGTTTGTCACTGTAAATATCTCATCTTCTGATATTGCCCCTGTGAACTGCCAAGTTCCCCAGGGCTATGAATTGGGCGGATCCCTGGGTTTCCTCTATGTATATATGAGCTGCAGCTTGCATTTTCAAAACTTACATGCATTATAACGGCACGCAGGAAGTCCTTGGACATGCTTATTTCTTACAAGTGTTTCTGTGTATGTGACAGCAGTGCTTGCCTGCCAAAGTTTAGCCTGTAAAATGTTGCAAAAGTAAATGCAAGCAAAATGTGGTTATGACTGCCTGTTATCTCCTTTTGATAGAATCGTTTTTTTTTAGTCTTGATTCAGTATCTTAAATCACAAAAGTAGTCTAGGCATGGAGGTGAATTTTAGTCTGCTTCTGGTTAGTCGTTTAATGCTGGAGAAGTATTTCTGGATGCCAAGAGGCAGCAGGGACTGACTGCTGTTACTGTTAGAGGTAGTAATGACAGTAAGACTTGCTGACGGAGAAGGTCTGCTAAATCATCAACTTTTCCAGTCTAGCAGAACTTTACTTATAGGCCATCTGTTAGAGGCTTCTGCCTAAACCTTTAAAAAAAAAATAAAATAATCTAAGATGTGGCACCTTTATTTCATGTATAGAAGGAACTATTTTTAGAGTTAATCAGATGTTCTTATTCTTTTTTCCTTTACTCCTAGTTATTCTTCTAGTGACTTGAGGTAGCGTTAATCTTGTATTGAAGGTATCAGTAGTTACATAAATAGCTACCACCGAGCTAAATATCTCGACTGTAGACTTCTGTCTGTGGAATAACAAAATAGATCTGTACCATGATTCATTTCATCCATAAGAAGGCTTGTACAGTGTAGACAGCCTCAGCCAAGGAACTGAACCGTCATAGCTCGGAAGATGGGTGTACGTGGAAGGTTATGGTCTGAAGAGATGTAGTCTTGGGAAGCAGAAACACAAAAAGGCAAAATGTCAAAGGACCCACAACTGGTTTGTGCAATGTTTGCATGTCACAGACTTTTTAGCAGTTCTGCTTTTGACAATCTTGCCCACCCAGGGCATGCAGCACATCTGCTGGGGGCTGTACTTTGCACTGGCTTAGTGAAGTGGTTGGGCTCACTTCTGGGGGAGTTATTTTTTGGGGTAGGGAAGAGATGTAGAGGGAATTAATTCCCTGAGGGGCTGCTATGTTGCAATGCAGAGGTCAGGACAAGTGTCCAGAACATGGAAGATGCTCGTATTGCTGCCAGCTGCCATGGCTTCTTTTTGCCCCTGCCCCTCAGGCAGTGGTTTCATAACACAGTGTGTCTGAGCTCCTGGTTCATCGTGGTATCCATTCAGTTAAACTGCCTTTGTCCATCTTAGAAGAGCTTGTTGATAATTTGTGATTCAGTGTGTATATATTCTCAAACTGTACTTGCTTATTTGGATGATATTTCACTTTGAAATGATTTCTAAGGTCTGTTATTCACAACCTCCGTGGATTTAGCTGTGGCAGCTAAATCTGACGTGGATTATGAATTGGAGCCCTCCACCACCACAGTTCACAGCCCAGGGTATTAAAGTGAACTGAAATCAGTAGTGGTTTACATTATAATGTGCCTGGCTCTGAACTGGAAACTGAAGAATGGACACATCACCTAGTTTTGCCTCTTCAGCTTTCAGCAGAAGGTGAGGTGGCCAACACCAAGAAAGTACTTGAACTTTGCTTAATAGGACTTGGAAGAGCTCACAAGGAAACGTTCTTCTTTGATAGTTTGCTTTCTGTGTTGCTTATTTACTCCTTCTCTCTGTGCTTCGGATTGTATTTGCCATGTATTAAGTTTGCATGTGTTTCTAATTTACCTAGTTTCTTCAAATTTTGTAATCTCATGCATTTTTGGCGTTTATCTCAAATTGCTACCAGCTGTAAATATCACAAGTATGTTTTTTCACAGTTTTCTTAATTACAAATGAAAATGCTGACTAAAACCAAAATAACAACCCTCCTATTCCACGAGACAACTTCTATATTTAATACGCTGCTTCAAGTCAGTTGTTACACAGTGCTAGAGCTATCTGTCTAATTCACCGTTCTGTCTCTACCAGTGGTCATCAGTAGAAAGGACAAGGCAGCATCTTGCTTAAATACACATCTAGAAATTATGTAATGATTTCAAGTTATTTTTACTGGTTTTGATTTTATCTAGGTGGGTTTTAATTCCTTATTGTCTAATTAAATTTAAAAGAAATGCTAGCATTAGATGCTTCATGAAAAAAGTTACGTTCACCTAATAGAACATTATCAAATGAAAAGAATGGATTAGTAATTTAATTAGATTTGAAATAGTCTCTGTAAACCAAAGGTGTTCAGTAGATGCTATCCTGCTTCTTTTCTGGGTTCTTTTAAAGCTTGAAGTCCATAAATGTTTTTCCTACATAACGGCACTTTCATAAATTAAATTATTAGGAGCATGCCTTGCCTTTCTAGTTCTGCCAAACAATGCTGTGTTTTCTTTTTCCTAGTTTCTCAGTCTCTGCCAGCTGACTGCAAGTTTTCAAAAATCTGTGTCAGTGCTGTGGTAAGTGCGGCAATGAATTCCCTCTGAGCCCTAGGATGTGGATGCCTGAACCAACAGGTGTGCTTATGCTCCGTTTTCAAGGGCTGCCTTACCTGCGCTTTTCTGTAGTTGCTTTTGATGAATCCAAAATGCTGTGACCATCAGATAGCATTGTTGAGTAGTAATGTTAGGGTCCTGTTTATTTCCACGAAGCAGAAAGACAGCAGCAAACCTTATCACCCGAACTAAATATTCACAGCACAGCCCTCTTCCCCCAGGGGTTGCACTGGCTTTGTGTTAAATAGCATATTGATTACAAGATTACAGCGTTTTGTGTATAAAAAGTGTATGGTCATGGGCCTTTAGATTTGAATTGCCTGTTTATCTCTGTGGAAAATTGTATTTATTCACAGAGGAACTGCTTGAGGTGGTTCAGAACAATGTGGGGGGAAATGAATTGGGATGAAGAAGATGATACTTGCTCTTCTGGGCTACTCTTCAGTAGCCCCATGTACCTTAGTGCGTCAACATCAGTGACAGCAGAATAGGTGTCAAGGCTTTCTGTTATCACTGATGCACAAGGTGGTGTCTATTCATTCCTTCCTCTCCCCACCTGGTCACTATGGATGATGTGTAAGACACAAAGGATTTCTTCGTCCAAAACACTATGTATGCAGTTGTGAAGCATTTCTACTGTCCTAGGTAGGAAAAGTGCCATTATCTTTCCAGTGGATACACCCACTTTCATAGAAGGAATCAAGTGTTGCGTTAAAGTTACCTCTAACATAGTGTGTTTTATGAATGACTGGGTAAAGTAATTTCCTGTGCAATATGGGAATGCCTGCGATGCAGAGCATCTTGCGTGTGGATTAACACTGGTACAAGTAACGCATGTATGCATAACTTGCAATAGACCATGGTGCACTTCATCTTATAGTTGTAATCTAGTCCATTTGGCTGCTCAGTTTAAGGCCGAGTTAAGTATGGCTGCTTCCCGGATAGTATAATATTTCACACTGTGGTGAATTAACTTAAAATCCCGTTGCTCTTCTCCTGTAAAGTGCCTGCCTCACTTTCTTTAAAGTGTTCTGAAGTCCATCTGGCTGCAGCAGTGTATCTACTTTAATTAAAAAAAATAATAATTTAATTTCATATTATGTGAGCATATTTGGTCATTCAGGGCAAGTAATAATAATGTAATTTCTCACTCTAGTTCTCAGGTTTAAACTGGTTGCTTAATTTCCCCTCTATTCCTCCAAGCTTTCATTAAAACTTTGAAAAGCTCACCTAATATTAAGAACTGGATACCAGTGTAAGTGTTTGAAATAGTGATGAGTAACTTGAATCTGTACAGCTGTATGCAAAACTGTCAGTGAAAAGTGGAGAATGGCAGATATTGAGACTTTCCTGATGATTTGGATGGATTTAAAGTATTCACGTGATAGTTGTACACCATCCAGGTAAAGAATATTTATGTGGTCATTCAAAGTTCAAGTACAATTCAGTGGCCATAAGGAGTGCAGAATAGGCCTGTATTTCCTAAAAGAAACATGTATTTTGAGACTGTTTTGCATCAGGAGATGCTGATCCTTTATGATCCCAGTAGGGAAGGCGCTCAGACTCTGTAAAGTGTTATTTAAAATGGTACTTATTAAAACTACCACTAAAAAGAGAAAGAGAATAGTAAAATCTTACATCCCTTTAGACGCTGGGAACCTGGAGCTGTGCAGCATCAAAATGTGCCTCTGATCCACATACAGCACACCATGCGGATCTGTCCTTGGAAAGCGTTACCCCATTTTGGTCATTCAAGCTATTATAGTGCTTACTAACAAGAAAGCAACCCTATTCATCGTTTCTACTGTCCAACAGAAAGGATGTTCACATGACAACTTGTTGTTGCACGTGTTAGATAAAGGCAAGGCCAGGCAGGAGGCATAATCACCGGTTACAATCTCCTCCATTACAATTAGTGCTCAGTTTATCCGAAGTTTATCCTGCGGCTAAGGGATACATGCAGCACATCACAGACCTGAAGGCCAGGCTATACAGGCAGCGCAGCACAAGCCTGAGACTGCTCAGCTTAACTGTTGGGTGGATCACTAACTCCTCGATGTACCACTGTCTTCTGGTCAGGATCACTGCAGAGACCGTGTCCCTTCTGTTCACAACTCAAAACTGTAGTATCAAAATAGGAAAGACAAATTACTGGTCAGGGGGTATCCAGTGTTGCTCACCTTTTGAAAGCCCCAGTGTGAGTCCCTTTGAATGAAATTTGGGATCCCAACAATGTGTGCAACTCATCTGCAGAACTGATTTCCAGTGCTTTGAAATCAACACCAGGATTATTAAAATAAATTACTGGTCTTGGATGCAGCTCTAGAGTTTTATATGCATTATGGCCCCTTTAAAGAAAGGCAAGAAAGTCACCAGCTATTGAAATACTAGAAAGAAAAGCTTCATTAGTGTATTTTATGAGTAGGTGGAATTCAAAGAATGTCCCAATATGATCAATCTCAATGTTACTGTGTTGCCGCAGCTTGAAATGCGGAGAATGTAGAATTAATTGAGTCTGAACTAAGTCTTTGGACAAAGTCACAAAAAGAATTGTGCACATTCAATCCCAATGCTGACCTTACTCCACCTGCTCAGTCTGTGCTGAGCAGTATAATCTCTTCACTATATAATCTGAACTCCTTCGTTATGCAAAACTTACTTTTATTTTATAAACTCTGTATGCATTAAAGGAAGAAATGCATCTCCCAGTTATGATCAAAATAGAAAAATCTATTTAAAGTATTTTGAAATACTTGAAATTTATAACACTACATCTTTCCAGACATCATCTGCTGAGTTACAGATCAGCTACTGAGCAGTATTAGTAGCAGATTATTTTAAAATATTTCAGATTACCAATTCCAATCAGACTAAATGTGAAATGTGTAATTTACAAGAACACAACAGAAGTCAGCTGTGAAGTTATGAAAGTAGGGAAGCTTGAATTTGCTTGACAGACACAGTACTAAAATCTTGATGTCGTTGATACACCTATTACTAAAAAAAGGCCGATTAAAAACATAAATTTTAATTGAAGATGTATTGTTACTGTGGTTTTGCATGCATAATCCATATTGTCATGTAATTTGTGCATAAATCAAGGCAGAGGCAAAGGAGATATTTGAAAATTTGCACCTGGGAACCGTCGAAGAAGTACAACTCTTAGTTAAATTTTTGTGTAACCTGCTCTGATGCTTATTATGACCTATGGTAGGGAAGCATTTTGTTTTGTCACTTAAAATGATCTGCAGGGTATATGTGTGAAAATATAATAATTGTAACTGCTGCAGTGAGTGTCCTTCAGCCTTAAGTGATTGTGCATATACATGTACACGCACACACTTGCCATATGCAGCTGTTTGGTTTGCATTCTCAAATGGGTTTGGTAGCCATGCTTGTTGCCAGATTTTACTTTGCCTGTATTGCTGTTCGTCATGCTCTGTTGCCCAGTGTAACATCAAACATAGTTTGCTACCTAGCCAGTAAACGCCAATGTGTAGCTGGTGTTTTAAGGATCGAGTCTTTTGTGATAAGGACTTCAGTGCAGTGAGCTGTGTTGGGTCTCAGAGTGGCAGGCAGAACAAATAGGCTGAACCATAAGGGAAAGAGCTATATCCTTCTGATTACACTGAATTACCTGGATTTCAAAATTTAAGGATTTGGGTTTTTTTATTTAAAGTACGGTATGTTAAAACAGATGTAATCCTTTCTTTGCTTCAGGGTGGTTAAGGATATTTTATTTTGGAAAGACTCCACAAAGTAATTATTACTCAGTTCTTTAACTGTTACAGAATACAGGAAACTCAGAGAAACTAATAATTAAAATCTTAAATGAGTGTGGGTTTGGGGCTAGGTTGTTTTTCTTCTTCCCTCCTAGAAAATTCAATTGTTCGAAAGCCTGCTAATTAGAGTAGGGATGGTCTATATTAGATTACCTTCCCTCCTCCCCCTTTCTGGTATATTTGGAGAGGTATGTTTCAAATTATTTACAGTCTTGAATTTGTGAGATATCCCCAAATGTTTCACTGGGTGGGTTTTTTTTCCTGCTGTTGCCTTAGATTTAATTTAATTAGTTCTCTCCTTTTCATTAGGTCACTCAGGCTGACATATATCCTGAATGAAATCTTCTTGTTTTATATTTAACTAGTAGTTACAACATACTTAACCCAATCTTGCTGTTTTAAATCCCTATCTTCTGCATTTCAAAAATATGGAGTTAAATTTGTAATGATACCTTAATTATTTGATTTTATTTTTTATCAAATATGTTGCTTTGTGGCATTATACAGTATTCTAATATCATCCTAAACAGGGGGGATTTGCCATATGGACCATATTGTTTTAAACATACTCCAAACATACACCCAAGCAGTGCACAGCACTGTTGCATCTCTTCTGTTTTCATGAGTTCTGTGAAGCTTTGATTCCTCTCTTTTTTTTTTGTTTGTTTCTTTGTTTTTTGTGAAGATTCACTCTCTTCCTCCCTCTTTTGTCAGTCTGGTCCCTTTCACTCCTTGTGGGGAGTAGGAAATAATTCCACTATTAAGATGAGGGTATACGATCTATTTTTTTCCTGCCACGTTCACAGCGGTCCCCCTCACTTGCTAAATGCTTTGTCCTGTCGACTCTTTTGCAGACCAGGTTATTAGGAAGTAGAATATTGATTATTTAGGATGAGATTTTCAAAGCTTGCCTAGAGGGTTGGGGTGTCCAATTAGAAATTAATGACCTAGAGGCAGCTTTGAAAATCCCACCTGTAGAGTTGAAGCTTTTAAATGAGTCTGAAGTTAAGAGTGCAGCCATAATGAGTGCACAAATGGTGTGATATTTTCCTGTGATTGGAAGGAGTGTTAAATAGCAGCTCTCTATCTTCACGTCAAATAATTAAGGAACTTACCAGAAGTAGACTTCAGATCAGTAAACTGATCCTCTTTGTTTTGGAACAGGCTAACAGGCAGTTATTTAAAATACTAAGGCACAGTACAGCCCTGGTAATGACAAGTTTTGTCTAGGAAGTCATGTACTATCTGTTTTGTGAAGACAGTTAATCAGAAACTTTGAAATAAGCCTAGAGCAAGAATAAAAGCAGGAAACATAGATGTAGAATTTTTTTTTCCAATGGAGTAAGTGAAAAATATTTTTTTAGTTATTTTTAAGATGTAAAAGTAATAGTACCAGCTATAAGAATAAAACTAAAGCAAGGCTCTTGTGTGCCAAAGATTTTTTTTCCTTTTTTTTTAATGATTCCAAGGGTACGGCAGGTGAATCCATTTAGCAAGTCTAATGACTGGAAAGTGGAATGTTTTTCAAATAGCATGGATGAAACGATCTGTAGCCCATCAGCGTACAGCTGGAATGATGTCATACATGGTTATGCTTTAATTCTTCCTGCATTGCTAAAGGGGGAATGGGGTCTGTAATATCCTCAGACTGCCTTGTTGAATGCAAATCCTCAAGCTGGAAATGGAGTGCCTTCTCTTTTTCCACATGACTAATGTTAATTTCTTTAGCAGAAAAAAATTTAAAATGTCTCTCTAATGGTAATTTACCATTTATTGTAAATGTGCCACATAAAGGAAGTAATAAGTCATTGTTATTGACCTATTACTGTTCTTTCTGTTTTACCTCTAATTAAATAAAAATGTGCACTTCGAGTTAATATGCTTTTTGTTTGAATATTATTTCGTTAGTCCAGAACTAGTGCTGATACTCCAACACACTGTAGTAATCAAAGCTTTCTCTTAGATTTTGCTTAAGCTGGGTGTGAAGTTTTCATCTTAGTTGTTCTCCTTTAATTGGATTCCCCCACCCCATTTCTCTCTTTATGAGGCTTCTGGTCCTAATATCATATTGTTACATGGTGTTTCTAGTCACTTGTTTGCTCCTCAAGCACAAAGGTGGGAGTTTTTCTGTGGGGAGATGGTGCCCTACTGAGCTAAGGATAACTTAAAATAAGTTAATGCTTAAAATTGATGGAGTTTACAGTCCTGAAGGATATGGGTCAGGTAAAGAGTGAAGTCAGGACCCTGAATTTTGGGAAAGCAAACTTCCAGCTCCTCAAGCAGTTAGTCAAAAGGACCCCCTGGGAAACTGCCCTCAGGGACAAGGGATCAGAACAGAGGTGGCAGATCTTTAAGGATGCTTTCCATAGAGCACAAGAGCTCACAATCCCCAGGTGTAAGAAATTGGGAAAGGAAGGCAGGAGGCAGGCATGGCTGAGTTGAGATGTGCTGGTGAAACTAATGGACAAGAAGGAAATGCACAGGCAGTGGGAGCAGGGACAGGTATCCTGGGAAGAGTATAGGGACACTGCCCAATTGTGTAGGGATGGGGTCAGGAAGGCCAAGGTGAAGCTGGAATTGAACTTGGCAAGGGATGCAAAGAATAATAAGAAGCGCTTCTACAGGTATGTCAGCCAGAAAAGAAAGATTAAGGAAAGCATACGCCCCCTGATGAGGAATACTGACAAACTGGTAAAAACAGACGAGGAGAAGGCTGAGGTACTCAACAACTTCTTTGCCTCACTCTTCAATGGCAACCTCTCTTCCCGCACCTCTCGAGTGGATGGACCACAAGGCAGAGACTGGGAGATCAAAGTCCTTCCCACTGTAAGAGAAGATCGGTTTCATGACCACCTGAGCAATCTGAACATGCAGAATTCTGTGGGACCTGACAAGATGCATCCCAGAGTCCTGAGAGAATTGGCTGATGTATTTCTATTGTCAACCCACTCTCCATGATATTTGAGTTTATTTTTTTTGCCATTTCATGGCAATCAGGTGAAGTCCTCAGTGACTGGGAAAAGGAAAACATTGCACCCATTTTAAAAAAACGGTAGAAAGGAGGACCGTGGGAGCTACAGACCTGTCAGCCTCACTCCTGTGCCTGGGAAGATCATGGAAGCTATGCTAAGGCACATGGAAGACAGGGAGGTGATTCGAGACAGCCAGCATGGCTTCACCAAGGACAAGTCCTGCCTGACCAACCTAGTGGCCTTCTATGATGGAGCGATGACATCAGTGGACAAGGAAGAGCTATGGATATCATCTGCCTGGACTTCTCTAAGGCCTTTGACATGGTCCCCCACAACATCCTTCTCTCTCAAGTGGAGAGAGATGGACTTGATGGGTGGACTGTTGGGTAGATGAGGAATTAGTTGGATGGTCGCATCCAGAGGGTAATAGTCAATGACTCAATGTCCGGATGAAGATCGGTGACAAGTGGTGTCTGTATTGGGACCAGTACTGTTTGATAACTTCATCAGTGACATAGACAGTGGAATCAAGTGCATCCTCAGCAAGTCTGTGGATGACACCAAGCTGAGTGGTGCAGCTGGCATGCCTGAGGGATGGGATGTCATCCAGAGGGACCTGGACAGGCCTGAGAAGTGGGCCCTTGTGAAGCTCATGAGGTTCAACAAGGCCAAGTGCAGGGTCCTGCATCTGGGTTGGGGCAACCTCTGGTATGAATACAGGTTGGGGGATGAAGGGATTGAGAGCAGCCCTGCCAAGAAGGACTTGGGGCTACTGGCGGATGAAAAGCTGGACGTGAGTCAGCAATGTGCACTCACAGCCCAGACGACCAACCATATGCTGGGCTGCATCAAGAGAAGCGTGACCAGCAGGTTGCGGGAGGTGGTTCTGCCCCTCTACTCCGCTCTGGTGAGACCCCACCTGGAGCACTGCATCCAGCTCTGGAGCCCTCAGCACAGGAAAGATATGGACCTGTTGGAGCAGGTCCAGAGGAGGGCCACAAAAATTATCAGAGGGCTGGAGCGCATCCCTCTGAGGATAAGGTTTTCCATGAAAAGAGTTGATTTTAATATAGAAAAATAAATGAGAGTAATTATAAAGGAAAACTAGAAATTTTCAGGGTGTGAGTGATGTTACAGTGCAGCTGGTGGAACAGCTGAATGATTGAGCTGGTGGAGTAGTGCATGTGCTGAACAGTGTTAGAAAAGAGCCTCTACACTCTCTTCTCAGGACAACTCTACGCGTTTACAGAAAACTGCCACTAGGGTAGAAGCTACCTCAGACTAGGCTTTGGAATTGAAATCATAAGGTACTTTACCTCTAGGTTCCCAGATTATCTATAAAACCAGATATGCTCATTCATTCTCATGGGGCTTTTTGTTGTTTGTTTTTCCCTCGGGTCAGTATTTCTTTCTGCATAATAGCACAGGTTTAGCAGGAGGAATCACAGAAATCGCTTTGTGCCTTGATATACACTCTGGGGGACAGACACTTTCCTTGGAGCTGGAAAACATAGACTTGAACCTCGTTAGGTAAGGAAGGTGTTGAGCCTGACCTCTTACACCCTCTGTAAAGGTATGAGCGTATGTGTTCAGTATATGAAGGTGGACAGTGCAATCACCGCATTGTTACCAGTCACATTTAGAAAAAAAAACAAAATAAAACAGGAAACCCTTATCAGATCTCGTTAAGAAGAGATGCAAAAGCTACCCTCAGAAGAAGGTCCAGTACTCTGTGTGCTAACAGTTGTCTACATCTCTGAACAAATGTATTCGCTCTGGCATTTAAGATGCTCTGTGCGCTCAGATTTTTCACTGGACTTCAGCACACTGGTAGTTTTGAGTCCCACTCTGAAATGCCAAGTTGTACATGCATTGTAGACATCAGACTCTGAAATATGAATTCCCTCCTTGGGATCAGAAGCCCGGAAGTTAAATGGCATTGCTCATTCTTTATAGAGCCCAGTGTCTTTTATTGGACATATCTAATCCCACGTGTGTAGGCAGAGTGCAAAGACAATATGTTGCCTGATGTCTCTTTAGTGTTCCTGTTGCAGTAATTGTCACTAGGGGTTCTCCAGGGTCACCCTTGTTCAACTACATGTTGGAAACAATAATGTAAACGTAGCAAGGCCAAATCTTTACTTTTTAGCTCTGTTAACTCTAATTAAAATATGCTGATGCAAAAATAACAGTGCACCAAAATTACTGTAGTATGATGGAAATGCAACCACTGAAAATTGACCTCCAGCTAACGATAATGAGCACGTTAATAAACGTTGGTACTTTCGAAGTAAAAATTTAAAAATGAGCCCACTCTTTGTTCTCCAATGGACATGACTAGTCCCACTAAATTTGACTAAGTAATAGCTCTGTAGCTCCTTGGCATTTTTTAAGAAAAGATATTGCAAAGTTTGGAAGTCAAAAAATTACTGTTTCTTGAAAGAGAGATGCTAAAGAGCATTGCTAACTGTGGCCTGTAAGTCGTCATGTTGTAACTGTTGATAAATATGGCAGGCAGATGCTGCTGAGGGAGTAAGAAAACCTGTTGAACCACCTGTCATTATGAATTTCTCCTTGCATGTAGATATTTTTCTGAACCGTGAAGTCTTCTGAGATGCTGAATCTATTTAAATTTTGTTTCCTGGTAGTCATAGTTCCCTTTGTCACCTCTCCCAAACGTTCCTGCAACTTTTCTGTTGCTTCCCCAGTCTTTCTGTACAAACTCTGCTCCTTCGCCTCTGAAACACACCTCTGACCTTGATCTCTTTTCCCGCAGTTCAGCCTCTTCTTTCCACCACTCCCCTGGTACCCTTCGCTCTGTGCTTTTGTTCTTTCCTTCCTTCATGATGCCTTTGCTTGCCTGAACTTTATGTGAGGAATACTTTGAGGAACACAGGTAACTGAGGACAGATAGTAACCGAATAACGTATTTTAGCTAATTGCCTCTATCCAAGGAAAAAAAACCCGTGCTTTCTGGCAGAAGTGGAGTTACCCCCTAGTAAGAACTCTTAAAAAAGAAGAAACATTTTCTAGAATTCCTAAATGGGTGCTCTATTCAGCTCAAACTTTTAAATCTCTGGTGACTGTATTGTTAGTCTTCAGCAATGGTCCTTAATAAGATGGAGAAAAAATAGGAAGTATTATTTTTCTTTTAATGCTCTTTGTGTAAGAGTTCTGATGTAGAAAATCAATACTTGCTATTCGAAGGAAAGCTACTGAAACAAATAATATTACTGGTTGGCAGGCTCAGCAGGCTGTTTGCTTTGATTACGGTCTAGCTGACATAGTTTTGCACTGGTGTTTAGAAACCCCCCAAAAAACAATTTTAAGTGTGTATGTTATGAAACAATTTAAGTAATTTAGTGTTTGGGATATAGTTGAAATAAACCTCAAGAACAGATGAGAATATGTTCTTACATGTGCTGAAAAAATTTTCTATGAATGAGAAAATAGATCCTGTACGTCAACTGAATGACAGCTGCTGTCCCCCCAGACCTTTTACTTTGGTTGTTCATGGTTGATTTTTTTAAAAAAGTTTGTTCTTTGTTGAATTCTTAAGTGAAAAATATGATACTTGGATTTTTTTTTTAAGATACCTTTTAGGCCATAGTTGATCACAGGCATTTTCTTTATTATATCTGGAACGCAGATTACTCAACGGTCTTTCTTTGTCTGTGCCAGCTCATATAATTCACATTTTTATTACCCTGATCAATTGAAACATTTTATTAAAGGTCAAAAGAAAAGAAAAATTGTAAAATTAGAAATGGAAATGGATTTGATTAACGATTGAAAGCATAAATATGGAAGCAAATGATCCAATTTATTACCTTTTTCTGTTTAATAAGTATCTTTGTCTTTGATTCTAGTTCTGCGTTTTACTTCAGCTGCTTTGACTATATGACTATCTGTTCTTTTTCTATGTAGCCATTTATAAGCATGGAAGAAATCCACATTAACCTATGCATGTGTCAAATGGCTGGTAGCAACAGCAGTATACAGCGTAGTATTAAACTCGGTCAAATGTGTTAAGCATTCCTTTTTTGATTTGCAAATTCAATACCATACTGAAACTGTGTGTGTGTGTGAATTTTTCCCTAAGACTTAAATTGTAACGCTAAGCATTTATTACCATTGAAAGCCTATTTTGCAAACAGACTATGTGTATAGTGCTTAGAATAGCAGTCCCTATGACTGTGTCTACTCTGGGGTGCAAGTATATTCAGTGGCGCTTTGTGACACTGGTGGTGTCCGTGCGCGCAGACTGTGGATACCGAGACTTCTGCTGACAGTCAGGATCTGAGCACCCATCATCTCCCCATTGCTGTTGCGCTCTTCTGGAAGGAGATGGGGTATTTGAGCAAGAAGGGGGAGCCAAAGTACAGTAGGTCAACAAATCTGGTGATGAGGTGACCAGGACTGGAGAGTCTTCTGCACATCTGAGCGTACTCAAATCCACAGTGTATACACAGTGTAGGTTACTCCAGTGTGGTGGTGGTGGTGTAACTGCTGGGTTCAGGGGTGGTAGAGTGTTTAATGAGTATAAGGTAGTGGAAAATTGAGCCGTTTTTGCCATGTAGTAGAGGGTGTTCTCCCTGTTAGTGCCCAGGCTCAGCAAAATAGTAGGTACTTTCTTAAACGAATTGACAGGTATAGGGACATTAATGTTAGCTGAAGATCAAGACAGACTCAACTCTTGTATTAGTGATCTGAGTGATCGCTGCATTCCAAAGAGTAAACTGAGGGTATTTTTTTTCTGGAGTAGTAGTAGTGGATTTTTGTTGTTGTTTAGGAATCACGGTACACCATTTTTAACCCTATAAACTCTTGTCCCTTATAGCTTGTATAAATATATTTGTACATATCTTCTAGTACGTTTATCTTAGTGCCTACTGCTTCTGTCTGACCCTGAATAAGCTCTTCACTGATGATTACAGCTATGTTATCCAACACAGCCATGCCTCCAGCAGTGACTATGGCTCTAGTGATCCTCTTTCGCTGCAGTAATAGCGCTGTTTCTGCTCCCAAGCCTCAGTGAACTGTGTGGTCTTTCCAGCTGGTCAAGTGTTGATGGTAAAGGTGAGGTGGGGAGCACAGAGAAAGTCCAGTGGGAAAGTAAAACTTATTAAAGTTGGGCATGAGTAGGATGGGAAGACAGTGCTTACAGGGGTTGTTCCAGAAGAGCTGGGAACCACTGCACTGAGTTTTGGATACTGAACACAAGATGCCTAGGAGGTTCGCTTTAGAATACTTAGTGGCAACAAGCACTTCATATATTGAAAGCTCAGCTTACAGGGGTTGTTCCAGAAGAGCTGGGAACCACTGCACTGAGTTTTGGATACTGAACACAAGATGCCTAGGAGGTTCGCTTTAGAATACTTAGTGGCAACAAGGACTTCATATATTGAAAGCTCAGCTTGTATTGAGGTCACTTTTGAACATGCTCTATTTGCAGAACTGTATTCATACTTCTGTAAATCAACCCCCATGCCTGAAGTCAGGACTGACTAAAAGAATATTGAGGAATTAGTGACCATCTCAGGTCAATAAAGTGATCTGAGTGATTTATGTAGTATCATATAGCATCCGTGCCAGGTGAAGAAGTTATACACGCTTTCCAGGTCAGCTTATCAACTGACATGTCTTTAGTTTTGTATCATCTTGGTCTCTTTCAAAACATAACTTTTTTTTTTCCAAACAGCCAAAGTGGGCATTTCTTTAATTACAGCTCAGTTCCCTCCCCAAAAAACTCTATTATGTGCAACAAGAAAGGCGAGAGACTAGTTAAAATATCATTACAGCCTGTTTTGTACATGTTGCATCATTACACACAAGGAGTGAAGGGAATTGTGTGGTCAGCCCTAGTCTGATAGTTCTCAGGTTTGGAATTCTGAATTTTTGAAAACTCTGTTGTAACAGATCATACTGTTGTAACACAAAGTTTTTGTTGTGTGCGATTATACAATACTCTAAATATGTTAATATGCAGTGGTTGAGAAGATTAATGGATTCTAAATATATCAACAGGGAATTAGCTGAGGGTATCTCAAGGGGTTATTTTAGAGACAAACAAGACAAGACAGTTATTTTGAGCAACAGTCATATAATTCTTTTACATGGAACAACTCTTTGAGAGATGTCTGATTCACTGATAATTAAAATTATAAATGAGTCTTGTTTGGCCTGAGTGATTATGTTCATGCTCCAGTGACCATGGCCCCTAAGTACTAAGGCATATAATTAGACCCTTCTTTGACCTTTCAATATCATGTTGACCATATCTAGGCTATAACAGATCCATAGCCTAGATAGTTGTTTAGGGCCAGATGGTGTTTTCATGCAAAATTAACACAAGAGGTTGCTTCAAAGCTCCTTGTTCCATGCATAGCACAAGAATAGATTATTGAAACAGGGGCTCTGGTATGATATGATGAACTGTAACTGAACTTACTGAGGATGGGCACTTTGCATATATCATTCTCCTTCCTGTCCAGCATTCTCCATCTCATTCTAGGTGATTTAACTTGTAACTTTTTAAACCTTTTTTTTCCATTCATGAGAAAGATGTAGGTTTTAATCTGACTGTAGGAATAATTGATGTATTTTACCAGTAACAATCTTTTGTGTGTTTAGCTAAATACAATACTTCTACTTTTAGAATAGTGTGACAAGGTACGTAATTCGCATGAAGCATCTATGTACTTTGTACACCCGAAGTAAGCATTACCTTCCCAAACTGCAAGAAGATATAGGGGTTTTTCATTCAAATGTGATTATATAGTGTGGGAGACTTTCACATATAAAATCCAATTACTAATTCCTTTCCCTGAAGTTTTCGTTTAGGTGGTTTCCACTTCAATAATTTTAAATTTTCACAATTTTTGTAAGATGAAGGGTGACACTAAGGAAAATGACAAAACACAGGACACCGACTAGTCTGTCAGACACTGCTGAAAATTTCGCCAAGGTAGAAGGCGGCAGCCAAGATAAACATTCCCTTGAAATATCCTGATGAGGATTTCAGGAAGTAGTTAATGTTCAGTGTGTGGGCAAAGCACTTCTTTTAGGTACCCAAGAACATATATAATAATTTTGGAAATTTTTTAGGTACCCAAGAATACAAATAATCATTATGGACATTATAATAATTATGGAAATTATATAATCAGTATGAAAATAAAATGAAATTATGAAATAAAAACTAGGAAGAAGTATGTATCAGATCTACATCTTGACTGCAGCTGTTACTTCATCTTACCTACTCGGGAATTCATCAAGAAACAATGAAATCATCCTTAGTATTCCATGCAATCTTTAAATCTGTGCATAGGAAGGCATGAGAGATGCAATTTTTATATATTCATTGATTTGATACTAACAAGATACTGGGCTAAACCGTACCCTGGTGTAGCTTTAGTACTGCATTACGGAGGATTAATATTGCCTGTTTTTTTCCAAAGTCAGCTGTGAGAATTCCTGTAGTGCACAGTTTCCCTTTAATGCATTCAGGCAGACTCTGGAAATGAGGTCCAGCAGTAACTTTTTCTGGCAATGCCTCCATTTTCCACATGTTCATTTAAATGATTTACATCGTCTTCTACCCTCTCCCCAGCCAAAGTCTGCATTCTGTACCTACTGCTGCAGGTAATGGGCCCAAGATGTATTTAGAAGCCCAGATGAGGGTTTATTGAATTTACATACTTTGTGTATGAGGCATACGAAAGTCACATAAAATAGTCCGACTGATGTCGACAACATAAAGGAGTAGAATACTTTCCAATTATTGATTTTAAACTAGCCTTTTGGTAAACATGTCTTTGGTTCTGATGTTTCTGGCTCATAACTGAAAGAAATTGGTGTGGGTTTTTGTTTTTTTGTCCTCCTAATCTGTTTAAACCGGGCTGCTACATATGCTGTCTTTACAATGGCAGAGAAAGGGCTTTCTGTTTCCTTTTGTTGGTTTCATGTACAAGTCAGGAGTAAGCCACTAACTTAATAGAGTTATTGTAGCTTTGTGTGGTTATGAAATAGATGAAGATTTGATCGCTGTGTTAAGTATTATTCAGTTTTGTTGGGTGTAATTTCCTTCATAAGTATTTATTATGAAGTCTGACTTGCTGGAAGTGGTGTGCCTGTTCATGGCATGGAATTGTTTCATGAGTTTCTCTTTCCCCTGAAACTTATATAAAACATGTACTGTGCAAATGATTGCTCTACCAGAGAAGTACTTGTAGGCTAAGGTTGTGCTAAAAAGGTCTGAACAAACTGTAATTCTTAATTTATGGGGCTGAAGGTACTGGAAAGTGTAATCTGAATTTGAACCTTTTTTTTAATTACTAGGGAAGACAGCTCCCAGTCATTGTTTAATGCCATCTTTCGTTCTGCAGTACTGACAGGAGGTTGTGTCATCCACTGCTGAAATGGGTCTAACACTTGTATTTAAACTGTGTTAGCAGCAAGAAGGGGGTGTTGGTAGGACAGCACTGGAGAGATGAACCTTTATGTAACTGGATCTTCTTTTTTGGAGTTTATCTTTCTTAGGGAAGAGATGGTAGGGAAAGGATGGATGCATAGATGGATGGGGTAGGGCTTCCTATCACCCTTTAGGAAATCACCGTGTGGTACTTGTGTGCGCCTGGGGGGCCATGGCGCCCTGGGAGCTGTTGGAGTTGCAGCTCCAGGGATCAGGGTATGAGAGATTGGGGCCAGCGTCGCTCCAGAAAACACTGAACCTCAGGCAGTGAGTGCCCGGGAAGTCTCTCGGGGTTTGGGCTCTGGCCCATTCTGTAAGGGATGGATTTGGCCCTCGTACATTTCTTGTTCCCTTTCTGTCACCTCTCATGACTCCTGTCAGCTCCCCTGACCTTTACTTGGAAAGGGACAACTCGTGTTCATTCTTCTGTTGTTCAGGGAAGAGATGTGGTTTGACCTGGTAGCCCAGGAAATTTTGAAGCCGATCTGAGAAACAAAAGATCTAATATAGGACTCCCTAAGAAACAGGAGTAAGGCGACTTAGGGTATCGTTTTCTAAGAGCTTTTTTTACTGGTGCAGAGCCTGCTTTAATTACCATGTGGTTTCTTTTATTCTGTTTTATTTTATCCAGTTGTACTGGTACTGTCACTCAGTTTTTTCAAAATATGAGTATTCCCTTTTTATTATAAAAGAAGCATTATAAAAAGACACTGCTCAAGTAAAGAGTGCACACCTGCTGTGTTAAGGCCTTGCCCTCTTTGTGGTTACTTGGAGAAAGCTGTCCTAAAATAACCCCTCTTCCAAGGCAAGCATATCAAAAGCATCTCCTTTCAATTGATTGTATTTTAACTATTGACTATGAAATGCTGATTTAAATATGAATAGCTGTATTATTTTTTTTCCCTGGAGTTAAATTCTTTTATTTGATTTTGGGTCTTTGCTTGCGTGTTCTCATTTTGTAAGGCAGCTGTTTAGGCTTATGCAATACTAGATAATGCCGACTGAACCTCCTGTGTTTGTTTGCATTATGCTTTTGTTTTACTCTGCAGTTCCAAATGATAGGTTGCAGTAAGTATTCAATTTTCTGATGAGGCTTAAAAGAACTTTGGCTCTCCAATGCGTCAGTACACGACTCCTGTTTCACCATGATAAGAAAGTGTTTGCCTTTAGGGAAAAGGAGAATGATTGAATGTGTGTGTTTTACATTACTTGAACCATGATCATTTTACTGAAACAGGCCAAGGCATTAACAAGGGTTTGGCCATGAGGGAATTAAGAGTCAGTCATGTATCTTGTATCCTAGTCAAATGTTGCTTTTCTTTTCTTAAAAAAAGGAAAAAGATATTGCTGGAGTTGAATGCACTTGATTGCATATAATAAACATATGTAGATAAAAGCATGTGTTTGTCCATCCACACGTATACAACATCTGTATGAAAAGTACAGCATTATCAGTGAATGCTAATAGTGATTCTCAACTAGCAAAATGTATTCGGAGAAGAAAATACCGCTTCAGCATTTACCTGGTGGTCAGAAGTGATGAAGAACAAGATGTGTTTATACCAAGTTCAGTGCCATTATTTATATAGATTTGAATATGAATTAATGTGTAAAAAAAAAAGTATGTAAAATTCTGTTCTTTGTTGTATATTTACTGTATTTTAATTCCTTGATAATTGTTTTAGCCTCCATCTCAACTTCCTGAGATTTTCCATCCTTAGACCCATTCACTTTCAAGAGTTGTCTGGCCACAGTCTTCCTTCCTCTGAAAAATTTGGTTTTTTATCTTTGAAGTCTCCCCCGAGCTTATCCAGAAGTGTCATTGCTTATGAGACTTAGAGATTCCACATGTCATTCTGCTCCCTGAAAGCTTGGAAGCAACTCAGGTGGCAGTTCAGATGATAATCTACGATGTCATAGCATGATCCTCTGTGCTCTATCAGTACTGAGGTTTGTCCGTCCACTTTCTTAGCTGCATTGATGTCCTCTTGTACAGCATGATATAAGGGACAGGCACTGGACCATTTGCTGATTTTTTGTAAGAAGTGATGTTCTAAAAGACAGGAATTGTTTGCAGCAGTACTTCATAACCAAGTTGTTTCCACAGACGCCATTGAACAGGGCATGGAAAAGAAAATCCTGAAATCTTCCTACCAAAAATAGAATGGCACAATTCACAATGCCTTATTTCAAACAACGAGATGATAAAAATGAATCTTCATTAGATGCAATTCAGCCTTTCTCCTGAAACTGGTAGGGCAGTAGTGGTTTATCATAGAATCATTTTGGTTGGAAAAGACTCTTAAAATCATTGAGTCCAACCATTAACCTAACCCGGCCAAGTCCACTTTAAAATTTTGGAAATGGTTACCTCATTGTTTAGAGAGCAATACTATATATCTCTTGGAGGTACCGGGTTGCCAACCCTCTGGGAATCACCATATAGACTACTGAACCTTGGTGCCAACTGGGTGCTCCTGGGCAGCTCTAGGATGAAGCCCGTAGCGAAGCCCTGTGACTTCATGCATCCTGGTGAGACACACAGGGACAACGTGTTTCAAAAACTGAAATGGTCGCAACTGCATGTTTATATGCATTAATTGCATGGCCCAGATACTTTGGCTGTTTGTCAGTGTGTGCTGATACAGCGTACGCATCTATTTTTTTCCTGCATATTTTGTTTCGGTCTAATGATAGACCTTATGAGACCACGGCTCTTACGATGCAGCCTTGTATGTGCCCAAAGTTTCACGATGATCTACAAGATAAACTGTTTAGGCTCTAGCCAGGCTTTCCTGTGGTAGACTTTTGGTAGTTTCTGAGGCTTGTTGTTCTCGCTGTGCTGCCAGGCTTTCCTGTGGGGGATGCAGGAACTTTAGGCCTCATGGAACATGCAGCATTAACCTGTGAAATCAAGATTTTCACTGCAACAGAAGCTGTCACCCAGGAAAGCAGTGTACAATGCATTTGTGAAATGTATGAAAAGAAGTCCAGGAATTCAGTTAATTAACCACATCAGTTTCTTAACGTGATCAATTTTAATTAAACTGAATTTTAATAGAGATCTGTGTAGTCTGTAGAGAGCAATTGCTAATTCTACAAAGCATGTGCTGCTTTTCACTTCAGATTTGCTCCCATCTAATTAATATGGATAGGGCATTAAGCCTTTTTGGACTCTGGTGGTTTTCATTTCATGACTATTAATGATTTTAATGAACTGGACTAATTCAGTAGTTTTCATCCTAGTGTTTCAGAGCTTTGTTCATCACAAATTTCAGGTTTATAATTGGTTTCCAGGTCTTAACAGTGGTCATTGATCAGCTTCAGCAGTTTCTTTTACAACCCAGTAGGAACATAAGAAAAGTTTTTAACCCTTTGCTAGCACAAGGGCACATCAAAACTGCTTCAGTATCCAGAGAAAGAAGATGTGGTCTATGAGTTCATTGAACATGCCAAATTGTGTCTGAATGCAAGTTGTGTAGAAATGTTGCCATTTAAGTCATAAGACATATAAAAAAGGAAAACATGCAAGGTGAAATTCTGTCAGTCTTAACATTTAATTATGTCACACAGTTTACAATACAGAGGACCTGATTCTGCACTGTTCCTCATGATGTTTTTTTATACTAGTACAGAACTATCTTAAAGTATTGCTATTCTAAATGTGTATTACCTATCTGATTTTTACATATGCATATAAAAAAAGGGTTGTGAAAAGTGTGAGGACTGCTTGTTCATGCAGTGCTGTGTATATGCAAAACTTTGCATTAATGAATCAACAGACCTTTTTAACTCTTTCTGTATGTTATGTGTTTAGATTAGAAACCCTTCATAAGTTCGTGTCTGGCTGCACAGAGACTGGCGCAGAGTGTCCTCTCAGTAGACACCTTTAGTGTGCTATGTATTATTACTAACAGCAAATGCCTTCTTTCAGTAGGACTTAACTCTGCTGTTGAGATAAGTAAAAATGCATATCTGTCATTTTTTCATTTAAAAATATTCAGTATTTTCAGTGGGGTTTGAGCAAGAAACCTTGTTGTATCTGTAAAACAAGTTTTATTGATTCCTGCATAAAACATTAATGCTGGAAGTTCTCTAACAACAGACAAACAAAGCCCCTGGTTTTGTTCATTCTTGTGGCTACCTGCCCTGCCACTTCATGGCCCTTGAGAACTTTACAAAAACCAATTCAGAGGTAGCAAATAGTATCAAGTTTCATATTTTAGTTGGTTGGTCATCTTAGACTTGGGAAAAGAAAAAAACCCCAACCTTTTGCAAATTTTTTTTAGATGTAAAAATTTATTTTCATTTACAAGCTACATAGAATGCTTTGTGGTTGCTACGGATGATGTGCTGAGCCACGGAAATAAGCAGCCACGTGTGTCCTGGTGTTGGTACTGGTGTCATGGTGATGGTACTGGTGTTTGGTTTGTTGAAAATCTTGACCATTGATCAAGACTGAGTGTAGAATGTAGAACAGGGTTAGCTTGCTACACAGTGTACTCAGCAGTTACTTGGCTGTTTGCAGATGGCCATCTGCAGAAGGACACAGCCCAGTGTGGGACCACGGCTCATTGGCATGAGAAGGCAACATGATCTGGTGAACTGAGCTACCTGTGGGCGTGAACTTCCTCTCAGATGAGTCAGGAAGAAGCTGTGCTCTACAAGGCTCTTGTTCAGTTGTGTGCCAGCCTTTTTATTTCTCCTTCTCATGGGCCATGCACATTTGGAGTCAGCGAAGATGAAGCATTTCACACCAAACATTTCCTAATGTTTATATACGTTTCTCGTCTTCAGTTACTTGGTTTCTAAGTGTTAATGACAATTTGGAATTATATTTGCAGTGGAAAAAAGAAAGTGCACATCTTGTCTAGAGCCAGATCAGAGACCCCAGATGTGAACTTTCAGTAAAGCATCAGGAGGCTGAAAAATAATGTGGTGTGGTGTTTTTTTTAATTTTCTTTTGGATTCTACCAGAAGAAATAATAGCAGCTTTGATACAACAGTAGAGAGATGTTTTGTATGTTGGGTGCTGAATGGAACTGTATTTGTGCCAATTCACCAGTATTGACTGGTACCATTTGCCCATCATCTGCCACTGCACATTGGATAATTGTGTTCAAGTTCTGAATGGGTAAGAGCAAGTTCCAAGAGAAAAAGGCTTATGTGTATTTAGAAGATTAAACAATGATCGTAACTATTCCTTCTGGTCCTGTAATCTCCGCAGGCATTAACATGGGGGCCCCGTTCCTTCAGAAAGACAACTCACGCTCTGGCAGAAGAATCTCTTTCCTACTGCTGCCAGCTGTTATCTCTTTGGTTGTACCTGAGATGAGAAGATTCTTATCCAACTGCACTGTGGTTTGGAAATATCTCTGTTTCAGCACCGATGTGTGTGACTATCAGCTGCAGCAAAGGTCCATTATGCTTTCCAGCTCTCTGTTAATCCTGCTTCAGTCTTTGTCAGGGTTTGTTTTTTAGCTGCCCTCAGACTGTGTCACTTCTTAAGTATATGACAAGGATATAATGTATGGACGTGTAAGACCAGAATTGTTGCATTGTTAAACAATAATGGTGAAAAAGATGCTAATGAGTTTCATTATTCTCTGAAACAATGCTCTTTTTTCTTTTGAGCTCGCTTTTCTCATTCACTTAGCATTTTTAGCACTTTTTAACATTTCTAAAACAGTGCTGTCTGAGTCAGAGCTAAGAAACGTGCTGAAGTAGTAGGATCTAGTGAGTACGGTAGTGAAAGATGGTGAATAGCATTTGACACTTAATGGCTCAATATTTTCACTGAAAGGTGAATAGTAGCTCTCATTTTATTTACTTACTGTTTGTGAGGTTTGAGCTTATTTGTAGTCCAGCGAGCTTCTGTTATAAAGCTCTGTGATGATTTTTGGAGTGAAGGTAAGGGGGAGATTTGACCATATGCTATTAAATTTCGAGAAAGAGGAGTTCTTAGTTTTCTACTCTGTCTGGGGCGGATTTTGAGACCACTGGAAAAGCGCATAAGAAAGTCCTTCTGGACAAAATTAACACAATGGAATGCCTCTGACTCCCGGTCCCTTCCCCTGTTTTGCTCCGTCTGCCCTCCAGAACAGACACCTGGAAGGTGAGTACTATTCTGGCTTTATGATGACTTGCAGCAAGATTTACACAACACTGTGTGTGTGTGTGTGTGTGCGTGCCCCAGGCAGCATTTATTCATTTAATGTAACTTATAATATGCCGCAATGGTTCTGTAAAGTCAGGAAACATTCTATACAGAAGGATCAAGAGCTAGGTTTACAGCTGTAAGAAATACAGATATGTAACCATGTTTTATAAGCTATTAATTCCCTTTCAGCGATGAGTGTAAATGTTAACGTGCTGACATAACATCCATTGACACGGAGGCACCACTGTTAAAGATATTGTATAGGTGAATTCTTGATCTTGTGGTGTGGTTCACAAGAACTGACTGGATGGCATTTCTGGGAGAGTGTGCATAAGGAAGGGTATGGTCTTATTAGAAGCGGTTTGCCAACCAGATTTTAACCATTATGACTGGTTGGCTGTTGTCATGTCAGTAGAATGAGGAGGTGTTAAAATAGCAGATGCCAGTTTATTCAGTTAAGTTGAAAGTGGCTTTTTCAGTTTGCAGTTTCTCCCTTTGATATAATGCAAGTGCTACTGAAGACAGCAGAACAACAGGAGAATAAATAACGGGGAAATAAAGACAAAATAACATTAAAGTACAATCTGTTGTATTTAAGGTTGTTGTGTTATAATAAAGGGTCAGAGGGGAGGAAAAGTGTTAAAAACAGCACCAGAAAGGGACAGAACTATGTTACATTGTATATCTAAATACAGTCCTGAACACAGTGTTGCTGCAACACAAAAAGCAGCTGTGATTTTAAAAACGTTCACGTTTGAAATGTCTAGATCCCAGTTTTCCTTTTTCTTTCATCATTGCAGTCAGCATAGTAACTAAAAATATCTCTCATGATGTCATAAACTTTAGTGAAGAAAGCAGTGTCTTTCTTGAATTATTTATTTTACATAAAACATTTATAAATTGCTACCAGACAACATGTAAAAGCAGTGTAATAAAATCAATAAGCATTAAAATCAGAATGAATTTGGGCACCTTATACGTTCTGTGGGATTATTCTTCGACTCTGCCCTATATGTGGCTACAAAACACCTTTTCTGCCATCCTTGATCCTGTCACCTCTCTGGGGAGGCTCTCGATGTTTGAACAGTGCAGCTGGACTGTCCTCAGCCAGGTCCCAACTATTGCCAAGGGACTGTTTCCAGCTGGGAGCTGGTTTTACCATTCTCCCTCTCCCCGCCTTCAGTGCCTTCCTTCCTCATGCTGTTGAGCACCAGTATTCTTGCAGAAGTTTGAAGTGTAGCACAGAGTTGGCTGACTTGGCCCATGAAGCATTGTCCCTATGGTTGAGGATCTCCCAGCTGCCCCTATAGCTGAGCTTTAGGTCCCGTAAACTCCCTTGGAATAGCAGAGCTTTAGGTCCCGTATTCTCCCTTGGAAGAGCAGAATAAGGACCAAGGAAATGGCCTATTGCAATGAACAGTGATCATTAATCTTGAGTTTGGAAAGATGATAAAATTCTCCATGTAAGAAATGAAAAGCAGCTAAGGAGTTCAAGTAATGTGGAAAGGAGATAAGATAGCTTTTGTTCTTACTGAATAAATACATTTGTAGTTATCTAAATAATGTCACACAAATAGGTGATTTCGAGGAAATTGCAGCATTACATAAAGCATGTAAGTGTAACATAAATGACATCGCTTCGTTTAAAAGCCAAATCTGTGCATGTGTACAAGACAGAGGCACTGGACTTTGCGAATACAGTTTGGCAAATGAAATGAGATCATTTTGTCACGCACACAAAAGCTTTTCAGCGTAGACTCTGATGTCACATATTCCGTCACAAAATTTATTTTTTAAATTGCTGAGTGGTAGTTTTGCTGTGAGCTGGTGCTGGTGCAGCCAAATACTTATTTAAGAGTGCTACTTCGTCCCTTCGTATAGTTCTTAGGTGCATCTCTTCAGTTCATCCTCTGGTGAGATTCATACCCTGGTGAGGTAGGTTATGCTACCAGCTCTTGCTGTGCTCAGCATTTCTCACCTGCTGTGTCATCTGTTTGTTTCAGAGTGATCTCTCTGGGTTTTCTGAATTAGTACAGCAGAGTTCCCCTGAGGCAGTATTGGTATTGCCTGCTGATAAGCTGCCAATAAGTTTCCCACTAATAACTTGTCAGATGCTACGCACTCCGGTGTGATTTCTTGGCATGGAATTTGTTGGTGGGTTATAATAGGTCCCATCTAGTTTCTAGACAATCTCAGCCAACAGATGGTCTTCATACTCATACGTCCTCTTCTTGGTAATCCTGTTGGTTCCAGATTGCCATCACAATTAAGTATCTGGAAATAATTGATGTCTTTTTTTTAATACAGTCTTTAGGTCAGCCGCTGAGGGGAAAAAAAAAATGGCAGAAAACTTACTTTGGTTTGGAGCAAATCTTAACTACTTATTTTCTCATCTCAGTGAAAGAGGGGAAAATTGAGCAAAGCATATCATTCAAACTTAAATGAGCACAAAAATGTGACTGCTGCTTCACTACTTTTCCCACAAGAACTTGAACTTGCGTCTCTCAGAAAACTGACTGTAAGACGAGGCAATAGAGTCTCCTTTCATATGCTGGGTGCTTTTTTTTTTTGGTTTGGTTTTGTCTTAGTAAGTATTTACATATTTTGTGTTAACTGAAGGAGTATCAGCGACAGAAGCTGAGAGTACATAGACAGAGGCTGTGTATGGTTTTGGATTGTGGAGTGAGAAATGAAGGTTCAGAGTTTCCTAAGCAGAGAAATATATTAAATCCGGCCTTATGTTGCTGTTACTGGACAATGCCACTGACAACTCCACTGACAAGTTAGAAAATTGATCTTCAAAAATGTTTTTTCACTCTCCAAGCATGTTTTGATGGGTTTCTCACAAATTTCCTATTAGTTGCGGCCCATGTAGTCTTTGGGTGGCCCAAATTAAAGCTTTCACTAAATACCTTGGATAATATTTTTAATTTTCATGTATGTACTTGCTTGGGTTTTCTTCTTATGTTGGGGCTTTTTTATAGGGCATTGTCTGCATGACAGTCCTCTCCAGCAACAGGCAAAAATATGTGGTTAAAATGATGTTTTGCCAAATTTTGCAGTTTGCAAGTGTATTAAAGACTGAACAGGTAAAAAGGTTTTTAATTGTACAGAAGCTTTTGGAATTGTAACAGTCAGTGGTACTGGTGAATGTTCTTTGTGCAGTATAATAAGAAGCCTAATCTGCTAATTTTTCCATAGTGTGTTTTCCTGGGCTGATCAAAGCGTACTGGTCTCATGACTGAACTGCTAAAGCACCTAAAATGCCTCTAAGACTCCATAGAAAAGCCGCTTTAGTGTATGACTGTGGCATGTTTTTGCACACAGGCTCCTCAAACTGTGTGAGTTTTTATTTTTGCAACCTAAGTGCTGTATCTATAGCAAATCAAACAAGGATCTGCTTCCTTTAACTTAAGATTTGTAATGCAGCAAAGCCCTTTGCATGCCTATTGATCTCGGGTAAGAGTAAAAATGTTGAGTGGTAGAATTCTACTTGGAATCCATTTTTGTCCATTTAAGTACTGGTCAATAATCAGATATGACTATAATTGAGCCTGTTCTTCCTTTCTTTGCACAGAAGAGGCTCCTTCTAGGAGGCAGAAAGAGTTTTGCATAAATGAGGCAGGTTGCAGTCTGCTAGATGGGCAGTATTTTAACCAGAGCTGTTCCATGCATTTGCTTTCTGCCTTCAGCCTGTCCCAAATACACATATGCCTCTGCGTACCATAGCCACCACAAACCCCTCCAGATAGCTACATGTCATGGGTCTCTTAACCAGTAACCGGTACCCTGACAGGAAAACTCAGTGGTTCAGTTTGGATAAAGTTCTGAGACTTCACTAGTGATCTCATGGTTTCTGATGACTTGGGATGTTCAAGATCTGCTCTGATGGAGGCAGTTCAGCGCCTTCAGGTCTGCAGTCCCGTCACAAAAATAGTACAAGTCCTTTGACTGAAGTGGTTTGTGGCAAAGTGCCTCTTCTTTTTAAAATCTCATGCCATCCAAGTGGCAGATGTGATCTGACAATGATGGAGGATGGGGCAGTGATTATTATATATCATGGTGAAATGCAGAGTTTGGGAGTAGCAACACTGAAAGCTTCTTATCAGCTTTTCCTGTCAGTCCTTGCTAGTACAACAAGTGGAGTCTGCCTGCATGGGACAATGGACACAAGCCTGTTACTCCCTTCTTGAAAGGTGAGGGGTACTACTGGTTTGTGTCAAGTACTCGGCTAGGTGGGACCTAAAACTGGTACCTGAGTTTGTGAAGAAAAAAAAAAAAAGAGGAAAAAAACCCAACCCACCCCTCAAAAACATACCAAAAAAAACAAACCAAATCCCCAATTTCCTCATTTTTTTAAAATAGCACTTTTGTTTTAAGGTTTTATATTTTGTGTTCTCATCACTCAGATACTTCTAGATCTAGCACATTAGCCTGTCTTGTAAGTGTGAAAAACGGGGTTAATTTTTAGAGCTAACTGAACATTGTGGTGAATGGAGTTAAATCCGGTTGGTGGCCGGTCACAAGTGGTGTTCCTCAGGGCTGAGTATTGGGGCCAGTTCTGTTTAACATCTTTATCAATGACATGTATGCAGGGATTGAGTGCACCCTTGGTAAGTTTGCAGACGACACCAAGTTGGGCAGGAGTGCTGATCTGCTTGAGGGTAGGAAGGCTCTACAGAGGGAGCTGGACAGGCTGGATCAGTGGGCTGAGGCCAATGGTATGAGGTTCAACAAGGCCAAGTGCTGGGTCCTGCACTTGGGTCACAACCCCATGCAGTGCTACAGGCTTGGGGAAGTGTGGCTGGAAACCTGCCCGGCAGGAAAGGACCTGCGGGTATTGGTCAACAGCTGGCTGAATGTGAGCAGGTGGTGTGCCCAAGTGGCCAAGAAGGCCAACAGCATTGTGGCTTGTATCAGAAATAGTGTGGCCAGCAGGACTAGGGTAGTGATTGTCCCCCTGTAGTCAGCACTGGTGCGGCCACGCCTCAGATAGTGTGTTCAGTTTTGGGCCCCTCACTACAAGAAAGTCATTGAGATTCTGGAGCATGTCCAAAGAAGGGCAACGAGACTGGTGAGGGGTGTAGAGTACAAGACTTATGGGGAGCGGCTGAGGGAACTGGGGTTGTCTATTCTGGAGAAGAGGAGGCTGAGGGGAGACCTTATCGCGCTCTACAACTATCTGAAAGGAGGTTGTAGTGAGGTGGGTGTTGGTCTTTTCTTCCAAGTAACAATTGACAGGATGAGAGGAAATGGCCTCAAGTTGTGCCAGAGGAGGTTTAGATTGGATATTAGGAAAAATTTCTTAACTGTAAGGGTTGTCTAGCATTGGAACAGGCTGCTCAGGGAAGTGGTGGAGTCACCTTCCCTGGAGGTATTTAACAGATGTGTAGGCGTGGTGCTTAGGGACATGGTTTAGTGCTAGACTTGGCAGTGCTGGGTTAACAGTTGAGCTTGATGATCTTAAATGTCTTTTCCAACATAATTCTATGAACAGCTACTTGTTATTTTAGAATACTTACCCTAAATAATGTCTTATTATTTTAGAAATTTGTTCTTTGCCAGGTTCTCTGATTCAGTTATAGCTTAGCTGGCAAATACTTTGAAATCTACTTCAATAATAACTAGAATAATGATAAGTCATTTCTAGTATCTGCAGAATTTATTGTCTGGATTTGAATCATAGAATCATGGAATACTTTGGATTGGAAGGGACCTTTAAAGGTCATCTAGTTCAACCCCCCTGCAGTGAGCAGGGACATCTTCAACTAGATGAGGTTGCTCAGATCCCCATCCAACCTGACCTTGAATGTTCCCAAGGATGGAGGATCTATCACCTCTCTGGGCAGCTTGTGCCAGTGTTTGACCACCCTCATGGTAAAAAATCTTTTCCTTACATCTAGTCTAAACCTACCCTCTTTTAGTTAAAACCATTACCCCTCGTCCTATTGCAACAGGCCCTGCTATAAAGTTTGTCCGTGTCTTTCCTGTAGGAGCCCTTTAAGTACTGAAAGGCTGCAATAAGGTCTCCCCAGACCGTTCTCTCCCCAGATGGAACAGCCCCAACTCTCTCAGCCTTTCCTCAGAGGGATGCACTCCAGCCCTCTGATCATTTTTGTGCCCCTCCTCTGGACCTGCTCCAACAGGTCCATATCTTTCCTGTGCTGAGGGCTCCAGAGCTGGATGCAGTGCTCCAGGTGGGGTCTCACCAGAGCGGAGTAGAGGGGCAGAACCACCTCCCGCAACCTGCTGGCCACGCTTCTCTTGATGCAGCCCAGCATATGGTTGGTCTTCTGGGCTGTGGAGCACCCATTGCTGGCTCATGTCCAGCTTTTCATCCGCCAGTAGCCCCAAGTCCTTCTTGGCAGGGCTGCTCTCAATCCCTTCATCCCCCAACCTGTATTCATACCAGAGGTTGCCCCAACCCAGATGCAGGACCCTGCACTTGGCCTTGTTGAACCTCATGAGCTTCACAAGGGCCCACTTCTCAGGCCTGTCCAGGTCCCTCTGGATGACATCCCATCCCTCAGGCATGCCAGCTGCACCACTCAGCTTGGTGTCATCCACAGACTTGCTGAGGATGCACTTGATTCCACTGTCTATGTCATTGATGAAGATATTAAACAGTACTGGTCCCAGTACAGACCCCTGAGGGACACAACTTGTCACTGATCTCCATTGAGACATGGAGTTGTTGACCACTACCCTCTGGATGCAACCATCCAACTAATTCCTCATCTACCCAACAGTCCACCCATCAAGTCCATCTCTCTCCACTTGAGAGAGAAGGATGTTGTGGGGGACCATGTCAAAGGCCTTAGAGAAGTCCAGGCAGATGATATCCATAGCTCTTCCCTTGTCCACTGATGTCGTCACTCCATCATAGAAGGCCACTAGGTTGGTCAGGCAGGACTTGTCCTTGGTGAAGCCATGCTGGCTGTCTCGAATCACCTCCCTGTCTTCCATGTGCCTTAGCATAGCTTCCATGATCTTCCCAGGCACAGAGGTGAGGCTGACAGGTCGATAGTTCCCTGAGCAGCTTGTAGCCATTGATAGTCGCACTCACCACGGGATTTGTCCCACCAGGTTTCAGTAGTGGCAGCTAGGTGATGGTTTTCTAGCAGCACAGCAGCTTCCAGCTCCTCCTGTTTGTTGTCCATGCTGCATGCATGAAGAGGCACTTCAGCTGGACTGTCTGCCTTGTCACCTTCTTAGAGGAACAACCCTTAATTCCTTTGAGGTATTTCTCTGGTGTTTCCCTCTTGTCTTGTATTACCTGAGAAGCCCCTGGCTCACGTATGTAAGACTTCAAGTGTACCTCAGTGTAGCCAGCACGTCTCAGAGCAACAGGCTGAGGGCCCTCGCTAGCACCATGTCCCTCTAACCTTGGTGTGTCATCCCACTGCTTGTCACAGGCAAGCCTGGTATTGTCCCCTTCAAATTTGGTTTGAGTTTTGTTGATTTATTTTTATTATTGTTATTTTTACAATAAGCCTGTCTGTTCTCTGAAATGAATACATAGTATAGAATTATTACCCAATTAAAAGAATCATGTGGCTAACTGTTAAATATAGATAAAGTGCTAGTTAATCAATGGAACTCCCGTTCTCCTGAAAGCCCAAATCTGTTTCATTAGTATTACCCTCCGCTGTGCATTGTTCAGTTTTGTATGCAGTGCCTGGAAAAACACGCAGGGATGGCTTTTCTCTAGGCAGTAGTGTAGCACTACTGTAATCTATGAACTCAGCCTGTGCGTGCCTCCACATTGCTGTTTGTTCTTCTTACTACTGCTGAGCAAAGCGTGGGAGTGCAAAATGGGCTGACAAGACAGCGTTGCTGAGCAAGGTCACCTGGAGCTCACATTTCACAGCTAAGGAGGCTCCTGCTCTCGACTAAATTCCTGGTGAGTTCACTGCCTTGAAGAGTAGGTGGCCATGGCAAAGACAAGATTTGCTTGCTTCCTTCTGGCGGGAGGATAAAGGTGATGCTTTGTGCCTGAGAGGAGACAGAAGCAGTGAATTCTGTCTTGGAAAGCTTTTTATGCGTATGCTTAAGGTGGCAAAATTCAGTTTTGCATGTACTGTATGGAGCCAACCATATGACGATGATACTTTAGATTTAATTTTAGTAAGTTATGAGGAATGTGGAGGTGATAACTTTGAAAGAAGTGATCATAAGTGATTCAGTTTAAATTACATGGAAGGATGTACGTAAGCACCAAAGTAATTTCAGAAGGGAAGAATTTAAGAAACATATCAATTAAGGATCAATTAAATGAACTGGACTGAAGAACTGAGGGAACTGAAAAGTGCTCTGGAACTTCAATTTAAAGAAATTCTAAGGTGCAGTGTGAAATTTCCAACCAAGGACCTAATTACAGAGCATCGGGTACAGTTAGTACAGAGATAGTTTAGGGCCAGAATTAAGGGATGCAACCCATAAACAACCATGCTCATTGCGTACCCTGAAACTATAATGAGCTAATGTAGATCTGGTGGGAGAACAAATGTGCATAATTTTGCTTTGAATAAATTCAAATTGAACAGTAGCTATTGAGATCTTGGCACAGCTCTCCAAAAGAAGCATCGGGAGACAGAAGGCCTAAATGGAGTTAAGGTGGAGCCCAATGTACTGTTTAAATGTGTTACCTAAAAAGAGGGTGTAAGCCGAGGGTGTAAACCAGATGTGAACTGTCAGCTGCCTCTAGTATTTTTCTGCACTATACTCTATTGCACAGCGTAGGTTTACCCTAAAAAGGTGTTTGTTACAAGCCTGTTGTACTTTTTCAAGACTCTTATTGACTATAAATAGGCTTTGAATTATGTCCCAAAGCAGCAAGTGGGATTTAATTTGCATAGCTCCTAGTACCTCAGCTGAAGGTATTCCTTATTTTCCATTTCTTCTATGGTAAAGCCTAAGGGAAAGAAAAGTCCGATTACCAATACTTTATGCGTATCACCTGCAGCTGATATTTCTAAAAAGAGGGGGAGAAAATAGGCATAGAAACACAATGTGAAAACCAATATCAAACTTGACTCTGACAGTTCGCTCCTGGTGACGGCTGTGTATGCGTGTGGGAGTGAACAGGGGAAGGGGGACCTGAGGTCCTGTCTTCCTGGTGCCTCCTCTTCAGCAATTTAGAAACTCTATACCTATGACTTTTGTAGCACTTACCTGAAAACTTACTTTAAATGAGCAGTAGTTAAAAGCTGTGCAGGTTATTTTATGTGAAAATAAGTAAGTCTAGAAGTGTGTAGTCATACATAGATTTATTTTTTTTTTAATTTCAAAACCTGTTTCATGCTAAGCCAGAGATATTCCTATTACAATAAGCAGGATTAGTCATTGGCTTAACTTAAGTAATTTGCTTAGTTGATGAATAGAAATACCCAGAGTCCCAGTACGTAAAAAATCAGCATAATATATCTGGTGCCTCCTTCATGTTTTATATTTTGGGAACTCGAGATTTATATATTTTTCAAACATGTTTGAAATCAAATCTAAGAAACAATATTAGCAAAGCTACTATACAGGATATTACACTTAGAAGACAGAGAATATTTGAAACTATTAAATTATTATCTACAGTATTACCCAAAATATTTTCGCTAGGTCTATGAGAACTTTGAAATTTGCTTTAAGAGATGTATAGTTAAACACTTTTTAAATGCACTGCTTAATTTTTCCTCACATTGTAATTCATTGTTGGCCTTTTCCGCAATGAATTGTTGGGATTAACCAATAAATCAGCAGAAAAGACATGCCAATTTCCTCAACAGTTGACAAATTACAGTGTGGGCAAAGTACTGTATGTTTTATTTATTTTTTTTTAATTTATTTCATGAGGAAGGCTAACGTTCAGTGCCCCAAAAATGTGTTGGTTTTATTTGGTAATACTGCATTTAATTATGTTCCACTGTTTCTCGAGTAGCATTTGTAAGTGTATTGCTAACAGTCATTACTGGTAGCAAAGTAACATTTTCCTTGATTTGCAAATATTTACTTAGAAAAAAATAGCATTATGTGGGAACAGCAGATTTGTAATTACAAGGTTTTTCTTTATAGAGCTTCATTTTAATAGAAGACCTTTGTCTTGGGTGTATTTTTTCAGAATAAATAAAGCCAAACTTTGGATTTTGAATACTGTAGTTCTGAATTATTTAAATACTTGCATTCTAGTTTGCACACATTCATTATTTCCCAGCGTTTGGGGGATTGTAGGTGCATGGTCAAACCAGGCACGGTATCTGCCATGTACAAATCCTGTATCTGTACTGACAAATGGATATTTAGCGGCCATTGATAAGTAGCACTTGATGTGTGTAAAAACTAGTGATAAATGACCATGCAAATTAGACCATTAACTATGCGTTACCTGGGATTTCTCAATTCTTAAATATCATTGTCTGCAACAGTTAGAACAATAGGTATAATATCATTCCTTGTCAGGAACGTAGTCTCTTTTGTCTTTATCATAACACGCCTATTGTTTAAGACAAGCTTTTGTTAAGTGCTCAGAAAGTGGCAGCAGAGAGAAAATGTTCCTGACCTTGGCCATGTACTACACCCTCTGAAATTGTATTAGCTTTTATACTGCATGATGTATGAGCAGCCTTTTGAGATCTAGGAGTCTGGAATACCATGCTGAAAAATAACCATTCATGCGATCCATTTAATATTTAAGGTTAGGCACATCAAAAAGACGGCCACGTTGGAGTGTATTGCAACGTTACGGGGTTTCTTCGAGCCCTGAAGCTGCCGTCTGTACCTGGGGGGCTTCCCTGGGGGACAGGGTGGTTCCTGCGCAGCAGCTGCGTTGTAGATGTCGTCGAGCCTTCTCCCTCTCTACGGGTCGCCCAAACTGTGGCAGGGGAGGGTGCTGTATGAACTGCGGTGTGCCAGGCCTGTAGAAACGAGGCAAAGTAGAGAAAATGCCCCGTAGCCGTGGTCCTGACCTCAGCTGCTCCTTGTGCACAGGCCTGAAGCTGCTCCCCTGGCGGACACAGTTGTGAGGGTGGAAGTCAGATGCTGTAATGGAAGACGGGAAATGTCCCAGGGACGGGGATGCTGCAGTGACTAGAAACCAAATGCTAACAGTAAATCACCCGCGACTTATCAAGGTCAGTAACTGAAACAGAGCTTATGCTGTCTAATGACTCTTGTGTGGAAGAGGTGCCGGTCCCCACTGCCTGTGGAGGGATGGACACGGGTGGGCGAGGAAGAACGCTGGCAGAGAACATGGCTGCACCTTCCACCTCCCTCACGCCTCGCACAGGGAGGCTGACTCTGCCCCCGTCTCTGCTTTTCAGTCAGCATATGATTTTGCATGTATGGGTGGCACTGTCACTTTCTAAAGCTCCATGGAAATCCAGGGAGCTCACCTTATTCAGGGCCATGGCACTGGTCCCATCCCACTGGCAGCCCCCACGTCCCTATTCCCCCTCGCTGGCTTAGCGTACCCATGGAGGGACGTGGCGGGGCTTTGGGAACATTGTGCTTTCTCCTGCCGCCTTTTTTTAAAAATGGTTTGATCTTCAAGTATGATCTCAGTCAAAAATGGTGTAATTTCTAAATTGCTGTGTGATAAAGTCATTTGCCTGCTTCTGGACAAGGAATATTCTGGGAAGGGCGAAGGCCCTGCGGGGGCCAAAATGGAGATGGGATCCATGGGGAAAACTTATAGTGTCTATTTGCATGTTAAAAATGAATTTCTGTTTACTTACTTAAAACCCTCTAGGGAATATGGCTGGAAATATATTTTAGAAACCGTACATTATTTACTTAGCTCTGACAAACTTGCTTCTAATTTAAAACCAAACTGTGCTGCTGCTTTAGGTACCAAGTAAAAATACCCCCCAATGCAGGAGGAAGTACAGCTGATGGAAAGCATCAGTGATGTCAGAGTGTGTTTGTGGGAAGGGAACTGGTTTGCTTCTGAAGCTACAAGACTTGGTGGTGAGATGCCAGTAGATGCACTCATGTGGATACAAAGCAAGTTCTTGGGGTGTGAAGGCGCCTGCCATGCTGGTATTAATTAAAGTATGGTTAAGGGTAGAATAGTGTGAATTAACAACACTTTGGCTTTACATCCAAACTTTAATGATCAGGTAAACTCTCTGTTGTAAGAAGCTCTGGCTGTATTTCTGTATTATCATCGATGTGTACGAAACTTGTCTCTTTGGGTATAAGTATACCACAACTTCTAAAAGTTAGCTTACTTACATAATCTGAAAAGTGCGATACCACCATTCAAGCTTTTTATTATAAATTTTGTAACTAAAATCTTAAAATGTTAGGGATGCAGTTTTACAATTCATTGCTATTGGTAGTTGGGTTGGCTTGAGTGGCTTCCAGGCTGGGCTGATCATTTGTGTCCCCTCGTGCTCACACAGCTTTCTGTGGTGCTCCTCTTCCAGGGAGCACTTGCACTGGTAAAACACAGCCTGGCAGGCAGCTGAGAAGACAAAGACCTTCCTCTTTGGAGTGGGGAGGAAGACGATTGCTTGTGCCAGCCCTGCCAGCACAGCCTCAGGCTTGGGAAACTTCATCGTCCTCCTCAGCTTCTGCCCTGGCTTGCATGTTTGCTGTTGAATTCAAGGCTTATAAAAATGTTTTACTTGGTACAACACAGCAGTATTTCACCTAACAGTTTCGTGTTGTTTTTCCCCAATGTTTCAAAATCAAGCTTCAGAAAATTGTTAGGTAGGGAAAAGGAAGGTTTTCTTTATGTATTTGTTCCTGTAGGAACTCTACCTCTTCCATAGGATAAAAATATTATTTACCTGTCTTAAGAAGGTTGTAAGGGAGAGCCTGAGGAATTGTTATTTAAATATGTATTGCAACAAAATGGTCTTGGAAGGTTACTTTAATTTTTGTGGTAATTTACAACTACTTCTCAGCAATACTTTGCTTCCTTCTTTTTAGTCTGTAAACAAAATACAGCTCATAAAAGCATCATACCAAGAGAATAGAGGAATACGTAATACATACCATACATCTTTCTCTTTTGTACCACTAGCAATAGATGATGAGGTACGTAATTTGTATAAACAGTCACAGATGGAGCTTCAGTTTTACTATTAGGATCTCTCATAAAGCACTAATTACTTGGCTTAAAGGAAAGCACTAGGGAAAAAATGGGCTTTGTGGATCAGAAAGATGGAATCTGAATTGAGGTTTCTGTTTCATAATTACCTACACCTTTATTTTGGTTTGGGCCGTGCCATGACCCAAAACCCTCTGAAAAGAAAGGTTTCAATTTACAGACTTCAAAAGCTGTATCTGACTTTCTGTTTTCCCATTGATAAACTTAAATGAGGCAATAATTTAAATAACCTGCAATTTTAAGGTAGCATTTGAATGTTTTTCTTGCTGTGAATATTACTGGCAGAAAAGAGGTTCTTTCCTTGCCCTTTATTTCCCAACATGCGCATGTCAGAAATGAGCTCCTGAAAAAAATAAAACAAAAGACTCTCTCCGCAAGAGCGTGCATGTTAGGACAGGACCCAGGTTTGTGATCCTAAAGAGTGACCTCAAAGAAAAAGCTGTATTTACTGTGCTTTTTGAAGTCAAAGGTCTTTATAAATGTGGATAATTTAGAACTAAGATAATGAAACTTCTGTCTCAAATTGTGCAAGTTTCTTGCTCTAATAAATTTGTCCACTGATGGTACTGGCAGTCTTTTCACTGTCTGAAAAATTATTCAGATCAACCACAAAGCCTACAACTCTTATTGCTATGATTAAATCTTCTCATCCAGTGGGGCTACCCTAGAACACCTCAAACATTTTGTAAATAGGTTTTACAGCAAAGCATCCTTACTCACAGGTGGCAGAAGCAAGTTACATTTTTATTTCAAGGCTTAGTTATTTTTTCTCTGGTTGATGAAATTCCGGTACAAGGCTGTAACGTTCCAAGAATTCAGCCTGCTTCTGATATTTGTCCTTTCATGCTTTCAGTTCTCAATCGCGTGACTCTTTTGATTAGAAAGAATACGTATGTCTGTGTGCTAATAATTTTATCTAGGGATTAATAATTGCTGTGGAGATTCATTTAGGAATAATGATGATTTGAAAAATATTAATTAACCAGTTGGGTTGAGAGCATTGGCTAGCAGCATTACATTTCCAGGCCTTTGATTTCTTAGATGTACTTTTGTTCTGTGAATCTACGTGTTTCTGCATCTAACTCTAATTAATCAAATTTTCTCTCATTTCTAACCCTTTGCTTTTAGAATTCCGCAGTCTTGTTCTGTTTATTAAATAAAGGTTGCTTTCCAAATACAAATGTGTACTATAGAAAATTAAGATAACACTTAGAATGAAGTGAAGGTTGCAATTTTAGGGCATTTAATTAATACTAGAACACTTGAAACAATGTTCTGAAATGAATGGGGTTTGCTGATGAGTTGGTTTATATTTTATTTTTTGATACTATCCTACTTCTCCTAAGAGGAAAAATATTTTTTGTTCTCAGTCCAACATTTGTCTCAAGAATAAGCATAATGAGCATCTGAGAGCTGACTGTGGGTGAAATGATGTGACATGCCAATGACATTTTCATTAAAAAATATTTTAATGAGAACAGGAAAGAGAAGGGGGAGAGAAACCCTGTAGGCTCTGATGCGCTGTTAGTTACTAAAAAGTACAAATATTTACTTTGGAGTGTGATGGTGTAGATAAATACATAGATACTCTTTCCACAAAATAATCTTTAAAGAGGTGCCCGATTTTTTTTGTAATGGGGCATAAGTAATGCAGAACATAAGGGTAAAGTAAGACTTCAAGTTAAGTGACATGAGCTGCTCCTGTTCTTTGTACCACTGGAAACTGGAGACTCTCAATAGTAGCTGGTTTTAACCATTCTGACAGTTTGCTGAAATACTACACCACTGAGAGGAACTGGGAAATGTAATATGCTGCATTTCAATATGCACTTGTATCACCTTTTTGTTTATAGCAGCAAAAGCTATGTCATTAGAATGCAAATAAAAAATAAGAAAAGTCAGAAAGAAACAGACAACATCGGCTGATGTCTCCCAGGTGGATCTACTTACAAAACTACAGCAGTATCTATCAATTTTGGTTATCCATACTTTGGTTTATTTGACTAGTACCAAAACAATTCAGATTTAACATGTTGGGGAGCATACGCTAGATAGTAATAAGACTAAATTAAAAGAAGACCTGTGTTTGGGTAAGAAGTCCTTGTATCCCTCTAGTGCATCAGCTATTTTTTAAGAGGTATGTTTTAATCTAAGACATTAGTAATGTAAAAGTGTGCAGGATACACGTAGCGGGATGATCATCTTCCCCAAAACGCTGAAAATAAAAGACTCATCCTTGCCTTTTGCGGTAAGTGTATACTAATGAATGAATCACCAAATCCTTAGTGTATGATTAAAGCTTGGGTCTGCATAAGTTACTCATAAAAGGCCACATCAGTGGAAAAGAACGAAGACTGGCCAGTGCAGTAGCCGGCTGGCGCCCTTGCGTCTAGCTGGGCCACTGCCTCGTGCACCGCCCAGCAGTTCTGGTACCCCGTTGGGGTGGGAGCAGAAAGCATACATGCTGCAGAACTTGTTGCACTACATTATGTTCAAAGTCAATGAGGCCTTACAACTGCCTGCAAAAATGGTTTTGCTTACGGAAAAATAAATGTTCAAAGTCGTATAAGGGAAGGCAAAGAGAAAAATGTCTGTTTAACCTGCTTCTGACTGTTGGCTAGCGTGTATGCGCCTGAAATTTTTGTTTGAGATCAGTCAAGATGTTCTGTAAACTTTTGCAATGTCATCTCAGCCAGTAAGAGCCTGAGAGGGTAATTCAAATGAGCGACTATTTTTTGTATATCTCAGAACACTTATACAGTTAATCATTCCCTTGCAAAATGTTTTGAGTTTTTGCCAGCGCTTATATTGGTACAGAGCCAGTGCAGAAATAATTGAAGGGTCCTTACATGTAAAAATTGTAATATATAATAGAATTTGGGAATGAGGGAAAGGTCTGGGTTCATGTTGCAGTGATGTCATCCCAGAGCTCAATACCATGGGAGAGGGGGCCTGCAAGCTAGAACAAGACAGGAAAAAATCGCTGCCTCCTCTTTCTCTTTTCAGCTGTTACCATGATGGCTCAAACCCTTCTCTTCTTCCACACTGTAATTGAAATCTGAAGCCATTCCTCTTCCAGTCTTTAAACGCAACAAAGAATGAGATGTGGGAGCGTCTTATGTAGGGGGGTATTTAGACCAAAATAGTACTTGATCTTTGGGTTGGATTCTAATAATCTGAATGGGTATGGACATCTTCCTTCATTAATATCCCTCCCATGCTCAGTAGGCAGGGATCCCGAAGTTTTAATAAGTATCAAAAAACCACTGGGATCTATCCCTGACAGTAACAAACCATTTAAAATAAATGAGACCTGCGTAACTCACTTCAAGCGCACACAAAGGCAAGTTTCATACAAACGTCTGTATGCTGTCTCAGCTTCATCTGCCAACTCAGTGTCTTGGTTGCCCTTTCAACACCACTCGTACTTCTGCTGTAAGGCCCCTTAAAATGGAGACTGACAGCATCATGCCAAACTATGTTAGGCAAAAATTAGGACATGAGTAATTTCACCCCAGAATACCTTTTACTTGTGCCTTTGGGTGAATCTATAATAATAAAATTATGATCACAGAAGAATAACCCCAGAAAATCGTGACTGAGTAGTACATCCTTTGCTTATTGTAAACGAAAACCCTGAGTACTTTTTATCTACAGAGAGGGACAGAGGGAACAGAAGGTTGTGCCTAGTTTTTTATGTCCTTCGTCCAGTGTTTAGAATTCTGTTGGTTTCTAATATTTTTTTAACTCAGAAATATATTTAAATGAAAATCCATTAGGTAGACCAATTTTCATAGCAGAAATAATGACATGTTTTCTTCAGTCTCTGACCTTACAAGTTGTGCCACAGGGAGATTTTACCTTTTTAAACAAACCAAGTATTTCTGTGCAATGAACTAGCTCTGAAGGGCTGAAATTCATAACACATAATTGTAGTGGAAGAGTTAAATTAAAGGCAACTTATTTTGGCGTCTTCTTGGCAAATAAACACCAGATTTTACTAAATATACGTGGTGCAGGGGCAATGCTGCACATATGGGAAATGGCATTTATCCTGCACCTTCCCCAAGCACTGAACTTCATTGGTCAGCAATTAAACTGGAAAACAAGAAACAAAACCGTAGGACAAGATGCCATGGCAGTGATCAAAAGGAGAAAAGAAAAAGAAAAGGAAAAAAAGAAAAGTAAAAATAAAAGGTTTGTTCTCTATGCTTATGGGGGGAAAAAAGCTAAATATGTTGAAAGGTTTATATATATTAAGCAGGTTTAGTGTATTAAGTTGTGTTTGGAAAGCGTTCACAATCCTGAAGGATTGGAGTTTCTTGATCTTTTTCCTGTCCTTAAGTCTTGGGCTTGTGTAAGGAAAATCAGTTCATTCCAACTTTGACGTTTAACTTGGCTCAAATCTTCAGCATTCAAAGGCTACATTTCAGACTTATTTGCCGTTGCGGAGGCCAGTTAAAAGCAACTCTGGGGTTGAGTTTTTGGTGATTTTCCGTTTTACTGTTGCTTGCTTTGTGAGTGTGGAGTCAATTCTGTCTCTAGAGATCATTCCACAAAGTTCTTGCAGTTGAGGGAGGGGGGCTTGTTTGAGGTTTGGTTTGGGTTTTTTCTGTTTTTATGATCAATAGCTGTTTCTGCATCTTGTCTGATTAAATTAGGGCATTTTTAAATTAGTGCTTCTAGAATCAGAATATTTTAGTGACAGTGTTTCCCAGGATTATGAATCAGCTGAGTTTTCATTTGCAATACGGTTAGTGTAATATTGATAGTGTTGCAACGATGATCTAGCAGACGAAAAAAGCACTCCACTGGAAATCAAATAATCTTTGAGTTTCAGTCCCAGGCGCCAAAACTGCCACTGGTGTGTTCAGGTAGGGGAGATGGTTGTACATAAGCCAGACTATTGATGCTTTCCGGCAGAAGAATTTAATGGTTCTATCAAAATGTTCAAAGAGGAAAGATGAAAAAAAAACCTTTGGTGCTGCAATTTTGCTCTCATCTGAGAAGTGCAAAAGTGTACTGGTTCAGACTAAGATCATTGTGATTGACTTGGAGGCTGTCTGATTACAACTTGGATACCAATTTTAACTAAATTGGTTTAGAAACCAAGTCAGGTCTATAAACCACATCAGGCTAAATCGATTTAAGGTTCTCTTAAACTGATTTAAGAGAGACTGCACCAGGGAGTTGCACAGATTTAACTAAATGTGTTTCTAAACCACTTGAGTTAACTCAGTGCTCCTACTGTATATAAATCAGCCTTTAGATGGGAAGGTAAAAGGTCCATATTTTATAGTTGTTCACTTTGTTCATTTGATTCATGCAGGTCTATGTACAAACGTTCACTGTACACAACTATTTCATTAGCAGCAAGCAGCGTGGAACGGGAGTCATAATTTTCTTTTTTTTTTAATTGGGCTAATATTTGGAAAAGGAGAGATTTGAGCTGCATCTAACAGTGCTTTCTGCTGAAACCTTTAGTAGGATGAAAAGACGCTGGATGGTAATGAAGTTGTATTTTGAGCTTTTTCCCATAAAATGAAGTAGTCATTCTAGTGTGCGAAGTGCTATAATTATAAAGCAATTTACCACCCTTAATGGGAGAACTTTTATTTCATAAAATATTAACAAAATATAATATCGGTGCAATAGGTTAGGAACAGTCTTATTTTCTCCATAAAAAGTCAATTTGTAACCACTGCAGGCTGTCTTTCTCAAGATGACTATATTAGAGTAACTGATCCTTTTATGGAAGTATCAAAATATAAGCATTAAAGTAATCACAACAGATGTCTCATTTACCTTTCTACTTAGTAATCGTGGTGTTGTTTCTGCAGGTGATTGGCCAAGAGAAGTGGCATTTAATCAGTGCCTAAAAAAGGTAAAAACATTTGAGACAAAGCTACATTTAAGAAGGGTTATCAGCTAGACAACATGGACCTATCTCCCAGTTTGCCTGAAAAAAAGCATTTATATTAGGCTAGTAAGTAAGGAAAAATCAAACTCCTTTTTCCACAGTGAACCAAGAGGAAGCAAAGTGAGGGGGCATCTGTAATTACAGGATTTCAGCTCTGATCTGGGCAGCTGCAAAGCATATCTATCATATGAAGAACAAAGGACTGGAGATGGCAGAATTAACCAAGCCTTAATGGATTCACTCTTTCATTTGCTGTCTTTATTACTATTTTTAATTAACCAGTAGATTTCCTTGGCTTTTCTTTCTTTTTCTTTTTTTTATTTGCTGCTGTTATTGTTCCAGCGTCCACTAAGCAGAGCACGATCAACTCCTAGGGAAGTCGTTAATCATATTCATTTTGATAGTGCTTCAAGATCAACTAAGAAATGGAACAGTTGAGACAAAGATCACGGAGGAAACCACTTAAGCAGAATGATAAACATAATTTTCTTCTGAAATAAATGAGAATCCCTCCCTGTGCTCATGTTAGCTAATGTGTTAGCTAGGTAGAACGGTAGGGAAATGCCAGGCGAGACAGAACAAAACGTTCCGTTAGCAAAGGAGGATCAGAAATTAAATGTGAACCACCTCTTTCTCCAGCTTTCCAGTCTGTCCAATCAGTCACTAAAAATGAATACAGCAAACAGTGCAATATATAATCGTTGCAATGCAGTTGTTAAGAGATATTTCATCTGCCTCTGCTCTTTTCAGGATGAGAAGCTATCAGGTCTAAAGCTTGTGTGTTTGATGAACCTACAGGGCCAGGAAATAGTCCTTTTATTTTAGCAAACCGTTTGTGTCCATTGGCTTCAGTGCAATTGCACCAGTTTATGCTAAAGATAATCTGTATCCTATGTCTGGTAAACCAGAGTGTCGAGTTCTGTCCAGTTTTCCACTGACCCAGAACACTCAGGTATGATAAAATTACATGGATTTAATGTTATCTCTGGAAGCTATGAATCATTGCTCTGCCTTTTTTTTTTTCTTTTTAATCAATAATGACTATATATTAGTAGCATAGCCCTCTATTTAAAAAGAAACCAACCAAACAAAACTGTAGGCAATCTGTGGGCTATCGTTTGTATGCACTCTATGGTTGTGTCCACGAGAGAGCATTCACCAAACTCTTTTTTTCAAATGCAGCCCCAAATCTGTTTGGCAAAATGTATTTGTAAGCTTTTCTAAGTGGACTAAACCTCTGTTTTAATGATGATTGTTCTTCATTTGCATTTAAAAAATAAAGTAAAACCAAAACAAAAAAAAGGAACAGCACCACAACAACCAGTTAAAGTCTTTTATTTCTAACTGGATTTTAAGAGTTCGTTTTCTGAATAGCACAAAAATAGCTCAAGGAAATTATGTTTTTCTGATGTAGGATACAATGAAGATCATTAGTATTTTAGCCATTCCAATGCTGTGAGGCCCCATCTTGGTGTCCTTTATGCAAGCAAAGCTTCCATTGATGCTACATGGGCTCTACCAGGGCGTTAGTTGGTGTTCAAACTGAAGGATGAGATCCCAGCAGTATAGTTAGCAAACCTGTTGGTCCCTAAGAATTCAGTGTGCAGTGTAAAGTTGATTATTAGCTAACAAATCACTGCAAGCTGAATGTTTAGTCAGTCTGCCAAAGCTGCTGGTTGGAAAATCTGTATCTAGAGAAGTCATTCACACTGGAAACCCATCCTGCATCTATTATTAACAGGGTGGAAGCAATCTTGTTTATGTCTCTATGTATGTTCGCAGCTGTCTGGCAATCGGGAGTGGTGGAAAACACAGAAGAAACATTGCCTAAACTAGTTGCTTGTGGGTTGAAAAAGCAGCGTGTTGCTATTCATCCCTGTCAACAACAGGCCCTATTAACTATTTTTAATGAATCACCACTGCTTTTACTTTTGCCATCAGCCGTGACCTTCACCATTTAGAAACACATGGTCTCTCATAAACGATGGTCGATGACATATAAACTTGAGAAGGATTCTATCACGGCTCAAACTACAGTATCTATCACTAAAACAAACTGCTCATTCCAGCTGAAGAGACACTCATATATATCACGGAACCAGCCTTCTATATTTTGAAATTTACTGCCCTGCATTGGNTTTTTTTTTTTTTTTTTTAAGGAGGCCATGCAACCTTGCTCACTTAATACTTTTGATAAACTTCTACTGACAAGGAACTTGATTAATGATGGTTAAAAGAATTGAATCAAGAGTAGGAAAGACAGGGCCAAAAAAGCAGACTGCTGGGCTGATGGAAACTAACGTCTCTACAGAAATATATGATGGACCCTCCTTTTTGCCATGCCAAGTAATTACTCGCACAGGCCTGTTGTAATAATTCCTATTACAGCCAAAACGGAAAAGTCAGTAACTCACAGCCCTGGGACAAGGTGAAGGCAAGGCCAGAGTAGTGTGGATCAATATTTCATTTACTCACTGAGGTTAGCTTCTATCCCTGTATCAAATTCTTTTACAGAAAGCCATGAAAGAAATGAGGTTTGCTGAAAAACACCAATACAGGACCCTCATTTCCTTGGGGGTGCTCATAGAGTACACAGAGCAACAAAACCTTTCAGCAAAACAATATGCACTCAAGGTCACTCATTACTTGCTACTGTTGGAAAATAAAGTGCCATTAGCCTGATATGAGTAATGTACATCAATCAACTGCAGACTAGCAAAAGTATGTTTTCAACATGGCATTGCAGCTGAAAATGAATGAACCACGTTAACGCTTTCCGAACAGTTTGACAACAGTGAAGAATTTTTCCTTTGGCATTATCATTTATTTCAGAGTTTCATTTCAACTCGTCTCTGTAGAATCAAGTGAGAGCATCTCTGTTGTTTGCTGTGCTTTATTACAATTGAATTAATTCTCATTAAGCAAAAGTAATTATTTTGATGGGGGCAGTTGGATGCTTTCCAAAAAGCTCCTGTCTGTGCTTTACAGGACCCTCAGTCTAAGGGCAGATAAACAGATGTAAGAAAAAATGATCTATCGAGTTAGTAAAATAATTTAAAGCAGCACTTTCTTAGAACGTGAGATGTCATTGTGGTACACATACTTCTACTTTGCTGCACACAGCAGCTCTTTTCTTCTGTAAGGAAGTTTTGAGGAAAAGGACTTCAATATATCACTGGAGAATTGCATGTTGTATGTAAGGCTACCACTCTGCCGATCTGAAGGGCAAATGAATATACGCTTCTGAAATAGCTGAAGTACACTGTGGTGCATTTTTTTTGCTGCTTCCTCTCAGAATCTTCCTTTAATATTTTACCCTTCAATATTTTACATGTTGTCTTCCCTGTAGATTTGGGGGTTCCAGAGAAGCTATTGGAGGAAAGTGGTAACTGAATGTGTTCTGGAGCTGCATACGAGAGAACTTATGAAGCACAGCCACAGTGACACAGCTGCTGTGCAAAAAAAATAATGTTTTTTCTTGGCAGCTATCAAAATGCAGGCTTTCTTGTTTGAGCTTTCTTATTTGTAAATGTTTGCATAAAAACAGAAGGGAAAGTTTGGTTTGTTTCTGTGCACTGGTGGGGATACAATCTTGCTTTTACTGACTGCTTTTTGGAAAAAGTGGTGGGTTGTTCATGATTGCTGGTATGGTTGATGATGTTTTAGCTCTTTTCCAACCTTCTTGATTGTCATGCGGTCAGAAAGTTATGTTTTGTGTTATGAAAGTTCAGAATTCTCTGAACTTACCTGCACCATTGAAAAATTTAGATTGTAGTCATGAAGGGCTACTTTCCCAAGAACTGCCATGTCATCACGTTCAAAAATATAGGCATTATGTAGGCATAAAATAAACTATTACAAAGTAGGGAGAATTATTGTGAAGAGCATACTTTTTTTTCTATGCGATGATAATTTTTTCTCCCCCCCCAGCCTTTCTCTTTTGTAGCATTCTCTTTGTCTTTCCTTGGCATTTTGAAATCACTTACTAAATAAAAATGTTGAGTCTTTGTTCCATAATCTTATCCTGAAAACTTACTGAGGCACGCAAAAAGAGTTGAAGTGTTTAGGATTTTGCACTATTACTGTCTTTTGTAGTGGTGAAGATAAAGTAGTTTCCTTTTCTAGCACGGTCTCCTGAGATCAGACACCCAAAGCAAAGCATTCTCATCTGTAATGAGCATTGAGCTACTTCCAGCACTGAACTCACTTAACCCATGTTAAGTCCATGCAACACTGTAATGTGTAAGTACACACAACAGAAATGATGAGCCAAGAGGGAAATGACTGATCGAAGGTCATATGCTAAGTTGGAAACGATTGTCGTCTCTCACGTTTGGCATTTTGAAAGTTTCCGTTAAGTTTACTGCTGTTCAGTAGAGTCTAGGGACAGCCGATGAATTAATTTCATGTCTCCTGCATAAACGTGTCCTCTGTAGTTGTTAACAACTTGGCTAATGCTCTTAAGTTTTCTGCAGTCGTGATGTTTTGCATGTTCATTTACAATTTGAAAGTATTGGCATTTCAGCAAACACAGTCTTAATCCCAGTTCCTTGCAGACCACGTTGCTTCCATTTGTATAAATCAGTTGAACCACTGGTAAATGTGATTTTGATTATATTTTGGATTGTTTGTTTGGGTTTTTTTCCTAAGGATTTCCTTCTTTAAAAATGAAGATTATAGTAATTCTAGTACTGTGGAACACTTGCCTCTGCTTCCTATTGTTCTTCCTATGTGCTATTTCTTTCTAATGATTTAATGTAAAATGATGTACAGTGCATGAGTCCTGAGACAGTACTGCTCCCTTCGTCACGTCTGCAAGAAGGAAAGAGAGGTGAACATTTATAACTGCCTATGAAATGAAATAGCTCGGTTTAAAGAGAGTCTTTCTTCCTAGTCACGTAGAGAGGCTCTCTTGGATTAAAAGCGTCCACTACATTTGATTTGCTCCGTGGTTTAGATGTGGAGTCAACTTTGTAAAGAGGGGGTAGTTCAGTCATAAAATGTCTAATAATTCCTTAGAGAGATTCTTTGGAAGGCACAGAGGAGAATTAGAGGGCCTGTCTCTTGTACTTGTAGGAGAATTAGAATCACAATTTCCTTTCTTTGAAATCTGTTGTTGTGATTAGGTTACTTTTAAAAATCTCATTCCCTCCAGGTAGTAAGCCTATAACACCCTCTGAGGTTTAGCTATGTCTATGTTCCTACAGTCCCGGAGGCCCAGAAAGTTATTTAAGCAACTCAATATAATTTTAAATGACTCGATGGTCTTAGTAGTTCATTCTCATGAACCTTCTTTGAAACAAGGAGATTTATTACCTTCGTTTACTGGGAGGAAGAGGGCTGGTGAAGTGTAAATAGATTTAAAGTCATTTAGGTGCCCAGTTAAACCAATAGACATGGGCACCTAAATACCTGTGGAAGATCTAGGTTTCACTTACCCTAGGGAGAATCAACACATAGGTATTACAAATCTCTGGAGGTTTCCTGTGCTTCTACTTGCAATGATTAAATCTTTCAAGAATGTCTAAATCAGGGCAGGAGGGCCTTGTGATGGGAGGCTGAACGCTTCAGTATGTATTAAAAGAAAATTAAACCACTCTTTCCCCACTGACTTTCACTGGTATGAAGGAATCAAAGATTTCTTTTTCTGTTCACAAACTAGTGCCCTGACTTTGGGGTTTGCTTTTTCTCTTATTTCACAAGAAAATAAATACCCTGATGGTTCTGCGTGTCACTGAGAACCAGGAGTTATTACTTTGTGTTGGCGAGTACTCTTGTGTAGCTTCCCCAACAATAAAGTTGCGTGCGGCCTGATTACTCTTTGAAGCAGTGTGTTAACAGAGAGACTGGGGTCACGTCCGCCACCCAAATGTGAGGAGGTCTGCCTGCACTTATAATAAAGAACAAATGTTTGGTCTGGAGGTCAGGATTTTTGGATTCACGGTGCACTTAGTTAGATCAAGGTCTGATCCAGGGTTAAAATCAATATTGCAAATTGCAGCTAAAATGACAAAGAATATGTTTCCATTCATGTTATATTTTAGGTACAGTGGTCTTAATGTATATGTAGGTCAATTCCATTAAGATGTAATTTCATTAAGGGACCGTAACTGCAACTGGAATTTGGCCACTAGATGATTTTTTTTGGTCTAAAGCAGCTGTCCAGATATGCATCACTCTTGGATGCTGCTCACTTGGGTAGTTCTGCTCGAGAACAATAAACCCAGTAATCATACAGTGCCCTGTGAAGGAAAATCTGAAGGAAATCAGTAAAAAGTGTTGGTCTGTAGGGAATGCTTTTTTTTTTTTTTGAACTGTCACAAGAATACCTGTCAAAGTAGTACAGTTTATAGAAACTGTAGAAACTGGGACCTTCAGTTAATGCACTTGTACAGGTACATATGCAAGTACAGTATTTAGCGGTAGAGCCTTCAGGCTTGCTTTCCTAATTCAAAAGGGACATGAGACAAAACATCTGATTTTAGGAAGCTTCCAGTTTCTCTAATATAGCAAATCTGAGCATAGTTGATGATAAAAGACTTTAAGGTCTTGGAATAAGGAGATGAAAGCATCAGTCAGGCGAAGACACTTTTTCTGTGTTCGTGCTGGCTAAGGTGCAATGTCTATCCCCGAGCGTGGTGCATGAAGGGGTGGCAGATGAGGGGGAAAGGGGAAGTAGTCTCCAAATCTTGGAAAAGGAGGAAGACTGTGGGATGACTTTTACGTAATCTTCTATGAGGATTAATTTCATGTGCATAGAAATCACAGAGCTTTGCAGGAGAGCGTGATGCCGTATTTACAAAGGGTGGCTCTATGTCCGCTGGTGGCTGGAGCATAGCTTGAGAGTCATCTGACTCTCCTAACTGTTGAGCTAGAAGAGGCTGTGTATTTCTTATACAAATCGGAAAAGTTTATTTTGGGTTTCATCCCCACTGCCCGTTCCCCTAAAGGCATCACCCAGCATTGCCATACAGCACAGAGCATAACATGCTTTTTCTCCACCCGCAGTGCAGAGTCGGGGAGGAAATAAAGCCAAAGCTGTAGCCCAGCGTGAGCTCTGGCTCTTTCGCTCTGCCCTGGGGGCCTTAAGAAGCCCCAGCTTGCAGACAAGGATCTGCTGCATGTACGTGGAGGAAGTCTGGGGAGAGGCAAGATCATAACTGGGCAACATCTGCTCTGTATGACTTGCTTCCCTGGTAACCTGGCAGCTCTCCAAGTCGAAATCTGAATAGGAGTTAAACTGCTCGAAGCATTAATTCCCATTACAGTCATGAGCATTCTCTTTCTCCTCCCTGCTCCCACTGGAGCAATGCTCAGCAGAAGTGGAAGTATCCTACACTCATTGCAGGTTTTGGAGGCTTCATGCTGTCAGCAGAGGCGGGGAAGACGTCGCTATGCGCTGTGGTTTGTCTTGAGCACTGGCTGCCTGCTGTACCGAACGGGAGGACCGGGATGCTGGCAAGCAACTCTGCTGTCTGCCCTGGGGCCCGTCACTTGACATGGCCTCATCTTATGAGGAGTTAAACACCGCTTTTGTGACTGTATTGGTATTTGGTGATTCCTGTTTACACGGAAGGCATTTCCGTGAATTTCCAGTCGTGTAAGGATCTCGGGATTACTCTCTGCTGTCTCTGGGTGACTTGGACATCCTCCTCTGGTATTATACATGAGCAGAATTTTCTTGGCAGCTTTTCAGGACTCCCCAGTTTATTATTGGGTCCTCCCAAAGTTCAAAACACTGCTCTGAATCTAAAACCTGTTGCAAAAATGAAGTTTTATGTCCCTTGGATATATTTATAGTCATAGTGTTTTAAATCTTCCTGTTTTAATCATATTATACTTTGTGGTTTTGCAAAGTACCTTTTAAATTGTCCTGTTTCCTTCCTGCTGCCTTTTGTAACAGTTTTGTCTTGAATTTTCAGTTAGTGTACAACATTAGTGACTCATATATTCCAAAATATCGCAAAGGGGAAAAAATAAAATTTCTACCTGTCGGAGAGTGAAGAGATGTAAGTTAAGCTGGGTGCAAACTGGTGTCTGTTGATGAAATGTTGATGTTTATTTTGTCAATATATATAAAAAAAGCAATATAAAAATAAACAAGAGCAATACATACAGCTACTTTGTGCTTACTAGTTAGTTTTCTCTCTATGGAGCCAGTAACGACAGCAGCCCAGACAGTTTCTTAAGGCTTTTCCTGCTCTTCTGTGCCCTCTATTTGATCATCTGCCAAGGCTTGTGAATAGTGCCAAATCAAACAGCACAGCATCTCCATAAGTCTGCTCTTGGAAGTTAAGGAATTCAGCAGTTGAAGTGCAATGCCAGATATGAAAAAAGCAATTAGGGTAGACTTCCACAAGTTTAGGTTTAATAACTTTAATATTTGTATAACAGATATTTTGAGGCTCCTTTTACTAGCGGGACTTCTGCTTTCTGTATGCTTTATCAACAGAATCTTAATTATGCAAATATAATCTTGCAAAAACATGGGGTTTCCCTCCTTTTGTTTTGGTTTTTTTTTAGGTTCTGAAGTTCCATACAAACTTTGAAGCCTATTTCTGCGTTCACTGGCATTGGCAACTGGAGTGCAATGTTTGTTGGTGAGAAAGAACATTTGCAGAAGGAACTATAGCAGCTATTTTTAGTATGGAAGACCACCTTCCTCTTTGTAAGTGTTTCTCTTTCTTCATACTTATGCAGAAGCCTTCTCAAGTTTTCTGTCCTTCTTACTTAGTAACAGTGAAGAAAACATTTGATGTGATATCTCACAGGTTTTCATGCTTTATACAATGAAGTGAATTAGTGGAGTAATGACATTGTTTAGAGTGAAAGGAAGAAAACTTGGATTTCTTTCACTGAATTGCAGTGTGGACACATGCCAATTCTAACTGAAGTAAAATTCATCTCACTGTGATTGATCATCCAAAATCTATTCACCATTTAATCTTCAGGAGAACAAAGAGGAGCTTTGCCCATAATGCAACTATTTTTACATATACGTTAGTGAACAGCCATGCTCTCCTGGGGTCCAGAAAGCCAGAGTCCATTTGCACTGATTTAACAGACTGCTCACTTAAATTCTAGATGAGGGGGCAAGGAAAATTAAACTAAACTTGAAACTTGATTACAGCGTGACAAGATTAGGGGAATAAATGCGTTGATCTCGCCTTTACTGATTTTCCTTGTAAAGATTCCCTTTTTAGCTTTGTATGTATTTTCTTGTTGTCTCATAAAGAAGTAATGGTTTATTACTTACCCACATGACCCAGACCTTCCACACTGTGCCTGTTTGTTACATTTGCACCACTGTGTTCAAGGGGGGAAATAATTTCTTTGAATAGCTTTAATGAGATAAAACTTCGATCTGTTTTCTTTGTTGTTTCAGTCATTTGTACCGTGGAATACTTGGACTATCATGATAAAGGGAAAAATGGTTGAAGATTTCCACTTTTATGTGAAATGTATTGAAGTAGGTTTTGATGGTAGTGAGCTCTAACAAACACTAAAACAAACCAAAAAATCCTTTTTTCTTAATTGAACGTGGATTTTCCCCCTTGTTATTTTACTGTGCAGGCTCAAGTCTTCACTACAGTAGATCAATAAAGAACTTGTTTGCATTAACAGGGCTAACTTTACACTTGATGTAGGTGCCTGGCTGTATACAGAGGTCACTTGCACTGGAAATGCATGAGAGAAATCAAATCTTTTACCTGCTTTAGTTGAATCTAGGGGCAACTTCAATATGTAAAAAATTACTCCCTTTCCCTCCAGGGACTTAGTTTTTAATTGTAGGTACTAAAGTTCTGTTATTTATAGTCTCTGTGGGACTTGTAGGAGTAAAAACAAAAAAAAAAATAAATCTTAGATTTAGTTTTATTTTAAGCTCACTGCAAAAAATCAATAACAAAAATGTTTTGCATCACAACATCACAGTCAAATTAATTTCCCAATTATTAATTCAGGAACACTTTGTAAATTCTGTCTCTTGGAGTAACGGGTGGCTTCATTGCTGCATAGGCACAATTTTTTTGCAGTAACATAGTGCAAGTTCATTATAAATGATCTCACGCTTGCACTCAGGGGAGTTCACTGTCCTTATTATCTGACTTTACCTGCTGGTGAGCTTCCAAGTTGTACTGGCATCTTATGTTAAAGACAGGATTACTTTCTTTCTCCTCTTTCTTCTCTTCTCTTGTCCTCCCCCCCTCTAGTGAAAGATGCAGCAGAAGCGATGACTACCTACCAAGCGGAGGCAGGTTCAAGTATATATAGGCAACACTGTGGCAGCGTGTGCAAGTCAGGTATGCTGGGGAAACAATCTTTGTGATATACATATGTCTTTAATGACATAGAATCATAGAATCATAGAATTGTCTAGGTTGGAAGAGACCTTTGGGATCATCGAGTCCAACCATCTACCCTACTCTACAAAGTTCTCCCCTACACCATATCCGCCAACACCACATCTAAACGTCTCTTAAACACATCCAGGGATGGTGACTCAACCACCTCCCTGGGCAGTCTATTCCAATGCCCAACCACCCTTTCTGTGAAAAATTCTTTCCTAATGTTCAGTCTAAACCTACCCTGTTGGAGCTTGAAGCCATTCCCTCTTGTTCTGTCATTAATTACCTGTGAGAAGAGACCAGCACCAACGTCTCTACAGTGTCCTTTCAAATAGTTGTAGAGTGTGATGAGGTCTCCCCTGGTTTGTTTCATTCCTGCAAATGTTGAACGATTATGCACCCTGTATGTATGAATTACTTTGCAGCCTTTCAGAGGGCAGTCTCTTTTGGAGTGGGCTGCATAAAGGCAAAAGGATGTGTGCATTATGCAGGACAGTGCCAAAAGGCTGGGGCTTGGTCATGGAAGTGGGTGGCACCGTATGGCCCGGAAATCTCAGGTCACTGTTGACCTTGTGGCGGAGACTTAAATGTCTCATTTGGAACTGATAGCAGATACTGCATTGATCTTTGGGAAGCTAAAAAGGCATGTGCTAGGAAATGTGAAAGAGAAGGCTGCATCTAAAACTTCTGTCTCCACCACAGGCATACGTGGAGTTTCAGGTTTCAGCCATGCCTCTGGTGAACGCTGCTTTCAGAATTTGGAGCTGCGCTCAAGCAGAGGGGGAAGAGAGGAGCAGGGACGAGCTCTGTTTAGCTTCTGAGATCTCGAGAGATTAAAGCTTAATTTAACAGGACATATTTGGTCCTCGGGATATAGCTACTTGATTTTGGGTAGAACTGGTAAAATGGACTTTTAACATTTCATCTTTCAAGGCTCTTTGAAATGTGGAAAAAATAGTATTCTAGGGAATACTTATACTTCTTGTATGCAAACCTAGTATATGTTTTACTCATTACTTAACGTGAAGGAGGGTTTTTTTCATTTAATAATTTTATGTTTTAAAGGAACGAGTTTCTATCTTTGGGTTTTGCTAAAAAATAAAAACTACACACGTGCATACATACGTACTGTCCACCGAGTGACATTTTCTTGTATCTTATTCATAGAGAAGTAGGATATGTTGAAAAGAGAAGTAGAAGCAAAATGATTCCACTTTGCTCTGGAAAGCAACCTTTTGTAATGTGTAATCCTATGTTACTGCTTCCTTGAAAAAGCTTTCTTTTACCTAAAATAAACTTTCTGAAATAACTCTCACCATTTGGGAAGCTTTCAACACATTGTAGGACAGAGTTCTTTCTTTTTCTCTTCCAATAATGCTTTGCACCATGCTGTGACTTGAACTTTATTTTCACATGTTGTGGGAGCATCTGAAATCCCTTGCCAATCCAGCTCTCTCTCCAAATCCTTGACACAAAATTAACAGAAAAATGGCGCGTACATATAGTTATGCTACAAATACATGTATATGGTAATTATTTTATAACAACAGTAGGTAGCAAAACAAGATAGGCTGCAAATGGAGGTTTCTGGCGTCACTTCCATGATAGATACTAATAGCAAGTGCTAGTTTTACATCGGGCTTACAAGAAACTGGTGAAAGTTCAGGTGTTGCAGGGGCAGACCAATGATATTTTATGGTAAAAAATAATGTTTGCAAAATGATAAAAAAATGGTTTTCTTTCTTAAAATTGCAAACTGGGTAGGAACTCTTCTAGTGGAAAAATATAATAAAATAAGAGGTAGGGTTTTGTATAGCAAAGAGAAACATTGGGCTAGCCAACTGTTTAGGAATGGAAGAAGGATGTAAAGTCCAGGCATAAGTTATTACCTGTGGTGTGGTGAGGATGCTTAATCCACAGTCTGCATATTGAAAAAATCTGTTGGGTTAAATCTGATTTGCGGTAAATAGTAACGGGTTTTTCACTTTATGTTTGTTTTTACTGAAGCAGTTTATGTATAAATTTGCAAAATCCTGAAACCCAGTCAAGCATGTTTGTCAATTCATGTGAGTAATCCAAAATAAGCTTGCTAAATGGAAATGTTGTTATGTCTTTCACTGATGGATTTTTTTTTTCATGAAATTTAAGTTCATATTAACCCACATTATGTTCAAAGATTAAAACTAATTAAGAGCCTGATCCTCCAGTCCCAATTTCTTTGAATCAAGAACTGTGTGACAGGGTCTTGATATAGTAGCAGTTAACGTTATAGATTCTTGCATTCACCTTGAGCAATTACATGGTTTAAAGTTTATGCAGCAAATTATTAGGTTTGGCAATGACTCAGTCGTCAAGATTAGTTTTACACCAAATTGCTTGCAGATACCAAATGACAGGTTCTGTAATGAAAGGTTGCAATTATTTCTAATTTCTTCAATAGTACTCACAAATCACTGATGCTGATTCTGCCGTTTGTACGTGGCTTTCTAAAATAATATCCTGGTGCGTCTGCCTTACAGGTCTTTTATTCTGTTCACAAAGTTGAATAAATCAGGTAAAGTTACAAGTGTGCAGGAGGAATTTTCAGATAAATTATTTACTGAATGATCAGGGTGGGTGTTCTGGGTTGTTTCTTTTCAGCACGTTTGGTTCTTATTATTTATTTTCCATTGCTTGTTGATTATGTGTGTTATTTCACTCCCCCTCCCCTTCCTTCTCAATGATCACAGTGAACTGCAAAAATGGGTAATTAACTGTGGTACAGCGTTACACTGATGTCACTATTCTGCTCCTAGTTCTGCAGGTAGCACGCTTAGCCCAGGCTCAGGGATCTTTGCATTCTGTGCTACTCAGTACAGCATAAACGTTTTCAGTCTTCCCAAGCTTCTGAAATTATCCAATCCACAGAGTCTTATCACATTGCCAAGCTCATATAATCTCCTTATCACGGTCAGTCTCACACAAGTAACACCATGACTTATCCTTATGCTGTCCTGGCTAATATTAATGTATTCTTTCCAAATAAACCAGCTTCTAATTGCCTAAGCTGTGTGTGAGCTATCGTCCACATGGGTACTACTGCTATTACAAGTATTTAATGGCTTTGTAATACCATGAGCGTGAAAAAAACCTACGTAAAAGAAACTTTTGTTTATTTTATGTCACGTTTCAACAACTTGCTGCAACAGCACTGTCTGCAAGAGTACTAATTGTGATTCTAATACAACTTTCTGATTAATGCTTTTTTTTTTTTTATGGTGCTTGTTTAACTGCATTTTACCAAGAACAAAACCGTACCGCCAGAGAATTTCCTCTTTTCTCTGCCCACAGGTTTTGTGAGGGTGCCCCCCCCCTAGCTTTTAGGGGTGGAATATTTGCATTCCATTTGTTTGTCTGATACAGGTATTCTTCTGAATGAAAAGTAGAAGTGCAGATTGTTGCAAAAACCTTTTCTCAGTGCTTCTCTCTCGTTCTGACAAGATGTTAACTTTCAGAAAATTACTATCAACAGACAAGAATTGCTTCCTATTTCCCTTAAAAACTTGTTACTAAAAAACTACACCAATATTATCCTGGTATAAATTGCAGTAACTCTCTTGTGGTCAAGCTTCTTTAACTTTCCAACAGTTCTCATATGAGGAATAATAGATAACAAGCCAACAGCAGTGGATGTGCAATAAAAAAGCTGACTGTCCTCAGTCAGTTTGGGTTCCTTTGTGCTCAATTTTTATATTTGCAAATAGGGAGCATGTTATACTTGAAATAAATATTTTAATATTATTTGATTGAAATAACTTGAAAAAGCTTTTCTTTCAAGCAGTGGATTTTAGTTTATTTTATGTGTACACTAAATATTTTCTCAGAAATTCATAGTTTTTCTATTGATGGGGAAAAAGTTCGATATTCTTAAGTAAAAGGGTCGTAGAGTATAAAAACCAAAGACATACATGACGTTATTTCTCTGGAATACAGTTTGTTCTCAAAGGTTTGGGATTCTCAAAAGGGATTCACATAGGGGAAAGTCTGAGAAACCCAATTCCTTCACATCTGTGACCTTCTCTTATATGCAAGCAAGTAAAACTTTGGTGTCTACAGTATGATACTGCTGCTACGTTGTAATTACATTGTCAGAAAATCTGTCAGTACCCTAAAAATGACAGTGGTAGGCACTGACGATCAGGCTAAAGCAAAAATTCTCTTGAGATATAACAGAACCAGCAATATGTGCTAAACATGGTAGTGTAAGCAATCTTCTGGCCATTTAGCACAATACAATGAATTTTAGGAATGCATTCTGGAACCTGACTCTACCTGATGGAAAAATAATCCCTTATGCTTCCTGGGAAGGGAGAGGGCAGCAAAGCATTTTAGCAGAATATCCGGGGGAGGCAGCAACCTTATGTCATCAGCATATTTTATTTGCTACAGACTCGCAGTGGCGATTTCACTCTGTGGCGTCTCGGTGCTATACAGCTAATATGAGACACGACATTAAATGCAAAATAGGTAGGAAGACTTGCAACTGCTTGCAGATGGGATACATCTCCGTGTATAATCACACTAAGTCAGTATTACCAGGGCTTTGGCTAGCATTTCAGACCCGTTGGTGTTTTGATTTTTTTTTCCCTATTGCCAGGTGGTTTCTGCTCCCTAATTGCATTTACATGTACTGTGTTCTCGTATGACCTACCAGGCAGTCTCCACTGATGGTCAGGATTGAGCGTATTTTTCCTTGTAGTGCAAAGGGAATGATTTTACACTCATGGTATTGCCTTACAAATAAGGCTTAAAGCTGACCAGAGCTTTAAATCCAGAGCTATATTCTTTCTGTATTAGTTAATTTCATTTTTGGGCAACTAATTTCCTTTTCATTTCTCTCTGCAGTTTCAAAGAGTTGTTTATAAAACAATTACTGTTCTAAGTTGCAGTAAATATGAGCAGTGGGTGAAATTATACCTGTACGCTTTTGAAAGTGTATGTAGTAATCAAAAGAGACAGAGGCTCTTTGTAAAAGCAGAAGTTAGTATTTAAAATCAACTTCTGAAATACTGCAGAATTTTTAATTACTCTTAATGTAATTCTCTTATTTTAATTGCGTGTCAAATGCTACCTCAATTTTTGTCAGATAGCCTTTTGGATAGGGATTTGGGTGAGGCAGAAATACGAAGGTGTCAGATCAGCACAAAGCAGGCAGCTGGCTATGTCTCTTCCCATCCCTTTCTTGCGTGTAGGTTTTGTACACGAGGATGAACACCTGTCACATGGCAGAACTGTAAATATTGCAGAATTTTCTCTCTTAAACCTGGATGGTTTCAAATATATTATTTTGCTTGAGAAGTTCAGTGATAAGAGAACTATGTCTTTCTAATGAGACTTCCTTTTAACACCTTTGCTCATCTCCAGAAACACTAGTCCCAAAGTAGCAGACTTTTTCTTTTTTTCTAAATCCAGAGATATAACAGCTTCCTGAAAGGCATGCAGCCTGCAATTAAGTTTTCTCTTTACTTTTTTTTTTTTTTGTGGGAGTATCAAACTTTATAACATACTCCTGACAGCCTGAGTCATTTGATGGGGTCCTTCAAGGTAAAAGAGTCATGAAACATCACAGAGAAAGGAGACCTCTTCAAAAATCCCAGACCTTAGCCTTTGCTATAACTATACTTCTTTTACTTCCCAAGAAGAAACACTGTGTTTCAAAATGAAATATTTCTATCATATAGTAATAAACTAGTGTTGAATAGAGAGCAGATATAAAATTGCTCATCAGTTCTGTTCTTTTTAAAGTCTGCATTGCTAAAGATGATTAGTATAAGGTCCATAGCAAAAATGATTTGATTTATTTTCCTGTAACCCTGTTCTTTGGTCCAGTCTCTTCTTCCTAAATCAATTTTATGAGATACTACTTGGGACTTCTCTTTAAGCAATACCCGTAATATACCAAGAGAATATTACCAAGAGAATTTACAAAGGATCCACCAGCTGCCAGCTAAACTAATAATGACGTGTTTGATCTCAAACGTCAAACCTTGCACTAGGTCTAATGCTTAACTGTACCACCGGTAGGAATGAAATCTGGATCCCATTGCCATGAGTGGGGATTGGCTGCACTGCTGTCAGTGCTCAGACTCTGAGCTAAACATTATCAGCCATATTGCCCGCTTGCTTTTCAAGCATGAGAGTGACAATTATAGAAATTCTTTTATAAAAAGGGAAATGATATAAAGAAAATCTCTATGACAACTATGGCAGCTTACCTGAGTATGTTAATATAGGTATAAAGAACTATTGATAATTGTGTAAAATAATTTTACCCTTTAAATGGAAACTAAGGAGATGAAAAGTATACTAATCTATCATTAAAAGAAAATGAAACTTCAGAAGAATTTATGACAATTCCCCTGGCTCACTTTAGCCTTGTGACACTAGCTACGAACATTAATCAGGAAAGGCATAATGGTGGTGATAACAATGGTCAGGTATGTGGCAAGGTAATTGAGAGAACTGCCTAATCTGATTAGAAAACTGGCAGATGCCGTGAGGAACATTTGAAATGTTTATGGGCTAAGCAATGCCAAGGACTTCGACAGTAAGATGAATAGACATACTTAGCGTGAACTGGCCACCAGACGCTACAGACAGTCTAAAAGCAAGGTGGGTAAGCGGTGGTGTCTGAAACATGACTGTTGAAGGGTATGCTTCATTTAGGAAAGATAGAAGTTAAAGCGATAGGTGATTTTCTGGGCTAATGAATCTCTAAAGTAATTCAAAAGGATAGAATGGCTAAAACGAGGGGTTTGGAAATAAAATGCTTCAGCGTTGACTGAACAATGGCTTAATGGAACAGTATAAGCAGTGAGCTATATATGACCAGACTAAGTTTTGGTTGTGAGTGAAGAACTTTGTTACGTGGTTTGACAGAGCACTGTGAGAATTGTGTAGTGGTTAAAAGGTTTAACGTCTGACACAAGAATGGGTGAAAAACTGAGAAATTGGTGGTAGCACCCAATTTTAATTCAGTATGAGAATGATGAGTTTCTTTATCAAGTTGTTACAGAAGAAATAAGAGGTATCACTCTGCTATGGTAAGCAGTGAGTACATAATAAGCTGTTCACAGAGAAAAGCCTCATCTTGGCTGATCCTTTGATTGATTTAAAACTAAATAGAAGTATATCTCAGACTGTTTTTGAAGGAATGAGAAATCAAAGTAAAGAGCTATTCAGTAGAGTCACTTGGACTGTAGAACTCTGGGGCCTGGAATCGCTCTCTACTTCTGGTTTAAAAAATATTTGAAGTCTGCATTTAAGCAAGAGGGAATAAACTTGTAAGGAAGGGTTTGAGGTCCATTTTTGTGATGTTAAGCTGGCTAACCATCTGAAAGATTATTAAGAGTAAAAATCCCAGTAGAAATTAGGAAAGAAGCTGATGAACAGAGGAAGAGATCTGTCATGAGTGGGAAACTGTCTGGTAAGTATGACATGACAAGTGCCAAAGTCAGGATGTCTTAGTCTTGAGAAAGAAACTGAATGTAAATCAATGGTAAATAGTTGCTTATGTATATTTTTAAAGAAAAGAAGGTGGTGAGAGAAAGTAGGACTTGCATTTAATGTAAATGAGGTGTAGACTAAGGATAATCTAGTTTGGGCCAAACCAGTTGGAGTTGGGTGGTGGTGGTGGGGTTGTCAAGGAAGCCACACAGTTCTTAGTGAGAACAGAAAGTATAAAAATATAACCTCAGCAAAGCCAAAATGAAATGAAAACTTGGAAAGCATAATATAAAAATCTGGCAGAGAGAAAGTAGGAGAGAAAAAAAACAAAACCGAGTAAATCTTAAAACAAAATGGTATGCGAAACTATGGTTCCTGTAGTTCCCTTTTTATTTTTAAAAGATCAGTACAACTGCATATGGTGCCAAAGAACAGGACAATAAAAGTTTTGTTTAAGAAGTGTGTGCATGATGGTGGTGATGGACGCAGGGAACTGTCTGTTGTTCTAGCTTTAATATTAATCAGAATTTTAAAGAAGAAGTTAAAAGAAGATATTAAGAATAAACAAACAGAAAGTTCTGGGGATTGATTTAAAATGGGATAACACACACTGAATCTACCAAAGATAAATTATACCGCATCTTTCTCTGATAAATGAAAATCTTGATGTAAAGGATTTTTTTGTTTAATCCTGACTTCAATAAACAAGTCTAAATGTGTCATGTGGGAAAAAAACGTGAAGGATAGAGGGAAATAAGAGGAAAAAACGTAAAGTAGCTGAAGAATTCTACAAAAATCTGCTCTAAAAGTAGAAAATTTTGATTGGAAGTAGATTGAATGGAGTTTTTTTAAAGGACACCTTTGAATCGTTGTTATATAATATCATTGGAATAAAAAGTAGCTACAGCATAATTAATTTATTGCAAAGCTTCAAATTATGAAGTCGTTATTAAGAAATGAACTTCATAAAGGAAGAATTTGGTGACTGAAGTTAATGGAAATGGGAAGGCATATAATACTACAAAGGATGATGCTATGCTATTAAAAACCAGTCATAAGGATTTCTTTTGCAAGATCTGAGCTGATCAATTGGAAACGACGACAAAAAGACGACCTTGAATATAATAGCAGATTACAGGATGAGGGTGAGCTACCACTGTGATGCGGGTTGTTGAAAACAGCAGTAGTTTGATGCCCCTGAAGAAGTATTCCTAAAAGGGACAGCAAACTGCTAAGGTCATATATGTGACAGTGCTACATGTCATTTAAATTATTGCATGCTTTTCTTGCCCCTGTTTCGGTAATATTGTTCCAGTTGGAAGAGGTGCAGGAAAAGGCTGCAAGGATTATCAATGGGATGGAGAACCTCTCTGCTGAGAGGAGACTCAAATAGCTTGTGTTGTTTAGCCTAGCACAGCGAAGCTGTAAAAGAGCTTGCTTGCTCTTTGCAAGTGTGTTGAAGAAGTGAACACCAGGCAAAACAGCTGCTTAAGAGAAAGGAAAATATTGGCACAAGAACAAATTGTGTATCACATGGTCTTAAATGCATACATTTGGGCTGGAAATGAGGACTACTCTAAGGACTGGAGAAGGAGGATGCCAGAAATGCTGTCTGATGGTAGAAATGTGAGAGAGATGCCAAGGTACTGTTAAGATGAAGTATGATTAATTTATAAACCAGATTGTATGATGATGTGGCTTCTGATAGCAGGCAATTAATTTTGATTTAGGAGGTTCCTTCTTGCCCTGTGTTTGGGGTCTATGAAATGGTCTTCCCACCTGCCTCAGAGTGCATGTTGAACGTGATGGCATGGCACTGAGGGAACACCAACGATGTCGTTTTCAACTGTATCATACAATCGGGGCATATACCAGTTGAGATTGTTAAAGATCCTATGACTGTTTTCTTGAGTTTTTTCTTACTGCTTATGACTTTGCTAGTTTGCCGGTTTTATACCTACCTTCTGTCTCTTGCAGTTTTGCTGTGCCAATGTGGGTCAGAATATTTGGCCCATTCTAGCCTTCTTTAGAGAGCGCTGCGAGGCAAGGAAGAAATCAGGCTTCCTCAGCTGAGGAGTAGGTCTGAATTCCCTGACACCGTTCAGGTTATAGGGTTGCATCCCACAGCCCTCCTAACACCTCTGGCACTGGAGGAGTGGATGTGGGAGTCAGAGTGCAATGACTAAAGTTCTCTTGAGCTTCACCAGTCAATGCAAGGTGGAGCGTCCCTTTGGGGAACCACAGCTGGGCAGTTCTGTGGCTCCTTCTGAGACACGCTCGGACTCAAGTCTGGCATGAAAACTGGCCCTAGGATCAAAAAGCTGTTGTGTTGCCAATTCCTTTCTTCAGTTTTCTTCTGGTAAGCCTTCAGTTTTTCTGCAGTTGCTGGGTGATAGGAACCTGGCAAAGCATTAATTCACTTTGTCGTTGTGCCTTAGTAAGCAGTGGCTGCATCCCTGCTCTGAAATATATATACTTTATTGAATGAAATTACGTTTGTACATAGACTGAAAAAAAGTATGAGTGAATATATCTTACACAAATGACAACTGATTTTTTTTATGGCATTTAGTAAATTAAAAATGTATATGCTGGTGGTAGGGTATTAACACAGATACCTCAGCCTCAAGAAAAAAAAGCCATGCAGAAACGAGGTATCAAGAATAACTGGGGGGGGGAGGTGGTGTTGGTGTTGGTTTTTTTTTTGAGGAGGTCAAATATAAATGAGAATTGTATCTACAGTGGGATTTGTGAGGTAGGGTAAGAGTTAGATATTGCCTGCAAAAAGCCATGCAGCTGGATTGTTCACCAATGTATCTTTGTAAGAAATCTTTAAAATAAGGAACCTATCTACCAGAAAGTCTTTTCATGTTTCTTTCTACGAAATTGTCATGAAGCTTTGACTCTAGATAAGGGAATTATAATGAAATAAAGGAAACATTGTTTAGTTGTCAAAACGAATTTGAAGTGTGACATGTGTGGGAAGAAAGAAACCACAGAAAATTGGATATTGGCTCCTTGAAATTTACGTATGTAATGTGATAACTGTGGATTGTCTAAAAGAATCTAGCCCTGCGTGGTTGGTAAAATCAACTGGTTTATTGACCTTTCTGTTTTTATGCTTTAAAGAGTATTAATATTAATGACACATAAACAAATACTGCAAAAAAGCTCAAGAAGTATTTATTTGTAATCAACTTGATATTCACTGTCGTCGTTTTTTTCAAGTTTTATTAGCATGCTTGCTCAAATTTCCTAGTAAGTGAAATAGTAGATTTGAACTGAATGTTGTAGAGCGTCCATGAAACAAAATACTTTTTGCATCATAAACAAAATAGTGGGTTTACTTAGATGATTAAGGTTTGCTTTTATACAAATAAGAACTGGTCACATGCCCTTCTGGTGAATCAAAAATCAAATATTTTGGTGTAAGAATGACTAATGCTATTTCTTCTAATTACTGCTCAATAACCTTCACAAGGCTAAAATATGTGATGTTCAAGTATAAAGGAACATACAGAAATATATTCTCTCTTTCACACAGCTTTCTATATGAGGAGAGTCAAATGATGAATGAGCATGTTTTAGAATACAGATGTGAATTTAAGGCATTGTGCTTATCTTCTAATAGCCAAGCATTTGCATAATCAGGTTCGTATCAACTTCACAAGAAATGTATGGAATCCTGAAGTCAGCTTTGACAGCTATAGCGCAGAGAGCTACCTCAGTCTTTTGTTTTTGATGTGCCTTTATAGGCAGTGCTAGCATATGCGATAACGATAGTGCAAATGGGCTTCTGTAAGACAACTTGTTCTCTCAATAATATCATTCAATTCCATATAAACCATCAGTAATTTTTTAAGTTTCTTTTGAATTCTCTAAGGCCTTTATAAAATGGCCCAGGAATATGCATATAATACGTTTCTGTTGACAAGGCTGAGAATCTGGGGCACGGCAGATGAGGGTCTGTGTCACCACAGCGCAGTGACAGAGCACTGCACACTGTAAAGCCAAAGACAACACTATCAGATTGGTTTTTTGCCATTTTATGCTCAAAAATTACTCTTGAAAACTAGGAATAGCAGCACTTTCCTTCACAGACACTAGTCTGAAGTAAAGTTTTCCTTTTGGAAAACGGTTCATAGGAAAAAATGACTAATACCAACTGATCAATATTTGGGGAGGGGGTAGGCTTGACTGTTTGCTGATAGGCCATGTGTCACTGGTTAGAAACCGCTGGAAGCTGGTAGCCACTGAAGTAGTCGTTCTCTGACAGCTGTTTGATAGCTGTGTAAACCAAGTTCATGCTTCGTTCAACTCTAGTTGACAGATGCCCTGAATTTCAGAAACTACTGTGGTGGTTGTCACCAACTGCGATGCCTTTCTCGGTAATCTCGCACTGAAATTCAAGAATGAATGAATGAATTACAGAGACTTAGATGTTCCTTTGCTACTAAACTTGTAGTGGTCCTCCTCTTTACAACTGGAAGTGTCCACATGGATTTATAAAGACTCGTGGGATTTGAGCCTTAGCTCTGTTAGGCTTGTGGTAGAGTCTCTCTGTTTATGCCTCTCTGTGCACTTTTCTTTCTTGTGTTTTCCTAGTGTGGGTTTACTGGCGAACAGGAGATGCTTCGTGAGACTCCATGTGGTTGCAGGAGTAGGATAAAGGTGCAGCAAAGGGCTACAAAGATGATTAGGGGACTGGAGCATCTTTCTTATGAAGAAAGGCTGAGAAACTTGTCTTTTTAGTCTAGAGAAAAGAAGACTGAGGGGGGATCTTATCAATGCTTATAAATACTTAAAGGGAGGGTGCCAGGGCGATGGGAACAGTCTTCTTTCAGTGGTGCCCAGAGACAGGACAAGAGGTAACGGGCACAAACTTGAACATATGAAGCTCCATCTAAACATGAGGAGGGACTTCTTTCCTGTGAGGGTGGCAGAGCACTGGCACAGGCTGCCCAGAGAGGTGGTGGAGTCTCCCACTCTGGAGACATTCCAAACCCACCTGGACGCCATCCTGTGCAACCTGCNGGACACCGTCCTGTGCAACCTGCTGTAGATGACCCTGCTCTGGCAGGGCGGTCGGACTACACGATCTCCAGAGGTCCCTTCCAACCCTGACCATTCTGTAACCCAAAGTGAGCTGTGGGTCAGGCTGAGAGAAGGCCCTGCCTCCAGGCACCAGCCAAGGGAGGAAGGTCTTTCCCTCTGCTGGGCTTGCTCATGAGGGGAAATAAGCTGCTGCCTCCTTAGTAATTATAGGACCCACCACCCCACTCCCACCCCCACCCCCTCCTTTTTCCTATGCTATGAGGTGACCGAGATGCTGAAGAAAAGCTTAGGTTCATTTCTTTCAACCAGCCCTATGCCTTATCTGCATGAGGAGATGTGAACCTGCAGCTGTGATCCCCTCTCTCCAGGTGTGCACCCGTATGAAATGAAACGATGCTGCGCGGGTGCGCGGCCTCTGCGGGGCTGGGGGGCAATGTGGGGAACCAACCAGGCAAAAAACCCCGCGCTCTCCCAGAAATGACAGAGAACTTACGCTAATACTGGGTGAAATGGTTCAGCGGCAGCAATATCTAGATTTAAACAACGGTTTACAAAGTCAGTTCAGCAAATCAGAACTCAGTGAAAGGAAGGGTTTCGTAAAAATTTATTTTTTATTGGATGCACGTTATTTTGAGACAGTTAAAACTAATTCGGAACAGAATGCGCTACCAGTGAACGAAGCCTGTTCAGGAAGACCCGCAGTCGCAGTGAGTCCGTGGGTGTGTTTCCCAACATGGCCTTTCGCACACCGCAGCTCTGTTTTCCCTCCCGCTCCCCGTGCAGGGACGCGAGCAGTGATTGCAGCCCAGGCTGAGGCAGGCAGAGGCCCCGCGTCTGCTCTCTGAAAAGCTAAAGTAGTTCCACTTACTTTAATGGTGTCAGTCCTGATTTACTGTGGCACAACTGAGCTTGTAATCTGGCTCTGAAATAATAAATTGATGCACACTTGAGGGGAAAAAAGATCTTGTATAAAATCAGGAAAATGCTTTCGCTGAAGGACTGTGAGATTTTTATTTTTGTTTTTTTTTGTTTTGGTTTGGTTTGGTTTTTTATTCTCTAGTATAAATTTCATGGTTTTCCCAGCTCCAGTTTGTCACATCAGAGTAAAATAAAAGGGATATATAGTAAATAATATTTTGGGCTTTGTGGAACTAAATTTAAACAGTGTATTGTTTATGTCAGTGAATTGCATGCCTTTTCCAACATGTCAGGGCACTTCTCATACGCTTGTGTTGGCATCATTATAGCGTGGTAGGAGGAAGTCATTTATTTATTCCCTTTTGGCATCCATAGGATTTAGAGATGAGGCATTGCCCTTCTGGACAGATAATCCAATTCTGATGCTTTTGTTTTTTCCAGTAAAACATCAATAATTTGATATGTTTCTATTGTCTAAAGCGGTTTTGTCTTGATGAAAGACATTTTAAGTGGGCAGTGTTTTGGAACAAAATTTCTCTTATGTAGCTTGTCATTATGTGTATAATACGTAAGTAAATCTTATCTATTAAATTAATGAGAATGTGGGGAGAAGGAAATATTTTTTGATCAGCGGTAACCAAACTCTGAGAGCAAGGAGGAAAAAAGATGTGCAAAAAGCTTCAAAATACAGCGCCGCATTGTTTGCAAAAAGCCTGCTGTTTCCTTTATGTCTAACTGATCTGTGCCAGAAGCCCTCTTGAATTTCTACAAGAATAGAGCTTCAGATCATCTGCATTCAGTGCCAGAGTCATGGCCCTGGAACCGATAATTGCCTCTGACAGGATTTAATTACCTTCTCCAGGACCTTTTCTCTGTTTGATTGGAGACCACCCCCTGCCTCCGATCAAATCAGACAGTAATAACACGCCGCGGCGCCGGAGCCAATCCCGAGCCTGGCCGGCGCGGTGACCTTGCCGAGCCGGAGCCGATTGGCGGTGTGGGCCTTGTCGACGGTGGCAGGCAGCCGTCACCGGCCGGCCACCGGGAGATAAGAGAGCAGCATTAATGCTAATGGAGTCTGTCAGCATGCCGGGCCCCGGGTTGCAGTCGGAGCAGGCACAAGGGCTGCCCAGACCCACGGACGTCTCGGCGGGCCGGTTGCCGTTCAGCGGTATTCCCGGCAGCTGGCCGGCCGCGCGCGCTTGGCGTGACGCTGTTGTTTTCAGGAGGGAGTGTTCCCGCACTCCCCTCCCGAAACAAGCAGGGTGAATTTTCCGGGGTGAAACCCGCCGGTATTTTGTTCCGTAGATGGAGAACGTCGCTGCTTGGTATGCATCACACAGCCCCTGTTTTTAATATTAACTTGACACATGCAGTCACTATATTATTTATGGTAGTTTTAATGTAGAGTCTAAATGTACCCTCGGCTTTAAGAAAGAAAACCGCATTCCTTTAGCAGTCGGCTTTCGGAGACCTAATGCTTTTGAGGTGAAATGGCGGCAGAACTTAGAGAGCGGTAGTTTTTAGCAAATATTTTCTCATTCTCAGAAATGAAGCAAAATCTTTTGCCCGCACCTCATTTAGCAGCTGGATGTCTTGACAGCATTACTGCTTTAAGAGTTTAATTGGCCGGACTTCAACAGTAAGGTGTGTGTGTAGCAGCCAAGAGTTAACAGATATTCTTTTGTTTTTGTTCAAAGTTGTGTTGATCTTGGTGCAGGTAAAGGGCTTGTCCCTGCTCCAGCCAAGCCAGTGGCCGAGCTCCAGGTGGAGCAGGGGTAGGTCCAGGCTTATTTCATGCTGTATTTGTTGCTTCATCTGTTTTCACCTCGAAGGGAGATGTAAATGCCATGTAGTGAAACGGAGAGAGGGGGTGATTTGATGTCATGGTAACTTCTCCAACTATCGGTACAGCCGTACATAAAATCCAGTGCTGCTAGAGGCGACGCATCTCATGGCACCTCAGACAGCAGCGGGGGGATGCTGATGCGATTCTTGTCCTCGCGGCTCCCCAGAGGAGAGCAGCAGTTGCCCTGGTGAATGCTTTGCATCACGGTATTGCCCCTGACGATTTGAGAGGCCTGGCAGTACGAACGGGAAAAAGGATCACAAACAGCGCTGCAGAAGCAGCGATACGCAAAGAAGCAAAAGCACAGAAGGGGGGTTGGTGGGGAGCTTGTTCTGCATTAGATAATCTAGCCCTTTGTGCAAACGCCATGGCTTCATTTGGTCTAGTGGGAGGCGTCCCTGCCCATGGCAGGGGGGCTGGAACTAGATGATCTTCAAGATCCTTTCCAACCCAAACCATTCTATGATTTTGCCAGTTACCCTGTTTTTCCCTTTTCCTAAGTTTCCATGTAACTGAGGATCCAAGATATTTTTGTATGCTCTAAACAGGAATTACGGGGACATAGGGCTCTCCTATCTCAAGGCTATGAAACTTCCATGGGAAAGCATTGTTTGGTGAAAATAATTTGTGTTTCTACCAGGCAGCAGATAACCATGTGTGTGTCTGACTGGTCTGACCGATGGCCAGTGTAGTTGGGAGTTATTTCAGCCTTCTGTAGATGGTCTGGCAACACAGCGGTCTTCTGAGGTGAAGAGATATTAGAAAGAAAAAGGTGGAGGTGCAATTTTTTTCTTTTTCTTTGAAACCTCTGCTAGCGTATAGCAAAGTATGCAGACTGTATAGACTGAGGCAGCCCACAAATGCTCTTAACTGCGGTGCAAAAGCATTTCCCTTTTCTCAAAGCAAAGTACTGAAAGATCAAATAGACAATGCACCTTTCTGAGCGCAGGTCCCTCCGGAAGCATGGAGGGAAAATCCACTAACCCTGACTCTGTAAAAGTTTTAATTTTGAGAATGGACAAAACCACTCAATTTTTTCTTATTTCAACTGGTAACAGAATAATACAGAGTGTGTGTGTGTGTGTGTGTGTGTTGGGGGAGGGCGGGTGGAATCTGAGGCAAGTAGCATTTTATTTTTTTTTCATTTGCCCAGACAGATTCCACTGTGAACATGTAATGGTTTTCACTGAGGCACTGTGTTATTTTAAGGTAAATCTGCTGACTTCAGAATGCATAATCAGTTTCATGATCGTAATAAATTATATCACAGCTATCTCTGGTGGGAAAATGGAAGGAAATTCACAAAGCAAGAGTGCTAGGACAGCTTACTGGCTAGGATGCTAGCCTAGAACCCAGTTCTTTGTTGTTTTTTTTTTAAGCAAATAATTTCGAAAGCATCTAGGTCAATTAAAAGCTCATTTTGAAAGCATTGTAGGCACTCAGAATTTAAGTCGCTCAGAAAGATATTTTTGAAAACAGTGCTGCAGTTCAGTTCCGTAGCTGGGAACTGCAGCGCTTCTTGCAAAGGTGGTGTGTGAATAAATATATTTGAAAGATGTTGGAACAAAATAGAAGCTCTCTAAGGACCTAGGATAGACAGAGAGGCTACACAGGCTGTGGTACTGAGAGCATTTATTCACTAGCTGTCATAGCTTAAGCAGCTCGGGCATCTATCCCCCTTCCTGGCGGGTTGTTCCCAGCTCTTGCGTTTGCTGCCACAACTGTTTACACAGCGGTACAGTGAACTTGATCAAGGAATAGATCCAGCTGGTAAAAGATAAAATATATGCGGACTACATGGCAACGCAAACGTCTGTGCCAGCCAAAACACTGGTTGGCACATGGGGCGGAACGAAGGCTGGGATGAAGGAGGATGGGAGCTACTTAAGCAACCTGTTACTGAATGCAAAATCACAGTCTATTCTTATTTTCCAAGTACCTTAAATGTTAATCTAGAACAGTAAAGGTTTTGTTCTTATGCGCAAAAAGGATTGACCGTGGTCTGATGAGAAAACTTGGAGATTTTTGTCACTGATTTCTATACAAGCTAAACTGGCTCTCTGATTTATATACTAAAAAAAAAAAGATAAAGTAAAATAAAACAAAACTTGTTAACAATGGCAGTAGCCCATGAAAGAGAGGATTTAGGAGTCATACTGTCAAGTGTTATATTTTGATTTTTCTGAAGAATGTAATAGAAAACATACAAATGGAACACTGCTTTTAAAAAAGACAGCTATTTTTTTATAACTTTTCTTAGAAGCTTGTATTGTATGTCTGCTACGGTATTACTTTTTTAATTACCACTGCCTAATTGTGAGATAAATCATTGTTGCATTACCCTTTTATATTTGAGATACAGATACTCATACTTCAGGTTTGTCTTTGCAGGCTTCAGTGGTGGTATACTAAAGATGAATTTCATCTATTCCATGTGACACAGGTTGTTTAACAGGAAAATGTTTTTATTAGAAGAGCTGGGTTAAGGGTCCATCTGGAACCAATTGAATTCTCTAATGGCCTAACCTTCTATTTCTAGAGGGAGAGAGGAGAAAAAGCAGGGAGGAAATTCAGGCTAACAGTGTAGTTCTGCAATGTGAATTTAAGAACTTTCCCCTCTGCTCCCTCCAGCCTCCTGTTCCTGCTCTCTTGCTGTAATTTGCCACGTCCTCAGCTTTGTACATACAGCTACTCCTATGACTTGCTGTAAATTATACTGTTCAAATAACTGCTGTTAAAAGTCATCATCAAAAAAGGATGGGGGGAGGACTTAAATAGGAAAAATGCGGGAAGAGTAAATTGTGCTATGGGAAAGAAAATGAGCGTGGGTCTGTGAGGGAAGACCAGGAGCTCCTCAAGCCATTATCACTTGATCCAGCCATCACTAAAGCCCATGTGCCATATAATTACAGACTCAGTTATAGACTTCTTTAGATTACTAAAGTATCGCCGTGTACCTCCCAGAACTGCATGCGAAGGCTTTAGCAATATATGAAGTGCTATAAAAATGGAAGGCTACACACTGAAGCTTTAAAGTCCAGTGACGATCCCACGTCTTTCCGTTTTTCCGAGTGGCTTTGGCCAGAACCTGTGTGTAGCATTTCCACATCAGATGGGAGGAATTTTGCCCATCATGTGCTACAAATCAGGCTGAGCTAAAAAAAAAAAAAAAAGAGATTTGCAATAATGTGTCTTTAAAGGACAATATCTTTTGATATTTTTTCGTATCAAAAAGACATTGAGGCAGCACTTGTCCTGATACTGTTTTTATAAACCCAGAACTTACCAAGCTCCCCATTTTGTAAACCTGTTCTCACATTTGGGTACAATGTTAACCAATTTCTTTCTGAAATGCAGGCAGCCTGTAAGACACCAGATGATTGCTACTTGTCCAGGACAAAAAGGGCTACAGTACACACACTAATATAGGATGTGGGATTCTGAACTTTTTTGATTGCATTGCTTGTTTAGTTTCAAAGTGGAGTGTAAGAGTCCTTATTCATATATCGCTGTATTTGTCTCTGCTATTTTAGCAGCATAAAATAAGGTCTCTGCCCCAACCACCTTAAAATTTTGTTAGTAAGTGATATGGAAAAAAAAAAATCTCCAAAAAGAAAATACTTTCCCTTTTTGAAGTTGACCATTGAAAACATTTTATTTCTGTCATGTTGTATTATTAACTCATATCAGGGCGGACTGATATCAAAACATAGAAAAAGAATATTACGTTGTTAATAGAAACAAACAGCTGTGAAGTCTGAAGATGTGAATTTTGTGTAGCTTGTGTTCCTTAGCTCCACATCCCCGGCAGAAACGTTATAGGGTAGAGCATAGCTAGAGAAAATTGACATTAAAAGTGTTGATTGTAAAATATTGGTCGATGTATTTGTGTATGTGTTCAGGGAGGAGACAACTGCACAGTTCACTCCTAACCCCATCTGCCTAAGTGCACTGCATGGTTATTTGAAAAACCTTATAAAAAATAAAATAAAATCCTGAGTGCAAAGCATCTATATTGAGAAACTGTAGCCAATTGATTATTCAGCTGGCAAAATGGAAATTTCAAGTTGCATAGACAGCTAATTGTGGCCTGCCTATGGAATGACAGGTCTATAATTTTTAGTTTTGTGCACATTCAAAGCCAGTCACCTTGACACTTAACAGTCCATTATCTGCCGGCCACCGACCATATGATGATATTCAAAGAGTGACAGGTCTTTTCCATTACAGAATGATAAAATGCACCACGCTTTATTTGGATAAAGCTGTCTTCACAGACAGAACAAACCAGGTGCTTATCTGATCCTTGCATGCAACAATGACATTGGGACACCTTTTACTCCACAGGGCTAACCTTTTTTTTTTGTCATTGTTCTTTTGGGATAAAGATGAGTGAAATGAGTGAAATTGGTATTCCCAGTATTGTTTTCTAGAAGAACAGGTAAGCTGGCATTCGTATCTATGATTTCTTTCGGTATTAAATAAGATAGATTGCAGGAAGCGTTGGGACCCAGGTCATGCAACTACATGATTCATAAGCTAGGCAGAAATGTTGGGGTTTTTTTTCAATAAAAAAGATTGTTGTGTTTTCAGCATGAATCCAGAGCAAGGTCAGGAAACATGTCCCAGGATACTTGCTGTCAAATAATAAAAAACAACAAACCACGCCACAAATCAGGCTGAGACCTAGCACTTAATTCAGACTTCGGCAAGGGGCCGGATCCAGCCAGGGACTCTGCCGCACCTTCCCTGGATGTGGTAAATGCGCCCGTGGCTCTGTCCCTGGGCTGCAGCAACAACGCAAGACTGGTGACCATCTCTCTTTGTAGGAGAAACGTAGCGTGAAGAGCAGACGGTGCTTGGAGCTGGTTCTTTAGGTCAGGGCATTCCCTGCCTGGGCATCTCCTCAGGGGGTTGTGTCACGCGGGGAGGACAGGGCAGCGGTGCTTCTCTAACAAAAGCTCAAGCCCCAGTGGGCAGAGGGAGTCTCTTCCTCGTACCTTGCTGTGCAGCCATACCTTTGAGCGCTACAAACAATTTGAGTACAAGAGCTTGCGGTTTTCAGGAACATAATGGGAGATGGGCCCACGCCAAAGTCATAAACTCTGTCTTGGCCTCAGCACTGGTTTCTGCGCCAAATTGTTCTCAGTGAATTTTATTTATTTATTTCTAAATGTGAATTTTTAGTTGGGAATTCTGAGTGTGCCTTTAGGATACCTATTTTTAAACTATTTCTGAAGTTTTAACAAGAGTCAGTATTGTTTTTCTTTGCCGGCAGGGCCTGTTTCAGCTGCCAGCGACATCAGCGCAAAGACGCTCACACAAACATTGTGTGCTGGAGCAAGTGCTGTATGAGTAACCGAGCAGAACTTTGCAAGAGATAACTTCCATCAACAGTTCATTTTGAAGTGATCTTAAAATGATAAAAATCCTGTGAATTACAAATTTACGCAGCAATTTTCTTGAGCGTTTAGAGTTAGCGATAGTAACCTTTGCCACTGGAAAAGGTGATTTGAGGATTTTCCAAATGATACAGAGCTGTCATTTCAGTGTTAAATATTATTCTTTTAGCTCCTTGCTTATTCAGTAATGATCTACAATACTTCTGTGATTTTTTTTTCTCCTATAAGAAATGTACTTCATATGCAAACGTCCAGTCTGCGGTGTTCTCCTATGTACAGTATATTGCATGTATTTATAGCTCTGGAGAAAAGGCTAATGAAGAGAGCATACTCTGAAGAGAACAGTCATGAGACTTCATTTGTTCCCTACATGCTGCAATAATACTAATGCACCTTTTACTCTACAGAATGGCTTGTACTTGGGGAATTGTGTTTCATCCAATTTTCTTGCAAATAATGAACAAGTTCCCCCAGGTTTATTGGCACTACCTTGTGCACACTTTTTTGGTGTAAATTATTTATTCTACTAATTTAACAGCAAACAGTCCTGGATAGTGAGCTTAGTGAGGCAATTTCATAGATATTGGTTGTAGGTTAATTATTTAGGGATTGAGATATCTCTGGTAATGCCAAATAAGTACAGACCTAATCAGAGAAAGCAATTGAATGCGTCTAGGTTTTCCAAATCTCAGATCATGCAACCATTATTTGATGGTCATTAAGTTTGGTGTGTTATTGCAAAAGAACACAAATGTGTCTTGAGGTAGCCCACAAGTTAACCCTTATAGTTCCTATCGCTTCCCAGGCGGTCGACCCTTTGGTCACTATGAGCCAGCTGACCAGAATGTTCATATCCACATGTTCTGTTGTTCTGGAAATGGAGATGGTTAAGGATGTTTTTGGATATGCGTCTCATGGGACAGCTTAGCGGTTTGGAGGCTGTTGAAATATGAATGCTGAAGAATCTACAAATAAATCATATTTGGGACTAAAATAAACATTCTCTACTGATTTCTTTTAAAGGTGGTGTGCAGCCACACAGAGGGGATAGTTTAACTGTTATAATTGTCACTACTTTATTTTTATAGAGAGATTTTGATACTAATCACTTGAAAAACATGAAACATTTCAAGACCTATGTAGCATCACTATCCAGTGTCAGTTTAATGGGGGTGGGTATTGTGTATTTTTCTTTAATTCAATGAGGAAAACATTACTCTTAATTGGTATGGGGTTTTTTTCAGCTGACATAAAATAAGTTGGGCAATTCATTGGAGAGAAGTGTAAGCTCTGAGTAGAGCCGGGGAAGACAATGAGTGAAAAGCAGCGTGAGGAGAAATCTGCGAGCAATGCTTGGTGTGGATAAAATGCTGATGTTAAGGCATAGTCATTTCCATTCTGTCATCTTTATTCTACAACAAAATGACTGCGCTGTGCTGTGCGTGACTCCTTAAATGGCACTCAAAGCAGCCCTTCGGAAGGGCTGGAAACTCTTACATCCATGTTCTAGCACCTCCTTAGCAGTGGTTAGGGGGAGCATGGTTTGGGGCTTTTTTTGAAGATCCCCAGTGGAGCAATCTGCTTCTGGAGGCTGTTTGTTTTGGTAGAGTTTATTTTTATTTTTCTCTTTGTATTTGTTTTGGTTTTGTTTGTTTGTTTGTTTTTTTAAATACATGTGTGGATTCCTTTTTAATGTTAAATTTAAAGCGAGTTCCTAAAATGTGCCTTGAAGTTGGAGCAGATGGTGAGGAATATTTCAGATGATCCCTTTTTTTCTAAGGCAGTTCATTCCACAGTTTTAGCTCAGCCTTCGTGGAAGTGCTTGCTCCCTTCCGGATGAGCCCTACCTTCTTGCTTAAGAATCTGTTTTGTTGAAGGAGAGAGCAGTTCATTGCAAAGCTTTAGGATTTTCAGTGTAGAGAGTAGTGGATATGACGGTGAAAGCAGGATAGTTTGCATTGTCAAAGGGATGTACCAAAGCATTCTGCACTAATTGGATTTTGTTTAGCACGAAAGCCTTTGTGCCAGATGTGTTGCACTGGTAAGACAGATGAATAACTGAAGCCAGATCATTAACAAGCAGGATAGGCTGGAGTCACTTAGTGGCAGATTGAAGGAAGCCATTCATTGCCACATAAGGGCATTCTGCTAGCAAGGATTTCAAGAGTACAACAAAACATGTTTCCCATTTCACATTCAGTTGATCAGAGATGCATCCTAACAATATACTATTTTTCTCTATTTCAAAATAAATACAATCCTTCAAGGAGAGCGAAAAACTCAGATGTATCAACTGTTCTCTAGTAGGAACACATGGTAATCTGCTAAATTCTCCAGTTGCTGTGAGATTTCTGCATTTCTAAGGAGAGAGCTAATAAAACTCATGATTAGTGGAAGAAGAGAAGAGAACCTTGGCTAGTGCTTTAATGATGGAGTGCTTCAGGGAAGCAAGGAGGAGACCTGGGGCTAGAGTCTAATGGCCGACTTCTGAAAAGAAGCCCCAAAAGATGGGTGTTAAAGTCTGTCCAAGCTTCTGTGTAGCTATGGGGTGAAATAAAGAGATACTTCCAGCCCTGAGCTTAGGCATCATTCAGCAACTTATATTTTATGGAACCGTGGAAACTAAAAATTAAAAACATGGAAGGAAGACTGTAATAGTTGGAAGAATATATGAGGAATCTTGGCAAATGTATGAAATAAAACATATACAGCTGTGTTAAGAAAAATATTTAACTCAGTTCTAAATGCCATGAGTCATTAGGATGTGTTAAAAGGCAAAAGGCAGCATCGTATGTTTTTCCAGCAAAAACTAAGAAGGAAAGCTGCATCTCCCTTAATTGTAAAATATTTTAATCATGGGAGTATGTTGCACTTCTGCTTAGGTGCAGTCCCAGTGCTCCTAAGTCTGTCAGCTTAGAATTGTGCAATTACATCTGGAAATGGAAACACAGATAATCAAAGGCTTCAGAGTTACACAGGGTGAATATAGGAAGGGCTGAACAGGTTATGTGGAGGATTTGGAGCGATTGGATGTGTGCTGGTTCTTGTTAGTTCAGAATTTTATTTTGTTAAGACAAGGTGCCAATGACAAGTAAGAAAAATTACTTTTTCATAATTCAAGAATTATATGACCTGATAGGCTGGAAGAAAAGAAAGAATCTCTTAATATTTGGCTTGTGGACTATTCATGCAGTACAGCTATTTTTCCTACAAAGTTGAGAATGCGTAGGAAATTGAGCTGTGCAGTTTAATTCAAATAGAAGAATAGCGCATCTAATTTTGTGATACTAGTCTGGCCAGTGAGTGAGAGCAACAAATGAAAGACACAACTTCATAAGAGGAATGCTTTTCTGACTGTGATATTGATTCAGTACGACGAAGAAAAATGGATACGGACTTAGATAGCAGTGATGGATCGGTCTTTAAAAGCCTCCTAGTTTGGGGGGAAAAAAAAATATTTATTTTACTAACCTAGATGGGGACACTTTAGCTAGTCCAGTGTTAAAAGTTACACCTGTATTATACATCTTAGAGTTCTGTGAGGAGCTACCTGAAGTAGAGGTAAATGAGCAAGCCAGGGACTGGAAACAATCTGGTTTCTACTAGTGAGGAACTCAACAAGCCCTCATTTATGCTGTTTAAGGAAACACTTTCTTTCCTGCGTATACATTTTAAATCATCAGTGCAGGATGCAGTGAAATTAGTGGGTTATGAAGGTGTAATTTTATTGGTTGCGGTGCTGCTTCTGGATGAGTATTCAGTAAGAAAACCCTGGATCTGCTCCACCAGGTTCCTTCCTTCTGCTTTGCTGATCTGAGCTGCGACACGCTTGCTGTAATATGACATGAGATCCGGCGCTGTATTTCTAGTGACAGACTTCGTCAAGTTCCCCCCTCTCTTCATGGCATTGACTTGAATTTTTGCAGAGAGGATATTGTAGACAGGCACAGCAGTAAGGATTTTCAATCTTTTTCATAACAAAACTCAACGAAAATCTTCAGAAACTCAACATACCTTGTCTGCCAGGCTTTATGCAGTAGTTGCTTTTTTATTTCTGCCAAGAAGCAGTTCTTAAACAGAGTGCAAACCAGTAGAAATGGCTGTACAAAAGGTGTGGTGCTTTTCACCGTATTACCGAGCTGTTTCCCGGTTTACTTTCTGGCATCTCTAACGGCACAGAGATAAAGCTCACAGCCTGTCTACACGGAAAGGAGGGCACAGGGCTGATTTGGATACAGCCAAACTGATCATGGAAACTTGAAATAAGAACACCTGAGAGGTTGCAGGGGTTTCTGGGTGGAATATAGCCTTTAAAAGTCTCAAGAGAATAACACTTTGTCTTTCAGTGACATGTCTTTCAATGAGTCCTCTCATTTTCACATTGTTCTTTAGTATGAAATGTTAAACGGAGATTCCACCTGCCCGTTCCACAAGTAGGTCAGCATTTGATAACTGTACTAAAATTGGCCTTTCCTAAATCCTCTCTGTCACTGTAATCCTTCCTGACCCTCTCAATTTTCCTATGTTCTAATGCTCCATTATGGAGAAAATTTTGAGTCTTTTTTCAGATTATTTCCAAACTGTCACCCACAACAGAGCTGTTTTGGTTTTGTTTTGGATCACGTTTCTTCCCCAGAAGCTTCTGAAGGCAGACGTCACAGATAGGATGCCACATGGGAAAGAAGGGTTTTTTACGCTCGTGCAAAACTCCGTGTCTTTTTCTACCGTTCTCAAAAAAAAAAACCCACCTCATACTGTTTTGGGCTTGTGAAAATGTCTTAAAGACTATATTCAGAATATTTAAATGTATTTGGTAATTTAATTCTCAAGCCTAACATCCAGTTCATTTTCAATGTGGCCTATCACTTCTGGTGTGACATTACTGAAAACCTTCTGATTAAAGCCAGCTCTCTTATGCATACTTTACCTCTGTGACCTATGAGTAGCTTGAAACCATTTGAACTCTGTCTAAATTGGATCCCCCTGGTTGTAAGTGTTACTGCATGTCAGTTCTATGTCAGTTGGATGGAAATCTTGCTGCAGAGGATGAAAGTTCACAGCTCAGTATTAATCTACTGGGCAAACTACATCTAATGCCTTCAGTTTTCTTGAAATACAGCTTCTGATGACCTCTGACAGGTAAAATTCAATATAGGATTTTCTAATACTCATTTTTAGTGTAGATATTAAAAACGTAGCATGTATCATCCTTCTATACCAAATAAATACTATGAGAGAAAATTAAGAATAGTGACAAGTGGGTTATTGGATATGGAGACTTTTGTTAATAAAATATGCCTAGGGCCACTACCTCCCAATTGTCTAGTTCTCTACACAGAAAATGCAAATCCTGGCTTCAGTAAGGGAGGCTGTGTACCCGGGAACTGCTGGCTGGGATTCCCTTGGTATCTGTTGGATGAGACTTTCAAACCCGTGTGTGAAGAGGAGTTTAACAACAAAAATTCCTGGAGCTGCGTGGCTTCTGGAGCGGCAGCGTAAATCATCGAGTGCTGGTGGAGTCTGTCTTTAACTCACAAATAAGAACTTCAAATTTAGCATCAGCTACTGTTTAAGAGAATCTGTATAGATTTGTGCAGCTTAGATGACACCATTATCAACATCCTGTGTTACAGAGTGGCACCTTTACTCTGCTCTTGTCAGTGTTAGGGCGTTTAAAATTGCAAGTACGTTATGTTTGGGTTTGCTTTTGAAGTGACCTTTTTTGTACATAAAATTCCAAGGTAAAAAAAAAAGTCTAATAGATGCAGGTTTGTAAGTCTGCAACTTCATCTCGCTTCTGTTTAAACTAACGGTAAAATTCATACCTCTTGCAGTAGGAGCAAGATTGACTTTTAAATATTTAGTTAGTATCTGAAATGAAACTGATCCTGTGTTCCTTGCAAATCCCAAATTGTCTCTGAAAATAGTGGGATTTGGTAGGAGGAAAGAAATGTAAGATTAAGCTCTGGTTCGTGATGGGATGATGCTGATGCTGGTAGGGATGCTTTGTAGGCACTAGACATGGATCAAATCCTCTTTCTCAAAACCCCGCTCCAGTCCTCCTGAGGAGAACTGAGAAAGTGTGCTTGTGCTAGCCCAGAGTGGAACCTTTGGCTCTTTGAGAAGCCTGCGCTTCGGCCCTGTGTTTAAAGGAGAAATTTTATTCTATAGTGTGTGTACCTAGTTGATAGTATCTTTTGAGCCCTTCCAACTCCTCTTATTCTGTAACTACAGCTTGTTATTACAAAACATTGCCATTTGAGAAGTCAATTAAAATCTCTCACCTGATGATTCTTATCCTGTCATTCCTCTTAGGGAAGTACAAAACAATAGTAATAAAGCAGTATTGGTATGGCCAGAGGTATTTTAAGGCAGTGGCTATTGGATCCATTCTTGGACATTTTAGGAGCATATTTTCCTGTCGTTTCCATTTTTAAACCCAGACTTCTGAAATCCTGGGAGCCTGACTCTTTTTCCTGAGTCACACAAAGAAATAAATTTTTGATTGCAACATGTGCAGAGCCCAGAATCCAAAACCTTGGAGTTCTCTTCCGTCAGAGGCTCTAACGCCTGCTATCAAAAGATATATATCAAAAATCGGTGGCGTTCCCTGTGGGTGCAGCGTTTGGGTCACACTGATCTCTGGGAGACCAGAGCTCGTTCAGCAGCAATGCCACAGGAGTTTTCTGTAAGTACGCATGCTGTACGTACTCACGTTCTAATATAAATATAGAATAACAGCATAGGGACTCTAACAACAATGTAACAAGAATGAAGTGTAAAATAACAAAAAAAAAAAGAAATTTAGCAACTTGAAGACTATGGCAATCTTGTGGCTTGTGGGCTGCAATCATTGATTTTTGCTTTGTTAATTTGGCAGTATGGAACGTAGGTAACTAATGTTCTGATCCGACAAATATGTGGAAAAGAGCACACTGATGAAAATCCATCAGGAGGTAAGTGCATGTTTCAAAGTAACGTGAATGTGCATAGTTAGTCAGATTCTGAACTGAAAGAATTAAAAGCGTGGACTGATAGCGGTGATCTCTTCCTTTACTGTTCATTGGTTCACACTATTCTTTTTAATAGAGACCCCAAGATATGAAGTATTTTACCCATTGTAGAACTCCCATGTGTGGTAAATTTTCTTTTTAAGATTACAGAGTGCTTTATGATAGGCTAAACTTGAAAAAATAGAAACAACCAACCAACAACGGATGAAATAGTATGGTTTGATAGGTTTTGCATATGAAATAGCTGGCTAAAAACCATGTATGCTTTAAAAAATGCTTTTATATCAACAGTTAATGTCTCATCTCAAATATAAGGGTCTGATCTCAAGGCAGGGCAGAACATCTGCTCCTTTCAATTTTATCAATTTAGCTAGAAGTGAAGCCAAGGATTTCAGTGGGATGAAGGTGATTCTGTAGCTTCTGCTCTCTGACCCAACGACATAAAGTATAGCCTTTAGTCTGAAGCTCGGGCAGAAGCTTAAATATACATTTGTCCAGGTTTAGTCTAGATTTTGACCTTCTTACGGTTAACAGCTTGTTCTAAACGGAAAAGAGTCATTGTCAGACTATTAGTTTATCTTGCATCTGGGCAGAGTCATCTGGGGAAGCTTGGTGTCTGGATTTGTTTTAGAAACTATAGAGTTTTGTAGGCTTAGCCCCGCGCTTGGGACTTGTGGGAAGTTGGGGTCTGAACCCCTAATTTTCCTTTGTCTTTTGCACGGCCATTTTTGTAGTTTTAATTTTGTCCCTTTTCACTTTTCCTTTCCAGAGGTGACACATCTGCAGGGATGGGTCACTGTGGCAGTGAGGCCGCTGCATACGGACACTGTGTCTCTGCTTCTCTCAGCTGCTGTCAAAGGCTACGCTGTGTGCAGGTCGGAACGCGCAACAGGAATCCGCAGGAACCCCATGTGGACGGAAAGGTACCCTGGTTAAATCCTCACTGAGATTTACGAAGTGATTTTATAAACGGGTTTTCTTTTAGAAGGCATTTTTTACAATAAGATCACAGTTTTGAATTTGCAGTGCTAACGTCGCAAAAGGCGGCGTTGTGGTCAGTAGGGCTGGGGGTGGGGGGGAAACACTTACAGCAGAAGGCTCCTCAAGTGCATAGTTTGGGTTAACAGTAACTGACAAGAGAAAATGGCTTTTTAACACATAGGTTTTGAGATCACCTCCTGGGAAAAGATGACATCAAAACCCATGGAAATCATGCCTAGATTAGTTTAGAAACTTGAATGCATTACCAGAAAATCCTCTCAAGATTCCACTTACCCTTTTTCTACTAAGCCTCCTATCTGGGTATTCCCTAATAGAAAGATGTCTTCTATGTATTTGTTAGTACAACTTTCTAATTAGGCTTATTGATAATTAATCTGGATAAATCCATGTGCAGAAACTTCTCATTACCATTCTTTTAAAGCATGATATAGGACCTTCAAGAGATATTTGTTTATAGATATTTTCCATTTCATGGTTTCTGCTATGTGCATGCCATGGTGAGATTGTGAGTATAGTTTAGTTAAATTTCCAAATCAGACTACATTTTAAAGAAGTTAGCGCTTGGTATCCGCTGTTTGGTCTTGATGATTGCTTTTTGTACATGAAAAGGTTGATGTAACTGTAATAAATACGCTGAAGTAAATATTTTAATTTACAATAGCACACTTTCTATAATTTCTATGTCTTTTTGTTTTGTTGCTTGGTTTTGGTTGGGGTTTTTTTTGTTACCTCCCGGTTCTTGTTCAGCTCTACAAGCACACTGCTAAGTGGCAGGAGGAATAACATATAGCTTGCAGTCCATCATCTGCATTCCCTTCGCATTAGGTGTAACACTGGCATGAAAATCGGAGCCCCTGCTCCAATTTTTCCAGCTGTCTCTGTCTCCCTGTGATCTTTTTGTACAAATTTTCTGGCAAGTCTTTGAATATGCAAGCTTATATCCCTTTCTTGAGCAAGCATACACGTGTTGCTATCTCAAAACATGGGTACAACTGAATAGAATAATTCAGTAATTTGAGTGTGTTTACTGGTGTAGGCAAATCCTTAATACATACAGCATCTTCTTCCTTTGTCCTCTTGCTCTCAGATTTCTGTGTAAGTTTGTTTTGTTTTCATTCAAAATATATGAATAAAGCAATATCAGGATCTTTTCACTGCCATCTTCAGGTCTTATTTATAGAGTACTTTTACAGCTTCAGGAATTGTTAACTTTTAGGCAATAAATGTCATCTTACTTCTGAGGTTACATTTGTTTTATTTTTCTTCGCAATATTGTTGCTTTAAAACTGTAATATGTTTTCTATTTTGGTCTTTTTTCTGTTGCCCCAAGGGACTTGAGCTATAACTAGGATTTGCATTGGCCACGGTGTTGTTCTTATTCTGCACATGGTTACGGCTAGACAGGCGAGAGTGCCAGGGCCAAACGTGGTGTTCTATTGGAAGGGCTCGTGCCAAGATTTGGGCTTGAACAATTTGGAGGAGACATGATGTCACCGTCTCCATAAAGTGAATTTGGACAGGAATGTTGTATTGTATTTTGGGCATGTGTTTCAAAAATAACAATTAAAAGAATACCTTGTCTGTTTCCTTACTTTGTATAGTTACTCTCTGGTTTCACAGTCCTTGCCCTGCATTTCTTGTGTCCTAGTGGTATTTCTGTTTCATTATTTTTCAAGCAGAGTTTGATGACACTGATTTAGCGGTTTCTCACAGTTCACTGCTTCAGTTTTCATCAAATTATACTTCTAGTTATACTAGACACTTTCATCATCAATTTCCATATGCCTCAAAGACACGCAGGGACCAGTTTGCCAACACTGAACTCAAATGCTAGACAATAACTGGAATACAGGATTTTTTTTCCTAGGGTGTCTGAGACAAAGAGTGTAGAATCCCTCCGTTCTTAGCAAGTGTTTTCAGCCGGGATTCATGAAAAATCTAGACAATAACTGCTCTGGAATATTGATTTAAAAATGTCAAATCAAGGGATAAAAATCAACATGAACCAGAGATTATACGGTAAGATCTTATCCATTTCTTTCCAGACGCCTATCTTACATTAGAGAGTGCGGCATGCGAATTCAAGCTTCGCTCGTTTCACCACAGAATGGGAGGATTCGTAAGCACCCTGAACTGTATTTTCTGTACAACAAAGTTTGACAATTATGATAGTTAACACATAATAAAGATTTTAGCTTCAGGCTTTAGGTTTACATGTACCGTCAGATCAGCAGTGTTACTGGGGACATTTGAAGTGACAAGGCTCCTGAGAATGACTACAAATGTTTTTTCCTTTCTTTAGGGAGTCTTTTTTTAACGTCATGCTCAAATTGGCAAGATCTCCATGTTGGAAAATCTGACCCACTTAAAGGCTTTTCATTACATTTTATTCTTCCTACAATTCCCTATAATTTTCTATAAAGGGACGACACTCCTGACCCAAAAGTAATTTGGGACTTGGATGTAGATGAGCTGGTGACCGTGGTTCTTATGTCTGTCAAAAGCGTAAAGTTAATTATGCGAGGCATGAAGTGAAGCTCTGGTGCCTATTTGTTTAGATGTAAAGAGACTAACCCTGAGTAACTGTTGACAACAGTCATCATCATCAGATGAATTTGCTGTTAAATTTGTAGCCTTCAATCTTCAAGATAGCATAGGAGTAATATTCTCTCTTCTGCGCCACCATGTAAATTGCTTTACGTGCACTGTGAGCTAAGGTCTATTTCAGTTTTGCAATTTGCTTTCCTTGTGGAATTTTGACGGATGCTGAGAATTTCAGACATAACTTTCAGTGCAATAGGGACCTTCTCTCAGGAATGGAGAGGAGACTTTTTCTCTGCAGGAATTTCAGTTTGTGGAGTCTGCCATTTGCAGAAGGCACTCAATGCGATACAAACCCACTTCACGGCATCTTCTGTCTCAAGTCAGGAGGCCGTGGGTAGAGGCAGAGCGTAGGCAGGAAGCTGTCTGATATTGCTGTGACTTCTCAAAACTCATGGGGACACAGTTCATCTTACATCCAGGAACAGAACTGTAGTGTGGCCACAGTCTGCCACAGGAGGAGATAATCCGTGTGATGAAGAGGGAAGGGAGTTGTTGAGCAAGTTAAAGGTCAAGGAGAAGAAAGGTTTGTAATACTCTTTACTGTAGTACTAAATGCCTGTTTCCTGGCAGAACTTGAAGTTTTGGAATTATTTGGTACAATGAGCTTTGAGTGCCTGACCTGAAGCTGAATTAAACTGCAGTTTTTCTCAGGCATTGGCTTTGATTCAATGCATTGTAGACAAATAAAGTGATAAAATGATCACTTGAGGAAAAAGGCATCCACCTTCTCCTAAACAGGTAAATTGATATGCAGTAAATAGGATGTCTGAACACCTCACATTACTCCCACAGTTGCGTATTCCCTGCCACAGCTCATTGACCAGAAGGTGACCGCCAAAAACCTTTTGTGCCCTGAGCCTTCAGTATCTGGGAGTTCCTGCAGTAATGTCTTTGCGATAGCTGCTCTGCATCGAACAATCCTCGCATCTCTGTACATACAAAACTGAAGCCAGGGCCTGCTCTGTTATGAAGGAAAAAATCACCCATACGTCCTTCTCAACTCTGAAAAAAGAATGTTTGGTGGAAAGTTCAAAACAAACAAACAAAAAATTAATTGGAATGGTTTCTTCTCTAGGTACCTTGGCGAGCAGTTACACTGGGAGTTTTTAGAAGGGCAAGTGATTCACCTACAGCTTTTTTGCATCACTTTTTATTTCTACAGAGAGCAAGTAGGGAAGTTCCAATCAAATATTTAATTTAATTTAATAGGGGCAAGGCAGCAGACAACCATTATCCTGTGAGAATGTTCTGGTCCATCAAATAGAAAAAGAATGCCCAGAGGACAACTAGTGATATTTCTTTCAGAAGTCTCACCTGATGCTCTGTCAGCATGAGAATGACGTACTCTTCTCCGTCTGCGGATTTTGATAGGAGGCTTGAGTTTCACTTCCTTTTGAGAATTGTCCTTTTTCTCAAAAAGCTGGTGCGTTTCTATGGAGAGGCCGTGGATCCTTCCTGAAGATGTAGTGTTTGCTGAAGTGTTGAACAGGTTAGTGTATGGGCCCGTGTTTGTGAGAGAAAAAGTCAGATAAAAATTCATAACAGTAGAGATTACAAAAATCAAAAGCCACAAGGCTTTTTGGTTTTATTCTTCAGTTTTTAGGGTTGAATTAGCTACTAGTTCCAGTTTGTGATTTTCTTAAGGGGAAGAAGCTCTAAGAGCTAAATCACCAGTTTGTATCTTCGAAATTGGAATCCTGGGGTGTTTTTGTTCGCTTGGTTTTTACATCTAATACTGTGTTTTTCTGTTGTTTTCATATTGTTGGCCAGCATGCCCACCAAATACTCTCTGACTTAGAGGCCACAAATGGAGGAAGAGAGCTATGGAGAAGTTTGTATCTATTCAACTATATTCTGCAAGTTTGGAATGTAGTATCTTCTCAGTGGGGCATGAAGCCTAAACTAACACAGTTTTCTCCATTCGTCTCCTGTTCCCACAGTTACTGAAGAATTTCTACTTTAATGAGGAGAACAAGCCTGTTAAGATACAGTTTTTGGCAGAATCGCAGTGGTCTGTATTGGAATATGGTGAGTCCAGTGACCTTCGGCCTCCAGTGGCTGTCCACTGGATCAAACTCTACTTTTCTGAGATGTTAGCGAATCAAAATATGCATTGTCTAGCACTGTAGGTAACTGTAGCGTACCAGCATGCCCCAGTCTCTCCAGACTGAAAGCGAATTCTGTCTGCAAGACAAATGAGAACCCTCGATGCTCTGGTCTTAAAATGGCTAAAAATCCAGGACATACACGTATTAAAACAAACAATCAAACCCCTTTTCATACTGTGTCCGAACTAAAAGGTAGTGGGAAACAGTGGCCTAACTTTTTAAGAAACTGTAGCATACCCTGTGCCGGTCTCGGTCCTGCGCTGCAGACTGCGGCGCTCTGCGTTATGTCAGCATAAGCGTTCAGGAGACTGTGCTGTGGACTAGACTGGGGAATTGATCTGCCTTGAAACGCCTTTTGCCTTTCTGGAAGGAGGCTTTTTTGAAAACTGAATTTGTTCTTCTTGTGTGGTTTGTATCCCTGAAGGACGGGAGCAGAAGTGAGTGGCAGAGGAGTGGGGGAGTTGCGGAAACACCCTTAAAGTAGCACTGTTGGTCATTTTATACAGTGGGACATGGCCTCGTCTTCCCTCCTTCGGTCAAACGATGGAATATTCTTGAGATACCTTACTCTGAGAGTACCCGCAACGAGCAACACGCAGCGGACCGTGGAGCACAGTAATGCGCCGCGTGACGTAGTACATCCTGACCAGGTAGTGTCTGTGTCAGGACGGTCCTGTAACCACACACCAATGTCATGATACACAGTTTGAAAGGTTTTTAGTTTTGTTTTTTAAATGCTCTTCTGTGGAAAAGATCACTCAAAAAATCTTACTATTTAAGGAACGAGTTCTCAGAGGTAGACTTTAAACGATACCTTTCTTGTACTGCTTCACGCAGACTTTGGGAAGGTTTTTCCCAAAGTGAAGAGCAAAGCGAGATGGGTGTCCGTGGTTCGCTCTGGACTGCCCTATGTGTGTCTCAAAAGTTGTCAGCTCTTTCTTGGCCTTGGCAGAAACTGAAACAGCGTACGAGAGATTTAACGTACATCTGCTGCATCTGCACATTCGGTGATACTGACTTTGGCTTTGTAAAAGTGAAAAAAACCCAAAATCCAGAGCAAACTCTGAACATGACTAAGTTTTCATGTATAACATACACTTTTAACATTACAAATAGGAAGTATTAAAGTAAACAAAAGCTGCTTGTTCACTGTTTTGAATTTCACCCAACTAGAAGAATCAGTCCTGTGACACTCATAACAAACAGCTTGTTTACTGTTTAAGTTTTCAAATGTATCTCTGAGATCCTCTTGTCAAGTGTGTATTAATAAATACACGTTCCAGCCAAAATAAAGACATTTTCTGGACTTACAGACTTGCATTTTGGTGCTGTTCTTGTGAATTAGAGAAGAAAGGCAACAAAATGCAACTCTCTTCCTCAGAAAAGCCTTTAATCAATGTGAGAAAAATACTTTTTCCTTCTTTTAGTAACTCCAGGGCTAGCAGATTTCTGAAAGCGGGTACATCTTTGGAAAGGATGCTGTTCTCAGGGAAACAGAAAACAAGCAGTTTGTAGAAAGGAAGAGTTTCGTTATGTGCACTTGACAGAAAACGTTTCGGAGTTTGTCAAGGCATATATTAAAACCAGAGCTCCCGATGGCTGTGTTACAGCTTGGGTGGTCTTGCTGAACATTAAGTATTGTGAAAAAGATGTGACCTTAGAATCAGGTCCCACTCCGGATTGACATGAGCAAAACCCGAGTACCGCTAACTTTCAGGCCGCATACCTCGCTTTATATAAGGACTACTCAATTAGGTAAATGCTTTTTTGGTACTGTGGGGCTGGGCTAATGCCTGATTCGTCTCTCACCATACAAGGTGTATCAGAAAGAAGGTCTTTGAGCCTTTCAATTCCCAGTCCAGTCACCTACCCAGGCTTCTACCCTGTTTCTTCCTCTGTGCTAAAAGCTCATTTTTGTTGTGCTGTGGGCTCTAGATGGGGTATGAAGACACAAATACAGGGAAAAGTCCTTCTGCTGCAACTGCAGAGAAGGGATGCAGCAGGTTCGGGATCAAACCTGCTCCTCCTCACCCCTCTCCATGTTTTCATATTTAAGCTGGCAGCAGTACCAATGAAGCTATCCTGTCTTCTTTGTGTCCCCAGTTGCTCGTCTCGCTCCCTGCCTTGTTCCAGCAGAAACATTTGTGCAGTTATGAAGTGGATCGGATGAGGAGACTGACCCACACCAAAACAGGCTACTTTTTTCCCTCGTGCTAACTGGATCGGTTTCCCAGGTGGGGTCCCCGTTCTCACGAGGGCTAGCGCAGGGACAGAAGTGGGGTAAGTGGACCGAATGCTGGATTGCTTATCTTACAGCAGTGTCAGTCAGCTAAAAATCTTTGTGAAACTGTGGCCTGAGACTCCATTCCAGGGAAACATTCCCAGGAAGTGTTGCTTTGATTTGGTTTTGATTGAAGAGGACGACTCACCAGTGGGTCATTTTGTCTGAAACAGAAATTTTCCTTTGGTGGTTCACAGTGCCTACTTCTATTAAAAGGGGAAATGACAATAGTAACAAAAATCAGACTGAAAGGTCTAATATCAAATTTGGAAAAAACTTATGCTATTTAGTCTTTTTTTTTTTCAGGTTGATTTTTCTTAATTTGCCGTTCTTCTAAACGGGACAATCCATCCTAGTGGGTTTCTGTCTGGCAATACTGGAGACCCTTCTCATTGTTTTCAACAACAAAGAAACACCTGCCTAGTTGCCGTGCATATCGAAAGGTTGGCCAGAGTCAAAATTACTTATTTAAAATACATAGGACGCTTCTTACTCCTAGAGGCCTGCTAGGAGCTCTTATTTTCTGTCAGCTCGATTATTCCAAATTATCTGGCATTCTTTCCTTTTCTTTTCTTCTTTTTTTTTTTTTTTTTTCTCCCCATTGTACGTGCATGACTGTGGCAGTCCCTCCCTTGCGTTTGCTGTCTTGAAAGTAAAAGAGCAAACACCTCTCATCTTTACTTTGTTACTGTCGTGGCTGTTGACACAATTGCTGGGGATTTTGGAGGGGGGGAGAAAAAAAAAAAAGACAACAGCAACCTCCCTGATTCTCCCTCTCTACAGAAACGCCCCGATTGCCCTAAGATAATGTTCACCCTCACAGGCTAACCCGGCAGTAGTGTTTCTTTATGTTTGGGGTTTTTTTTCTGGTTGCTGAGGGTAGTTTATCTACAGAAGAAGCAGAGCACTGCA
>VZSZ01000564.1:460958-558027 GCA_013398815.1 Ibidorhyncha struthersii | reverse complement strand
TCAAAAAGTTGTCATCAATGCACTGGAGGAACCTCCTGAACCTTCCTGGTTTTAAAGTAGATCACGAAGGTGCTGCTGCACCAGAATAGTCCTGCAGCTAGCAGTGAGGTTCTCAGCAACTTCATGGATCGGTAGATGATGACAAAGACTTACCTACCGTGGAGACAGACTTGATGAATTAAGATGGTTTTACCCTGTCAGTGTAATTACCTGACCCTAAACAAAGGAACGTGCTTTGACCTTTGCATCACTAAGGCCCCTTCCTGGCAAGCTCTGTCTATGTTGTTAGTAAGCACAAACTGCTCTTGTTTAAAAGTGGATGAGTCTGTCACTTGTGATGTGAAATTCATGGGTAATTTTGGTGCTAACCACTGATTTTTGTCTCAGATTACCACCAAACCACTGAACTTCTGATGCTTTGTAAATATTGTCATTGTGCTAACGCATCTGTTTTCTCCTGGCTTTGAGCAGCATTCTTGCCCTTATTTTATGCCTGCTATTGAGAGTCCATTGGAGCTGTTAAGCCTGTAGTGAGAGGAACATCTGCTAATATGCTTCACAGTAAAAATATTTCATCTGGCGGTGTCGGGGCTCTCTGCCTGACACGTTGGTTCTTCTTTGCTTACCTGCACCAGTGCTAACGTGATTTTGCTTGCTTTGGAATGAACAAATGTAAAACATACAATCCGTTCTCCTGATGATTCTTATCTCTGAGTAACCTTTGGCGCTTCTCATCAAATAGCAGCCTACGCGCATCACTAGATCTGTAACACAGATCAATCCTGTGGTTATTAAATGGTCCAAGAGTAATTAGACATGCAGAGAAGATAATTCATATTATCTGTGGATAGATATAATTCTCTTCTTGGCATGTTTTGATGCCACTTTTATGAGCAGATTAGCATTCAGACTCCTTTCAGTAGATGTTTGGTTTGTACCTGGCATAATGAAAAGGTGATTTGACTTAATACATGGTTTTTTACTTCTTTCGTAGGCATTTCTCTGAGTGCCCTTCCCATGTATTTGAGTGAAATATCTCCTAAGGAAATCCGTGGTTCATTGGGTCAGGTCACAGCAATTTTCATCTGTATTGGTGTCTTCACTGGTCAAGTTTTGGGGCTGCCAGAAATATTTGGGCAAGTGAGTATTTAACAGATGTTTTCTGTGAAAAAACGCAAGCATGCTTGAAGTGTTATATTTTCATATTTTGACTGAGTTCCTTACAAAAGTGGAAAACTGAAATACTGGGGTTTTGTTTTGAAGCACTTGAAAAGTGAAGCACTTGAAAAGTGGTTTCTTCCATGTCTTTTGAAAGCGCATGTGTGTAGCTGAGTTTGTTACACGTGGCAAGCGCTTTTAACAGCTTGAGCAGCCGGCGTATGTACATACGCAATTTTTCCCACCACCCCCACGCCACCCCCCTTTCTTGAAGTACATTTATTTTTGCTGGTTTCCAATTTCTTTGAGTATCAAGTTCTTAAGAGTTTTTGCGTATTTCATTTATACTTTTTCAAAGACAGATAGAACTGAGAAAGACTTGATTAGAGTTTGTACAAGAATCTGAATAGGAAGACTCATTCCCAGTATTTATAAAGTTTCTTGTAATGCAGTCCTGCTTTTAGACTTGTAGGTGAAAGACCAGAGTTAATTTATACCTTTATGGAAAGAGATTATCTATGCTGATGTAAGAGGTTATCTTGCTGTTGTAGGCTGAGATTAACTTGGTGGCCACTGGAGGTCGTTATTACTCTGAATAAACGAAGTCAAGGTTTGTTCAGGCTAGCACTTGGAAACACTTCTCATCCGGAGACGAATATTCAAAGTGGTGTGGAGGAAGCGTCTGCAGCAATCCTCTTGCAATGAAACCTGAATGAAGAATGCATTCTGACAGCCAGCAAAAGTAGTAAACGATTGAAAAGTGAGGAGAGCTTGTCCTCCCGCGTCCATCCAAATTCAACTCCTTTGTAAAAACACAATACCATCCTCCCTGGCACACTTATTTTTATCTGACTGGTTCTCCTATTCTGTCCCTTTATCCTTTGGCTCACTTACCCTGTGATCTCCTGAAGGCAAACGGTTTGATTCAGCTTACACTTTACTGAAGGACAAATAACTCCCCCTGCTGCCCAAGCAACAGATTTTAGGAAAAAAGCTTAAGGTTTTCACAGACCTTCATTGTGTGGCTTTTACGGATGTCCCTTCTCTTGCTTTGAAAGCAGTTACAAACAAGCGTATTAAATGTCAAGAGGCTGATTCGACTGCTTAGAATATGTCAGCTCTTATGTGGTAGGGTTTTTGGTTTTCAGTTTTTTGAAACATGCATAAGCTTTTAAAGGTGAGGTGTCATGAAAATTCTTGTTTCCCTGTTAGGTCTTTGGGATATTTTTAATGGGAAATACTTACTCCTTGGTTTCACTCACTCTTGCTCTTTTTATTTCTGTTCTCTCCTTCCCTCCCTTCCACTCCCAAATTATGGAGGTTGCGATTCTGCTTCTACAACCTGCTTTAGTGTGCAGTTAATTAATATTACACCATTCAAGATAGCAATTAATTTATGTGAGAAGAAATATACCTTATCTGTAGAATTAGTTCTTTTCAAGATGGGTAACATCAGCATGTAAAAGGAACAAAGTTTTGGCTGGTGTGAATTAGCATATTTCCAGTAAAATCATTGGTGCTGGTTTGTATTTTCCAGTTAGGTACGTGGGAGTATTTTCCTTTTAATATACTAATAAAATTTGGCACTGAGAGGAAACCTCATGCTGCTTGAAATATGATTCCCTAGTGCAGGCTTATCCTTCTTTGAAGGCTTTATCAAAATTTCTGTTAGTTTCAGTCAAGCCAGGATTTTCTTCCCTAGCTTCGTGAAGTCAGTGGGAGTTTTGCAGCAGGAGCAGCAGTTGTTGCCAGAGGACATTGCTGCGGGGGGTACGTGTGCTGAGTTCACTTCTGCTGAAGCTGGGAGGCGGCAAATGTGGTGTCCTCCCCCTGAGTTTCATTAGTCCTTGCAACACTTTCCCCTTTCCCCTCCCCAGCAAACACCTTGCTCAAATTTCTGTCACCTTGTTTGATCAAGTTCAAAAGTAGGTTCAAGACAGTTGCAGGCTATTCTCTAGTCGTCAGCATCTCGCTGATTTACATCATGACTTCTGTTCACTAGTGATGTAAAAGCTTCTTATCAAATCATTTCCATATTATTTAACTTTTTTTCTTCCTTTTCTTCTGTTGGAGAAATCTTGGTTGCATTTGAAGTGAGGTCAGTTTCCAGATCCACAGCCACCGTATTTTGGAGCCAGCTATGCATTCATGGGATCTTATTAGTGATTTCAGCTGTAACTGCAAAGCAAACTCCTGCTTTCCTCAGACGCCTGAGGTCATTTGCGTTATACTTAGACCAAGGCTGTAGTATGCCATTCTGTGGTATAGTTCTACCTTTGTAAAATTCATAAATTGTTTAAAGCAAATAGACAGGAAAGTTATGACCAGTAGGAGCTTGTCGCCAATGATCACCATTCTGCACAACTGCTTGGATGAGCACGTAGAAAGACACCTTTGTTAAGTCTGTCTAACAAAAGTCCAGCTTTTTAATGATCGTGGTGTAAAACCTCACAGGAGTATTTTCATTGTTGTTGTTCTGTGGTTGGTTGCTTGTTTCTATCAAAATTGGTTGCAAATAATGCTAGTTACAAATGTATGTCTTCTGTCATGGTTTCATAACAATTTTCTCCTGAGCTCTGTTATATACCTGTTACTTGTAACTTGAGGAAATATCTAAGAGGTTATTGACCATAGTGTCTAAGCAGTGATGGTTTTGAAGAAAGGAGGGACAAAGAGTGAGTTGGGCATCTTGCTGGAAGAGGCTGTTTGGAACAGGAATGGACATGGGCTGTTGGGCATGAGGGCTGCAGGCACGGCCGAGGTCCTGTCTTGTAAGAGGAGATGACAGCTACATTGCTTGTGTGGCCAAGTAAATAGAGGGAAGGGAGAGGAGCTAAATGCACTGTGTTAGAGCAAGAAAGAACTGTAGAGGGAATAGAGTGGCTTAATCTCAAGGACAAGATTGCTACAAGAATAACTTTTTATAAATGCTCTGTGAGTAGTTGCATGCTGAAGTTCAGCAGAGTGATGTTTGGAACAGACTCCCAGCTGAAGTAGCTTGAGCAGAAAATTTAACTTTTAAAGTGGAGCTCGATGCATTTGTCTCGATTTAATGAGGTTGTTGCCTTCAGTGGTTCTGTAGATGTCTTTCCACTGAAAAGGAAAGTGTTTGTGTAGGCTGTGGGACATAGCCTTGCAAGCATTTATTAACAACCTAATTGATTACTTCCTGTGTTACCAAATGCAACAGTGTTTCTTTAAATGTGGAAGTGTGATAAAAATAGCTCTGAAACACTGAGCATTACTTGAGGCAATTCAGAAAGTCCTTACTGATTTTTATGTCAAGTAGGTTAAGCAGCCCCAAAGTGATTTTTTAGCAATCTTTTATTCATGAAGACCAGCCCAGGTGAAGCAGGAGACATGTGGGGAGCCCCAGGTTTGGTGCTGAGGGACAATGGTCACAGCTTTGGCTGTGTTATTGCCTTAAGGCTGGTTGGCTCTTTCCTATTCCTTCAGCCTTCCCAAGCTTTCTGCTAGAAGGGCTGATGGTTGAGAATCTTCTCATTACCTTTTCATGCCAGTGCTGTCAGCTTATCATCATTAATCTTTCTGTTATTTATCCCTTAATATCTTTCTCCCCCTCAGCCCCAAGTGTGTTTCCTTTCTCTTCCCCCATCACTTGTGCTCTTTGTGTTTCAGGTTAGACTTCAACTCCTCTAGTAAAACGAGCTCTTTATTCTCCTTCCCATCCTAGGTGCCTTTCTCTGTACCACATCTGGTTTTAAATTTGAACCCAAGAGAACAAGATTATACAGATAACCCAGATGAAATGATACTTTTTAAAATAGAATTGTATGAAATACTCTCTTATTTCCTCATTCTCCGGGAAATATTTTGGCTGAAATATTCTAGAACTGCATTCACTCTTTTTTCTGTGTCATACTATATTGACATGAAGTTGCCAAACAGTACTACATCCAATTTTTAAATTATGGTACAAAAGAGGATTCTGAATATATATAAAAAATATACTATTTGTCTCCAGGGGTACTAAGTTTAGAGTATTAAGTCTGAGGAAGGTGTTCCTTTAGTGAGCAACACTTACCAAGAGTGATTATTCCGAAAGAGAAAAGCTGCTGTCATGACGCTGCTCCTCTGCTGCTGTGGTTTGATATTCTTATTTTCTTTTCCCTCTCTTAATTCCTTCCCATCCAACAAATCCCAGCAATGCTTTTTATTCAAGGTTCTGATTCTTGTAGGTCTTAACCTGTGGGTCATCAGACTACAGCGCACAATGACTTTACGTGCTGGTGACCTGTTTCTCTCCACCACCCTGACTACTGAGAGCAGTGTGCTCGTTTTTGTGTGCTAGCACCTTGGTTTAGTCTTCTGTAAGCCAGAGCCCTTAATTCTTCAGGAGACTGTGGCAACAGTAGATGTCAACTTGGTGCTGGCCCACAGGTGTGCAGTCATGTTATCTGTTGCAATGTGGGCACTGAATTATTGCTACTGGCTACAAGATTATTTAATTTGGGGCGTTTTTGGTTGTATAGCATGTGCAGCTTTCCATATATCTGACTGAAGGAAAAAACAGATATTAAGATAAGGACAAACTGTTTCAGACCTGTCTTTTCTTCAAACAGTGCCCTTCAGGTGTTTCCATTCTCTCTGTTTCTGTGATTCTGCAATTTAATCATCCGGCCCATTTTTCTGACAGATTGCTCCCTGCAAAGCAAAAGCCAGTGCATTGTCAACTTCAGTTTTGAAAGTTCAAATTAGCCTTACCGTCTTGGGGGAATATTGTCTGGCCTGATTCTGGCATATTCTGTGTATCCTTAGGTGTCTCTCTGTATCTAACTCATCTAGTTCCTCCTGCATGTAATGTTCTGCTCCAAAGGTTTTCCTTAGGACATCTTTTAAATATTGTAGACCACTGGGCTGTCTCTTCTATTGCTTCAGCTTGTTTAATGAAGGTGGGCTTTAATCTTTCCTTAAGTGATAGAGGATTTAGTTTACAAATACATTTTCTGTAGTTACTGTATTCATAATTTTTTAATACATTGAGCCTCGGTGTCTTTCATCTGTGTACGGATATGAGAAAGGGGAGAAAAGAAACGTTTAGTGTGTGTATGATTCAGGACAGAAAAAATGGAGTTGTTTCCTGTTGCCGTGTTTTCCTCAGACTTCTGCTTTGAGCCCCCTTTCCCATGCGTGGTGTGTAAGGTTTTGCCGAGCTGTAGCTGTTTTCCCTGGAGTTGCCCCCAGTGGGTGGCTGGCTCCGGCTGCTTCTCTGACCAGAACAGCTCTTTGCCATAGGTAGGCCAATGGAAAAATAGATTTCATTTGTTTTGGGAACCCTATTTTGTATACTTAAATTGTTTCTAGGTCAGGCACTCATAAGCTTGTCTAACTGTGCTGCACTGTTTTCATGGTGGATAGTATGTCATCCTAAAAATCTTGCTTTGCTTGCCTCCTAAGACTTACTAGGGCAACGCTTTCTGAATAAACCCTATTGCTGCTCTAGCTGTTTCCAGAAAAGAAAAAAAAAGAAAAAGTTGGGCAAACAGAAAAACTGTAAAATTCCTGAGGTGTTCATCTCTTGAATGTTGCAGAAAGTTTTGGTCATCCTGCTTTAAAAAGAGTGTAATGGAGCAATGTAAGGTACAGGAGGGAGCAGCAATGATAAGAGATGGGAAATGGCTTCTGGAGGAGAAAAGGCTGGACTAAGGCTCAACAGCTCTTATGGGTAACCCCGTGCTGCGTAAACACTTAAAGCAATGCAAAACAAAGTACAACCAGAGAAGACTCATAATTTGTCTTTAAACGATATGCTGTCTTTGTCTAGATTTTCCTTGATCTTTTTTTGAACACAGTTGGAATTCGCAAAACTGCTGTATAAGTGGTTATGCTTACAAGCTTTACTAATTGGCTGTTGTCTTTGTCATTGAAACAAAATGAATTACAGTTTTACATTCTACTTTTTTGAGGAATTTGACCAGCCTTAATGCATATCTGGCTAGAGATTACCTGTTTTTTAAAAAAGGAGTTAGCTGGAAATAAGTGTGTGACACCTGATGATACTGGCCAAACTGCCTTCCCATCACAACTGATTATTTTAGCAAAGAAATTCTGTTGTTGATATAAATATCAATTTCTACAGCAAAATGAGCTGAATTTGGGAAAGGACTAATGAACTTCCTAGACACTGTACTATATGTCTAGTAAGGAAAGATCTTTGTGTTAAGTCCCTTTCAAGTAACTTCTTTATGCAAGTGGACCTTGCTAAGGAATAGTTGTGATTTTTTGGTTTTTTTTGTTCTTTTTTTTAAACTCAAACTAAGAACTTCTGTAGATGCCATGTCAAACTCTAATTTTCTTTACAAGACCTCTTAAAAATGATATATTTGAAGTGATAGATAGTTGTGTAGTTAGGAAAGTTTATATAGGAATTTTTCATTTTTCTTTACCAAGTTCTTTTAAAAGTACTCCTTCACTTACACTAAAATAGACAGTGATTGAATAGGTAGTTGTACAACCTTTGCAGTTGAAGGCTGTTCTGAAAACTAAGCTTTGATTTTACTTGTCAAAGCTTCATTTTTCCCATGTTTTTCTTTTTTTTAACTGATCCTTCTTCCTAAGAGTCTTGACGCAGATTCAAGGATTCCTTAAAAACTGTCAGTAAATTATAGATGAGAAAGGAAAGCAATTCAGAATTGTTCTGGGGACCTGCAGCCTGCAGGTGGACACCAGTGAGAAAATGGTCTGTTGGAGATGCTCTTGAAATGGATCTTACACATTAGCATGATAACACAAAGGTATGAATCAACCAGGTTCCTCATATTTTTCTGTGACCTCTTTTGTTGTATATGTTTATCTTCCCCTTGAGCCATGATAGTGTCTATAGTTAATGATATTTATCTTTCAAGATATGAGTGAGAATTTATTTCAGAATATAGAACCAAGAGCTCTTTTAGCTGTAAGAGACAGGTGAACTCTTGCAACTGCATGAGGTATCTTGGAAATGAAACCAGCTTATGCCTCGTGGATGCATGCTGGTTACAGAATATAAAAAGGTGTTTGTAGCTTCCATTAGAGTAGGACAAAAGGATCCAGCATCACTCAAATTCCCGAAATGTCCCATTTGCGATGATTCCAAACATCTGGCTGTGTAGAACAGAAGAAAGCAGCATCCTCATTCTGCCTAGTTATATTCTAGAAATATAACAAAGTGAAGCAAAGTCTAATTGGAGGCCAGTAACTAGTGGTGTCGCCTAGGGGTCAGTACTGGATCCAATCCTTTTCAGTGTCTTCATTAATGACCTGGACAACGGTACAGAGTGCATCCTCAGCAAGTTTTCAGAGGACACCAAACTAGGCAATGTAGCTGATATCCCAGAGGGTCGTGCTGCCATCCAGATGGACCTCGACAGCCTGAAGAAATGAGGTGACAGGAACTTCATGAAGTTCAACAAGGAGAACTACAAAGTCCTGCATCGGCGGAAGAACAACCCCAGGCACCAGTATATGCGGGGTGTGCCCAGCTGGAAAGCAGCTTGTCAGAAAAGGACCTGAGGTCTTGGTGGACACCAAGTTGAATGTGAGCCAGCAATGTGTCCTCGTGGCAAAGAAGGTGAATGGGTTTCTGGACTGTGTTAGGAGGAGTACTGCTAGCAGGGCCGTGATCTACTCAGCATTGGTGAGGCCCCACCTGGAGCGCTGTGTCCAGTTCTGGGCTCCCCAGTACAAGAGACATGGACAGACTGGAGAGAGTCCAGAGAGGGACCACTGAAATGATAAAGGGACTGGAGCACTGAGGAAAGGCTGAGAGAGCTGGGGCTGTTCAGCCTGGAGAAGGCTCAGCTCAGGGGGATCTTGTCAATATGTATAACCACCTGAAGGGAGGGTGCCTAGAAGGCAGAGCCAGGCTCTTTTCTGTGGTGCCCAGTGACAGGACCAGAGGTGACAGACACAAACTGAAACACAGGAGGTTCCCTCTGAACATCAGGAAACACTTCCCCCCGCCCCCACTGTGAGGGTGACCAAGCACTGGTACGGATTGCACAAAGAGGTCATGGAGTCTCCATCCTTGGAGATATTCAAAAGCTGTCTGGACGTGGTCCTGTGCAGCCGGTTCTAGGTGACCCTGTTTGAGCAGAGGGGGTGGACCGCAAGAGATCCTTTCCAACCTCAACCATTCTGTGATTCTGTGAAATACTAAGTGTACACAGAATTGTATATAACAATTTACAATGCAAAGATCTCAGTGTATTCCTGTTGAACTTTTGAAGAGTGATTTCCTAAGGCTCTTAAACCTGAATTCAGGGACTTTAACTAAACTGTATGTCCCAAATATGTGAGTAGTCCTCTTAATTTCAGTGGAACAGTATATATCGTTAGAAACATGCTGCTTTGTGGAGCCTGTTGTAGTATATAAATTGCTAGTTCTTAGTAACATCTTCAGAGCAAAAATTAGTGTAGGGCATGGGAAAAATAAACTAGGAATTTGGCTCATCACTTCTGGTCCCCAATTTTTTGATCAGGAGTCACCTAAGTTTAGAGCAAGAGTTTGAGGAGGTGGTTTCAAATACTCCTGTAAAAATTCTTCCACTGAGACAGACTTCCAGAAGGTGACTCCAAGTTACCCTGGTCCCTGCCTTTCCTCTGGACTGCTGAGCTGGTACAGTGTTTCATGAAAGCACAGAAGCAAAGCTTCGTTATATTCTTGTAGTAAAATGCAAAACTCTGAATTAAAGGCTGGAGTCTTCCCAGAAGAGTGTTTTAAATCTTCTGCTAAGGATACAGGTTGGTGCTTGTAGATGGCTGCTCAAATCCATAAGGAGATGGTATCTGCTAAGAATAGCTCAGAAAAACACCCTTACAAATGAAAGAACTTCTAAATACAATCTTAAAAAAAATAGAAAAAGGAAAGAAAAAATAGAGAAACAAAAACAGAACAAGAAAACGTTTCAGCCCTTGTTCAGATAATGACTGATTTCAGCAGGTGTTTGTATGCCTTTCTGAGTCTGGATTGATTATGTGTATCTGGATGGAAATCTGCCTGCGCTTCCTCCAAACTGGTACCAGACATGCCAATTAAGAATTGCTTGAGGTAGTGATTTTGAAGATGGCAATCCTTTTTAAAATATTCCCTGGGTTCCTTTTTTATCTAGCAATGGGAAATTTCCTTCATCTTTTCACAGTAACACATAAGGCACAGAGTTTCTTATTGCTGAAGCAATTTCTGTGTCATTTATCAAGGCACTTGCACTTAATTACAAGCTGTGAGTTGCTGATCAGGGGCTTGGAGGTCACCTCACGCAATAGTTGATGCAGCCAAAGGGAAGCTGCTATGCAGCCAACAGGCTAGAGATATATGGTCTTGGTGGTGCGGACAGGGGTACAGAAACGCTGCCAGGACCCCCTGGGTTGTTGCATGTTCATAGTTCAGTAGTACCCATGGGAAGAGAAGGTCTGCTCTGTTACACCAGCCTTGTTGGTGGGGTGTGGTGGGTGTTGATATATTTGTAATGGAGACATTAAATGAGGTATTCTGTTTATATCTGTTGTGGACCAGCTGAGATTATGTATTTACTGGAGATTATAAATCAATATTTTTTTGGTTCCCCCAGACAGACACAAAGATATTTATTCATCCCTTTTCTGTAAAGAACTCATTAAGTAATACATGGGAAAACAGCTGTGAGTCTTCATATTTGCAAATGAGGTTCAGTCCATTAGAGTTGTGCTGTGAGACTTCAATTCCTGAAGTTTTAGGAACAACACATGGCTGATTGGACGTCTGTAATATTGAAACGTTGCAGTTTTGCATTTGGGAAGGAGAACATCCTGCTGGAGAGGATTCTTCTGAATGTGGAAGTGTGGTTATAGATGTATGTCCATAGTTCTCTTTTCTTCTATTTGTCTATTTCTACTCATTGCTGAACAATGGACTTAATGGCAGAGCATCTGATGTTTGGATGGAAGTTTATCATCAGTGAGGACTACTTTCTCATAGACAGTTGAAAGAGTGTCCACCAAAGTCTTTAGAGGATAAGTTTTGTGTGTAGCAGTACTCTGTTTAATTAGGTCAGTTGGAACAGCAGTAGACAAGCTTTCACGGAAAGGTCATTCAACAAGTCTGAAGTAAAGAAAGGCTTCGAAACACCATGGAAGCGGAGGGCAGTTGCTTGTAATTTGTCAGGCTGCTTTCTCCTGATCCACTGAAACATAGTTAACACATGTAACTAAACTTAGAACATTTGTTTATATTGTCTAGACAGTTAAGGTTTGACTTCTTGCTGCTTTGTCAGACTTAAAAGGGTGGACTTTGTCACTTACTGCAGTTGAGCTAATGACAGGCAGTATCTGTCTATGAACCTCATGGTATCCTGTGTTAGCTGGACGCCACTTCAGAACATTATGAACAAGTAAACAGTTTAGATTTGCCTGTGTCCCTAGTGCTTGAGTATCTGATAATATTTAAAAATCTGTTATTAAGGAATAAATCTAAAATTATTTGACCTGTGACTTCCTTCCCAGTGTGCTTCACAAGCTGGGGAGATAACCACCAGTTAAACCTTTTTGAAGGTTCTGGATGATTAACACTTCGGTTTTAATTTTCATTGTCCTTTGTAAAATCATCCATTATTGAAAATTAATTTCCTAATATGTAAATTTGTCCTTTACAAATTGGATATTAATGCTGTGGTAAATTGGTCGAGCATCATAGGGTAGCATGCAGTCATCATATTGAGTAGTAGGATGTATTTTCTAGACTTGTGTTTCTTTTGAAACCAATGGCAAAAACAAAAATCAGGAGGCATATTCTTGATTAGTACTTTGAGGTATTTTTTTAACTTAAATGTCAAATTTATTTTTGTTTGTTTGTTCTGTTAAATTGAAACCAGATCTGTTGCCATTGAAATAGTGTCAAGATTAAATATTCAACTGTTTCAGATGGTTTTAAAACAACAAATGCGCTTTGGGGTTTTTTTAATGGTTTTTTTTTTTTTCTTAACCTTGTTATTCCTTAGTCTAACCTTTATAACTTCAGTTTGGCAAAATATAGTTACACAAAAAAAGAACTGCATCTAATGTAATTTCTAGATGCCCTGAAGCATTTTGCTTCACCTCCTGCTGCAGACCCAGGAGGATGCAGGTCTCTGGAGTCCTGTGTGTCATATCTGCCAGTCCCAAAGGGACATCTGAGGTACCCTAGGGCCTCAAAATTATACTATATGCTCAGGTTTGAGGGATTGAATCTTATCCTGTTCAATTATTTTAATTTACTATTTTATATTTTATTATTTATGGAAGTTAACCAGAGTCTACGTGCATAGCTGAAAGGAAATTTTGTCAGAAATTCTGCACAGCTCCAACATACCTTTAATATTTCTTTCTAAAGAAGCTCAAGTATATGTGCTGGCTGCTGATAATAATCCCATTTGAAAGCTCGCCATTTCCCATTGATTTTCTCAGAATATTTTTCTGATTTTTTCTCAGAAATGAATAAGCAATGAAGGCAAATCCTGCCATTTAAGTGTTCACTAAAAAGATAGTTGTTACTGCAATAAAAAGTTGGACCAAGAAGCACCTTGGGAACTTGTAACAGACGCTTTAATTCTCCCTCTCAATATGTACAACATGATCTAACATGCAATTTAATCAACAGAAGGTGGTGGGATTTGGACACCAACCACTTTCCACGCTGTTTTAAGTCTTGATCCAAAGGTGGCTTACTCCGTAACAAATCTCCCTCTGACTTCTTTGGATTTTAGATTAGTATTGTACAGCCTTAAGTCTGGTAATTTTCTGTTCTGTTTAATACCTGGAAAGATGCTGAGACTTGAGTAATCTTGTTGTCAGAGCTGTATCTGTAGTAGTGACATATAAAAATAAATATCCACGTGGGTGCAGAACAGAGGTGACATACGAATGCTATCTGTGTTAACTCTGTTTTAAACGAGAAGGTAAGCAATTCGTAACTCTGTTATTAAAACATACTTTGATGGAAGTGGATTACAAGAATGGTCATGCAAAGAGAAGACTGTATCTGGCAGGGATGCAATGGGGAGGTTAGTGCCCTCTGCAGCCAGAGAGGGCTGTAAAGCGGTGTTTGGGGTGGCGCAAGGAAGGTGAGAGGAAAGCAGTTGTCGTGTACCTTATGTGAGTAGCTGATCTGAAGCTTGAGATACAGGAGTACTAGTTTCTCACCTCCCCTCGTGATCATCACCACTGTGCCATACCCTTGACTCAAGGCAGAAAAGACAGTTCTAATGCTAAGAAATTAGTTCCATCTCAATGCTTTTTCAGTCCTTTGCCCCAGGCCAGTGAAGTTGTCCTTTACCTTTAGGAGTTTTTTATGTGGCACAGTAACAGTTTAACAGAGAAATGCTGGGCTTGTGCAGTCTTCCCAGCTTTGCACACTCAAGTAAGTCTGCCTGGTCTGTTCTGAGCATGGATGTGATTTTTTTTTTTGTGTGTGGCAAACAAAATATTTCTGATATGAAGTTTTCGTGCCGTCTCTACTAAAGAAGATAAGATTCAATTGCCTGAACATAAGCATATAGTATCATTTTGATGCCCTAGGGTACCTTAGATGTCCCCGTGGGACTGGCAGATGTGAGACAGAAAATCCCAGAGACCTGCATCCTTCTGGGGCTGCAGCAGGAGGCGCGGGAAGATGCTTCAGGGCATCTAGAAATCGGACTAGATGTAATTCTTATTGTCTGTGTGTATGTGATTATATTTTGCCAAACTAGTTTTAAATGTGTTCCTGCTTCCTATAGGAATGTGAAAGAGAAGAGTCTGCCAAATCAGTAGTTCCTGGACATTTTGAGTATCTTGCACTGGATGCAAGAGGCTTTTGTTTCTTTGCTCCCCATGTATAAAATGGATAAAATATATCGTTTTACGTGAGAAAGGTATTTTACAAAAAAAAAATCATTGCTGTCTGTAACATATTCAGCACTCTAGGAAACCCATCATAATCCCCTCACACTCCCAAGGAATTAGTTCCAGAAGTAATATTTAAAGGAGTTTGGAATAGTGACTGGTAAATAGACCTGCTCACTGAGGGATGGATCACAGTTCATCCTGTGCACTGAGTGAGAAAAAGACAAAGTGAGTATTTTGATACGATCTCCTGCGAGTTTCAAGCAGTCAAGCTAGATGAGCCCTTGATAGCAGCTCCATGAGGCACCGTGGCTGTTACATTGGGATGCGAAGCAGGGCTGGAGTCCTCTGGGCAGTGCCCTGTGCTACCCCGTGTGCAGGCTGCTGCCTTGGAGGAGGGGTTTGGGGCTTGCCTTTGGGGTGCAGTAATTTCCCCATGGCTCTAGAATGGACAGGAGGCAGGGATGCAGGAAGCGTGCCCTGGGGTTGTTGGGGTCGGGGATGCACAGCTGGATGTGGGGGTCTCTACAGCAGAGAAAACCAAACGTGGGGCAGGAGAGCAAACAAGGAGCCTGTCTGTGCTGTAGTGGTTGATGCTCAGTTGGGAATGGGGACTGGGATGCATGTCCAGATTATGCGTTTTAAATAAATAAATAAAATTAGAGAGAGAGAGAGAGTAGAGTCTGTGGCAGTTTGTGTATCCCCTTACTCAGTCTTTTTTATCTTGTCATACATCTTGTACTGGTATGCTTAATTGGTCTCACTAGATCTTTCAACAAATGAGTGCCTATGTACAGGGCAGTACAGCACTTCTTCCCACCTCTGTTGTATCACCTTATCAACGATTCAGTTCTCCCTTTTCAATTTTTTATATATATATATGTGCAAATTCTTTTCTGTGTTGAAAGTGCCTTCAAATTTTATCAAAATCTTTCTAATTAGGGAAAATATTAAATATATATATAAAAATATAACCAGTGGTTCAGCTTTCAGCAGTGCCTGTTGACATTTTCCCCATGCCAGTTTCTTTTCCACCTTTTAATTGTTACAGTAAGCTCCATTTTCTGCACTTCAACTGTTGAATCTCTGGCATAGTTACACTTGCTTTACTGTATTCCAGTATAATTTAATCTTGTCTAATTTGCAGTTGATAAATCCATGTCATGCTTTATCCATTTCCCCCCCTTGCCCTTGTATTTCTGCAGCTTTGCACTTTATTATGTCAACCTTTGAAGGAGTCTGTGGTTGTCAAACTAGCTCTACTATTTAACTGTCTTTTGTAAATAGATCAAAGCTGGGTTTTTCACACTCCAGCCTAAGCAAATATCCATAATGTGACAGTTTAAAATTAAAATCTTACCATCTTGACATGTTATTTGTACTGATTCTGAGCAGGTGATGAGTCAGGTCCCATGTAATTAAAATATTTAATGCTCTTTTAAGTTTTTCCTGAGATAAAATGGGACATGGTTGTTTTCATTTCTCTCAGTAGTGCCTGCGTGTTTCTCCTTACTGATGACAACTGAGGTAAAGTGTTAATGTCTCTTCTAAGTCATGCCTATGCTGTCTTCTGCCTTTACCTTGTTATTGCTTCTGAGCATTGTCCCAGTTTGTATCTTGTCCTATTCCTTCTTAAAAAGGTTAGGGAACCCCTCTTTTTCCTGCTTCTTTTAATTCTTTTTATAGGATCTAATTCAGCTTGATTTTCAGGAATTTGTATTTTATACTTTCAGACCAACAAATGTATGGAACTTTTAACCTCATTTTAGTCCTATTTGTTTTCTGTAGTGGGATGAAGAATTTGAACGACAATAACGTAAATTAAGAGAAAAGCAAGTAGAATACATGTTCTATAGCATTGAATAGGCGTCATCCAAAAACTTCTGAAATGGATGGAGAAATTTCCATTGACTTCGGTGACTTGCTAATCAACTCATGCCTGCAATGGCAAGTGGGAGCATATTTATGATTGTTTTACTCCAATGTTTTGGAAGCTAGCATAAGAAAAAGTAAAATTAAAATCTTTTGTAGAGGAAAGAAAGGAAGCTCAGTGTCTTATGTGGTGAAAATAGAGGGCTTTTTATTATACTGTCATTTATTATACTGTTATTTATTGCGAAGGGTAGGTTCAGAAGTTCAGTCTTGTTCATAGCTTTTTCAAAATAACACTTTTTCAGAAGAGTTATTTGAGAGAAATGTGAAAAACCATACACTATGGGAGACTTTAAAAGGGGTGAAAGCTTATACCANCCACCTTTAAAAAGTGTCCTTGGCATTGTGGAAAAAAACTACAGGAAATACCATGTGCTGATCAAGAGTAAGATTTTTATCTGGAAGTATTGTAAAAAAGTTCTAACACCCTATAAACTTTTTATATGGTTTATAGCAAATGTATTTATATTCTAGGAAATTATGATAGAGATTAAATAAAACCATGACAATTTTTTTAATGACTTTTTATGAAAGAAATGTCAGATTCCAGGCAGACATAGATTAAAACATCCATTGTACTGCCTGTTTTCTTAAGTTATTCTTTACAAACAGGTACCTGTTTTTTAATGTGATGTATTAACTGATCTTGAAGGTCTTAACATAAGTTTAATTTTCTAATTTTTAAAATAAGACTGAGACTCATTTGTTTATAAATAGATTGTTAACCACTCTTGGTTCTCCTATGTTAGGTAAAGTTCTCCACTCAACTGCATTTAAAAAAAAAATAAAATCCAGAATGAAGAAATAGGATCTTGAAGTCCTCATGGTAATGGAGGCTCTAAAGAAGACTGATAACCTTGAGCTTCAAATTATTTGAAAAAATCCCTTTCTCAAGTTATTTTCCCATCCCAGGAGATTAAAAAAAAAACAAAACCGCAAACCTGCCACTTAAAGGGCAGGTGGAAAGTTTCGTTAGGAGATACCCTGCATATTCTATGTTAGTAAGTTATCTCAGTCCCCAGTTCAGGTTCAAGGCTTGGATTACACCCGTACCATGCAGTAAACTGTGTTTTAGCAGTTGCATTGCCGAAGTGGGAGAATGTGAAATAAAAACTATCAACAGAAACTAGTTTGAGGGCTTTTGACTTTCAATTTAACTGTGGAAAATGGTATTGGATTAAAATTTATCCAGCTCTGTTTGGGGAAATGTGGGCTCTGAATGGATGGATGCATTCTGATGGAGGGACGGGATCCAAACCCCTGGTGCCTCTTGGAGCTCAGTCAGCCAAATTGCAGCGCAGTCTACTTTTGATTTAGCCAAGCTTTTGAAAATGTGCTAGACATGATGCCGGAGCAGTAGGCCCACTGAAGTGTCAGCAGGCTTTTCAATTAAGAACCAAGTCTCAAATTAGAAAGCATTGAATTAAAGAGACGAATGCTGAACTTGGAGAAAACAACAAAAAAATTTCATCTTGACATTCCGTTGGAACAGAAGGCATCTTAAGAACATGGACAGATTGAGGGCCATTTTGCAGGAGAAAATAATATTGCTGGCACCTTTTTCCTTCGGCTACTTGAAAGTATCCTGTCTTGATAGTAAGCCCAGGGAGCTAGAGGAGTTCTCTGCTGCCTTTTCCAGCTTTTTCCTGAAAGAGCTTTGCTCAGGTTGCCCTCTGTAGCTGGTTTTAAATAATGAATATGTTTGAGGATGTTAACAACTTTGTTTTAGATGATTTCAAAGAAAATCAGCAAAGTGAAGTTGTGCCTGAGATCTGCTAGCAGTTGAGTAGATTCATATAAATGGTGTTGGGTAGTGCAGCACCTTGTGCTCTTCACCTGTGCTGCGGTGGGGCTCTGGTAGGTGAAAACTGCCTGGCTTCTGTAGGGGGGGACTTTCCAGAAGAGGGGTCATTGGTGCTTTGTGTTGGTGGGGATACTGCAGATGGCTCTTGTGTTTCAGGTCCTTGCTGGACACTTCCAGCAGATCACTTGCAAGGCAATAGAAAAAGTACTTTCTATTTCGTGGACTTGGGAACAGGGCTGTCAGTGTTTCATTTGAACATCTGAGCTAGGTTAGCTAATTCAGAGTGGGAAATGGTATAATTTTTCTTAGTATTTTGTGTATTCTTTCTAAGTATTCTTAGTTATACCACCGTAGAACCAAAGGACTTCTTTAAGGTCCTGTGATTTTGGGGCAGGAGGATAGGTGAAACCCATTTCTTATACTTAAATTAGCATGGAAGCCAGCTTAAGAGGGGGAATCATTGGCTGCAAGAGAAAACAATCATAAAGACAACCTCACTTCGGTTAGCAGCGTAGCTTGTTTATTGTTAAATTATATAGCTGTCTTGCACTCTAATTGCATTGAGCTGTATATGTCTTCTTTTCTGAATGGGAATGTAAACTGCCTGACCGTGTGTTCGTTGTACCTGTAAAGCAAATGTGGTTTTCCCAGTAGAAGAGGCTTGTGGTGAGACCTCAGCCCAACTTGGTTGGTTCCCAGCACCTGTGAAATGCTGAACAGTCACCATTTGTATTACACCAAGAACCACAAAACTGTGTTAAAAGCAGCTTAGCTGAAGCGTTATCAGGATTTTACCCATACTATAACAATTAGAGGACTGAGACAAATATGTATGTGTGTATATATATTTTTTTAGATCAATTAGACTGGACCAAGAGGCAACATGCAGGGATATGTAACTATGTGAAAATAGTGTTGTACCGTTTCTTGAAGCTAATGAGCGATACCACTGTGAGGGGGGATGACTTGTAGAATATATATATGAGTATATATGAGATTTTTATATGTATAGTTGTTGATGCTGAAGAAAAGGAAAAACATGTTATGTACTGCTGTTTTCCAGCTTCCCCGCCTCTCTCTTTTCATGCTCAGTCAGTTGATGGCTTGAATTCTGTTTTCCTGGGTCCTTGGGGAAGGGGATGTGAGGGGGAAGTGTTCAGACTGCTTACTAAGCTCAGGCAGAAGACATCACTACTCACTGACACAATATGTTGAATGATGAAAAGTTACAGCGTTTCCCATCAAAGATATTTTTCTTTCTAGTATTACTGTGGGAGAGTATTACTGACTGGTGTTTGCATCCATTTGCAGGAATCTCGGTGGCCTTACTTATTTGGAGTGATCATTGTTCCTTCATTGATACAAGCTGTGATTCTGCCTTTTCTTCCTGAAAGTCCCCGTTACCTCCTACTTGAAAAACATAATACGAGCAAGGCAGAAAAAGGTATGATGTGTTACTTTCTTGCAACAAAGGATTGGTTTTTGTTGGGGTGCAGGCTGGAAAGTAATTCTGATATCACAGTAAAAGCGCAATATTCCAATAGGAGAGAATCTCTTGGCAGTTATTTTTCCCCTCACCTTTTTTGTTTGTCTGCATGTGTGTGTAAATATAACCGTTGCTTTGATTTTTTTAATAAATTAAATTCTCCAACAAACTAACCTGTGTAGCATTACGCATGGTAATACAAAGCTAACCAAATCATCCTGCTGTTGTGCTTCAGCCACTATATGCAGTGTTCTTTTGGGAGTGAAAGGTGGTTTTGATCTTCGTGACCCTCCCTTATCTACAGTCTTTGCAGTTTGGCTAACAAAACCAGAGATTCTGTTGCTGGGTTTTGTTCAGTAGTCACTGTGTTTGACCCTGTGCTTCTGTAACTCAATAACCTTTGTAGATCTAATAAAAACCTCAAACGCCTATTTAACTGAATATTTTCAGTGCTTCCGTATAGCTTGCTTCAGTTTCACAGGCACAGGCCAGAATAATTTGCTCTTACTTCAGGTTGTATGTATAAAAGAATTTGCGTGTGTGATCACAGCTGCTGTATGCTCTGCCCCAATAGAATTACTGTGGTCAGTTTTAAGTCCCGATGTATCATCACATCATGGCTGAGAGAATGTTGAAAATTGTGTTTTGCTTATTATAGGGACACATTAAAAAATAGGAGTGTACAAAGAAGGGAGGAGTCTGATTATAATATTGAAATGTTTGCCAAATATAACTGTGCTTTGAAAATTATTCATAAAAGCCTCATTTGAATATAACCCTTAACATTTTCAGTCACTAACTAGTTGCTTGCAAAATTACTTGCAAAGTGTGAATCAGCCCCTGAAACTTCAATTCAATAAACTTTTAGCATGAAATTAATGCAACTCACTCTACCCTGTTTCTTCTGCTATGGAATGAAAAACTGGCCTTTTTTGTTTTGATGAACACTGTGAAATAGAAGTGGCACGCTAATGCAGAGACTCTCCTGTTGGCTCAGTTTGGTGTTGAATGTTGTAAATGTTGAGGTCTGAAATATTTGAAGTAGAGTGTTTAAAAGAAAAAAAAAAAAGACATAAAGAAAAAAGGAGAGAGCAAAAGCTGCAGGGCCTTGGGGAGAGTTTAGCTTTACAGAGTCAGCAGAGATTTGCTGAGGCATCGAACAGCTTTTCCAGGGACCGTGAAGGAAAGAGCTTGCCTGCCAGCCGTGGCCAGAGCACCCAGCGGAGACGCAGCTTGGGGCTGGCTCTTGGGTAGGGACTTCTGCAGCACCACAGCTGGGCTGGGAAGAAATGCCTCTGGGTGCCAAATTTAAATTGGCTCATTTCTACCTGATAAAATTGTAAATGTATTTCTGGCACTATGACTGGCAAAGAGCCTGCATCTGCAATGCTATTGCACAACGTCACACTTGTTAAAGGGTTCTATTGGAAATGCTGCCACGGTACCTGGAAACCTCAGCGCTGACAGTGAAGCTGGGCCTCTCCCAGGTAAAGTTTAAAAACTGTAAAAAATTGGCAGTAAAATAACACCACCTGCCTTGAAATTCACACCATTTACTGTTGGCTGGTAATGGAGCAACTCCAGTCTGGGATGTTTTCATCATACGAGTTCTGAAAATGGTTTGAAAGCTAATCTAGAAGCATTGGAGGTGGACTTTGGAGTAGAAGATACCAGGACAGCGAAGTTACCCACACCTTATTTGGTAGCTGAAGGGAAATGAGCTTTAGCAGTTGGCTTGCTGATTACGAGAAGGTGGCTTTCATGAGCCACCTTAAAGACTGTAAATTTAGATACTCTGAGAAAAAAAAGGAGGCTGATTTAAAAAACTTTTAAAAGTAACTGCTTATCAATAGAAGCTTTTGGACCGGATTAATTCTAGAAGAAAAAAATAATACTGAGGTATGTTGTAGTACAGAGTGAAACTCACTTTGAGTGTAGTCTACAGAGCTTTCAAAATAGGTAGACACCAATAATTCTAGACAGAGGTTTGCATAGGATCATATGACAGTGAATTGTATACATCCCCCTGAATTTCCCTCCCGCTCCTTGCCTATCAAGCAGCCATGCTTCCAGAATTGCCCACCTTGTTGCACAGGCAAGGTAGCCTGTCGAATATCAGGTGCAAAATAGGTCAGGATGATTCTTAGACATCATTTTGGAGTTCATAAAATCCACCTGTAAGGCAGCATAGATCATATCATCTTATACTTCTGTGTTATACAGTATCTACATGCCTTATTATGAAGCGCGTTAGGAACACATGCAATACTCTTACCATTGCACATCCTTTGTAATCCCCCCTCTCCTAGATTGTAAATTTGCAAGTGAGAGTATGTTTGGATCTCTGTTCAGTATGGGGGTAGGTGGAGAAGGAGTTTGGTTGATTCATGGAATGACCAGGCAGAGGACCCCCATGATGTTAGACCAGCACGGGGGGCTTGGAGCCCTCCTCCCCACCCCGGAGCACGTGGAGAGATCCAGATTAGACATGAGTCAAGTTTTGCGTATCTGGAGGAATGCAGTGGAACAATGAAAGCAGGTGGGGAGGGGAATTCACAAAATAGGAGGGTGAATAACTGTAAATCAGCAATCAAGAAAAATCATCTGGATGATCATTATCTGCAGAAAGGGGGGAGGAAAACCTGAGTATTAGGGAGACCAGAGGAGTTTGTGGATTATTAAAAAACCCTACTGATTGTAAGCCATGTAATGACAATGCGGTATTCTCCATTTTAATGATGACTACAGTAATGCTTTTGAATTATTTGCCTCTTAGGTTAAATCTGCATATTAATATTAGAAATGTGCAAGTCTTTCTTCTGACTAAATCCTTTTTCTTTCCCCTAACGGATCAAGGCTATTCATGCAAATATACATTTCACTGTGGATTATGTCTTGTTGGAGAAATATAAAGCTGTTATTTGTAAAAAGTCTGCTGTATTTAAGGCAGATGACTGCATTAGCCTTTATAAAATACTCTAAAATATATGTGTATGTCAAAGCTTCTAAAATGGAGATGACAACATTAATCTTCCTAATTGTTTTAGAGCAATAAAAATCCAGTGGGATAATGTAGGTCATTGAGTTTCCACAAAGTTCTGCTCCTGCTTTCATCCCCTCCTTTTCTTCTATCCTGAGGAGATCACCAGACTATAATGACCAAAATACAGGCGGCCTCATTCTCTTTTTTGGCAGAGGTGTAAAAGAGCATGATGCCTCTAAGTGGCAAACAAGAGACTGAAAGGGAGAAGGACCAAACTGTGTTCTGTAAGGGATGAACAAAGAGAAGGGATGAGGTTAGAGCAGGTGGGCATGATGTGCGAACATAAACCCCATCACCATGAGAGAAGCTACACTGTCAGCACAGGAGTTTGAGGCCTCAGATAAGTGATGTCTCCTGAGCTCCGCTAACGGGGATCTACCCGGTTCCCTGCTTTCCCCTTTATAGCAGTGCAAACGGCGCACACTGTGGGTGGCTGAGCCGATGTCTGGCTGATCAGCCATATGGACACTGTGGCTGACTTGCAGTTGCCTGCTGCCAAAAGAAATGCTAACAGCTGAGCTCTGCTTGTCTTCCTGGAGGGCACCATCCTGTGTCTGACTCCCCGAGACCAACAGGAGCAGAGCGATCTCCCATATTCCTGTCTCAGGGCTGAATGTGGAAGAACTGATTTACGTGTTGTGGGGGGTGAACGGCTGACTGGACCAGCAGCACAATCTGTAAAGCTGCTTTGCTCAAGAAGCTAAAAGTCTGGTGATGGGGAGAGGGTAGAACCATCCCAGCTCTCCTTCCAGGTCCCATAACCAGCATTCTCCTCTCTTGGTGAGAACAGAAGAGAGAAAAATGCCTGGCATTTAACTGGTGTTCATAATGCTTATCCGGCAGCAGAGGAGAAATGGGTATTTAAATGGTTGAGGAGAAGGACTTTGGAAGGAGGTCATTATTCAGTTGCTAGAGAGCAGTGGGAGTGAAGGCTAACAGGGATAGAAAGAGGAAGAAAAAGGAAAACCTGCTGCTAGAATTGTATCAGGCAGTTTACCATCCAAGCTCTAGGATGTTAAGACAAGAATTTGACATTAGTTGTCTATTAGTTGCACGCCAAGTGGACCCCTGATGTGTGACTGTGGCAATGATGCAAAACAAATAAAAACAGTAGTAGTATTTTTATGAAACATTTTTGTGACCAACAACATCGGTTATAAACACTTTCAGTTGGAGAGTTGGTGTGCCTATTTTGAAGAACACTGTTACAAGGAGAGAACCTGCATTTTCAATGCAGCTACAGTAGCAGGTCACATAAATCAGTAATGGAATTCAGCTGGCATCCGAGCTTGCCAGAGAACAAGAATATTGTTATGTCTTAAGGGTCAAATAACTTAGATAAAATGTCACAGTAACATCTGTTGGTGCCGCACAAAATCTGTTCATCTACTATGTTCAGTCATACATTAAAACTCCTGTGGTTATGAAAGAAGCGTTACACCAGGTATAAGGAGAAGTGTAGATTTAAATCCTTAGAAAGATAGATTAGAGTTTATACCTTTTGATGTGATAAAAGAGCGAAGCCATTCCAGGTTTTAAAAAGTAGGTAGCTAATTTTTTGCAAAGACCCTCATGGGGTCCACATGGACAGGAGAGATATTAAAACCAAAGTTACAGCAGGAACAAATTGCTGCAAATCCAGTGATTTAAAGGAAGTTGTTTTAACTGACAAGAACATATATGATTTATTTTTGCTTATCTGTGTTTTCTATATGTCTCTAAGCATTATAAGCTATGTGTATTGGAAAGGAAGAGACACCCATGACTACTAGTACGCTTGCTGGCTCACAGTAGAGGCTCCATCTCAGATGGTTGCTGACTGCCAAAAGCTGGATTGATTGTGGTGTGTCTGTTTTGTTTTTAAGCTTTTCTTAAACAAAAGGATACTTTCTTTTACAAAGGATACTTTGTTCACTGGACCTCTGATACAACTCGGTTTACCAATTCTTGTGTTAATTTAGGGTGGCATGTGGATATTTTGTTTTACCTGTACATCTTCGCTAGTTTCAAGTGAACCTGAGCAGGCCTATTTTGTACTGATGGTCTGGGAACCACTTGTCCCAAATCTGTGTTCTTTACCTAGTGTGCAAGCCAATAACACACAGAGCAGAGGTATTTCCAAGTTTATTCCATTAATGTGCAGAAATGGGGTACTTGTCCCAAAAATGGGAGCACACCTTAGTCTTAAAGATCTCCACTTTTATACATTGATTATTACATATTCAAACAATTAATACATATTCATTTTTATTCTCTTTCATGATTGGTCAAGATTTCCTCACTTCCTATGTAAATTAGTGCGCAGACTCTGTCTTCTTCCATTGTTCTTGTTTGAGTAGGTAGTGTCATTAGGGTAGGTGGTCAATGAGTCGGTGGTCATGATCTCCCCCTGCCAGAATTACGTTTTACCGGCTTCTTCTCTGATCTTGGCAGTTCCAAGTGGTTTTCTTGGTTTGCTGACCAGGCCTACAGTTTATCACTCTCTTTACAGAAGTACCCTGCTTATCAACAACGCTTCATTGTCTGGTGGCTAGTTCCTTAACTGAATCATAGATAAATCATGTCTAGTTACTATTTCTCTATTGTAATATTAGGTAAATAATTAAATAGGGTTGGGGCAGTATAGAGGACTTGAGCAGCAGCAGGCTTCCTTGTTTGCTTCCTTTACATTTTATATTTCCCATTTCATTTTCTTAGTTAACGTCAATTTTACTACAACAAAAACCAGACATAAGAACAGGTAAAGTTGTAATCCCAAACTGGTTAATAACTTGCAGAAGATCTGTGTGTTCCTTTACTTAGGAGGAGGTGACACATGGGAAAAGCTTAAAGCCTTTTCCTTACTGAATTGGAACAGCAAATTTGGGATTTATTCTTAAACTTTGCTATGTTACATGCTAGTGGTTAGTTAATATTTCGCTAGATTTAAATAGCCTTTTAAGTCTTTTCTAGCAAGGTGCCTCTAAATTATTGTTCTGGCTATTCAGTGCTGTAACAAAATTAGTGGTATATGGAAATAACTTTTCATTTGGCCAAATATTTTTGTGTTGACATGAAGTTACTACAGGGAAATTACTACATATCCAGTTCAAAAGCATTGAAGTTGGGTGACCTTTTTGCAAATGCTGAGGCAAACAGCAAGGCACCCCCGTATGTCTACCACCACCCAGAACAGCAGCCAGCATTAGTTGAAGATGGCTGTCTGCGTCCGTACAGCCCGGTGTTCTGTCTCCCACAGTGGCCAAAGAAGAAGCTGTTTAAGCAGAGCTTAGACAAAGCTTTGTGTTAAAGACACTGGGTTTAATATACTCAATCATCAGTGAAGTGAAAGTGTCCGTGGGAATCAGATGACAATAATACTCATGCAGCTTCTTATATTTTTTTTATTTCTTAAAGGTATAAGCCCTATTGCCCAAACTACTACCAGTGACGATTTCTGCCTCCTCTTGCCTGAGGCTGGCTCCATTCTGTAAACTGCACAATAGCATTCTGATCCTTTTAAATGTCTTCTCAAAGTTTACATGCTAATTCAGTCTCTACAATAACAGCTGATTTCTTCGCACCGTCGTGGAAGTACTGCAGTGGACAAAGAATTAGTAATCCACCATGGAGCCGAGTTCTTGAGTGCCCATCTTCAGTTAATTTAAAGGCCTGATTGGTTTTAAAGACAGTACTGACCTGATTTTGTTCAGACTTTTGAACAACTTTCAAATGTTTCACCTTCACCTATCTGAGATGAATAAAAGCTAGTGGCGTAAATGGAAGGGTTTTCTATCTCCTTTTCCCTTGACTGGAACCATCCACTTCTTTTGCTATTTACAAAGGCAGTGTACCGGCTTTTGAAAGCTGAGCGTCTAGGACCTTCTGATCCAAGGGAATTAAAAAGAAATCTGGGAAAGGTCTAAAAGTTGTCAGAACTGTAACTCCTTAGACAGTTGTAAGCGTGACATGAAAATAAGACTTCCCTATAGAGAGAAGCAGCCAGTCACAGAGGGAAATGAGTCATTGCAGCGGGGAGAGGAATGACTGCTGTGTTTCTCAGTGCCTATAATGCAGGGGTTTAAAATGTAGAATGAATAGAATTAAACATCACACATGGAAAGACCTTTGAGTTTTCCCATCTTCCTGCCAATGCAGAATGTATTTCCACATTAATTGTGTATGAAATTGTCATTCTTACTGTACTGAAAAACTGTTAATGGAAGAAAATTAAAGATGTGTTGAGTAGCAGGAAAATGTGTTTTTCCAAGAAGACTGAGTGTTGTCTTCTCAAAATTATGCATATATAGCATAGCATTTTCTTAGCATTTCTTGGTTTGTTGGTAATTTTAAGTATCCATCAAAGTATCCTAGTGGCATTTACATCTCTGTTCTAATACCATGGAGGGAAGAGAAAGAAAGCAGGTGTCTAAGATTTTTCTTGCCTTGTACTTGGTAATTTTGGTAATTGCAGTTTTTTGCTTCCTGGTCCCCCTAGAAATATAGCAAGCTCTCTTGTGCAGAAAAGACAGATTGCTTTCTTTTTACTTGACTGCACCTATATTTTTGACTTGTGTGCCCTACAGTAATGCCAAGGATTCCAGGGACAGGAAAAAGAAAGAAAATTGTGCACTGACCTAATTTACACTGATAAACCAGATGCTTAAAAATCTGAGAAAATCTTTCCAAAGAAGAGTACAGTGATGTACTGTCTGGTTATTCTCATCTTTATCTGAATTTTTCTTTATCAGTGCTCTAATAATACTGAGGAAAATGTAATTTAAGTATGAGATATTGACTGTAACGTACCATAGGCACACATTGTTCTATTTTTACATTTCACAGGGTAGCCTTTAAATACATCACACTCGTTTTACCAGGCATTTAGCATGTCCTTTAATAATAAGTGTGCAGTGGCACAAGGACAAAACTCAGCAGCTTAAATCCTGGGACCTGAGGTCCAAATTTGTTAGCTCATTTCTGATTGTAATTCACAAATTGTGATTCACACACAAAAAATTGTGTGTGAAAAGATAAATCTCATGCTGGTTCTGAGGGATTTAAAAATTCTGACCTCTCCTCTCCCAAGAGAGAAACTGGATATCAGAATAAATGAATGTTATGAATTGACTCAACACCCAAAGGTGATCAGCGTTCATCCCTTAAAAAAAAAAATCGTCCTTCTTGTTAAGCAGAGTCACATAAAGTCCATTAAAATACAATAGAAGCACTAACTGCCTCTGAAAAACTTGGCCCAGAGCTCAGGTTAGTTCCCTGGGCCACCAGACTGGGAGCCAGGCAGAGCGCACAGCGTTGTGCATCCGCCAAAGGGGTGGAGAAGGATGCTTCAGGGAGGCCACCAGTTCATTTGTGTGACCTGTCCCTCACAACATTGAAATGCCACTACTTGGCCTTTTTACCTACTGGGTAAAGTTAAATTTATAACTTCAAAACTGAAATGGAGTCCAGGTGTTTTAATCATGACTAGTTAGTGTCTCTGGCTTTCTTAACCATCCAAGTCCTTTCTATGATCCAAACCAATGTATGCTTACTGAAAATTGTGAAGGCCGTTTATTTATAGGCAATACTACGCAAAGCTGTGGATAAGAGAAAAAATGGATTTTGCTCTTAGGAGAGCTAAATCAACTTATTCACCTAATAAAAATAACAATTTTAGGTGACCTGCTGTGAAAAGGATTGTTTTTAGAGTTAGCGTCCTACTGGGTCGCAAAGCCTTATTGCAGGGGTATATGTAATGTAATTGTTTCTCTGCAGTCATTCCAAAATTATGAGAATTTTAAACATCTCTTAAAAAGCCAACCCCTGGGGTATGTTCATAAGATTGTGATGAAATTATCATCAGCATATATAGTATCCGTAAAACAAGGTTGGTGGAGACACAGCACCTCCATTAGGAGGTATCCCTTTGTAGTACCTCTTGGAGGAGCTGTGAGATGGAAAGCTTTTATTATTCACAGTGGTAGGATGTCTCAGTAAGTCATCAATCTGTGATAATACAATACTAAGTGGTAGGTTTTTCTGGGGAGGCAAAGTTCGTTGTTTGCTTACATTTGCCAGGTAAATTCACTCCTGTGTCTCCAGCGTTGACAAATAGAAACTGCTTTAGGTTCTTCCTAAATTCCTTTAATTCTTCCTAATTCCTTCTTCCTTTAATTCTTCCTAACATTAATCATCTTGACAAAGTGAATTCTTATCCTTATACTAGTAAAAACAAGAGGTAATATGAAGAGTAATAGCTGTTCTTTTCAGATGTCTGCCTTTCATTGGTTTACCAGACTTAGGTACCTTTTTACATGTTATTACTTCTCTATCCGATCTATCTACAGCAACAAAGTCTGATATATTGCTAGGCTGCAAAAGTAGCCAAATCAAATAATGTTCAAAACTGCTTAAACCCTTTTTTGCAGATTATGCAGGGTTTTGACTCTGCACTGGACCTTAGGCTATATTATATATGAAATAATACAAGGAGAGATCTGCTAGGGTGCCAAACAATTTATATTCTTCTTGTAGTTTCTGAGACCAGTTGCAGGGATGAGACAGATCATACCCAGAGCAGAGCGATATTGTTGGCAGAAGAATAATGTAGTTGTAGCCCGTGTATGTCTCCTGTTTGTGTCACACATTTCCATTTTGATGAAACAAGTCTGTTATAAATGCACATAGTGCCAAGTGTCTGGCCTAAAGTACATGTCTTCTCTTTGTAGCATTTCAGACCTTCCTTGGGAAAGATGATGTGTCTCATGAAGTAGAAGAAGTTTTGGCAGAGTCTCGAGTCCAAAGAAACACCCAGTTAGTGTCGATACTTCAGCTCCTGAGAACGCGTGCAGTGCGATGGCAGGTCATTACCGTGGTTGTCACCATGGGCTGCTACCAGCTCTGTGGGCTAAATGCTGTAAGTGTCCTTCTTCAGGCCATGACATCTCCTGGTGCGCTCCTTTCTTTCTTTTTAATACAAGGTTTGTGCTATGCCATTCAGCAACTTCTACGAGTTTTCCATTTTTGGCTGTTTCTTGTTAGTATTTATTTTGTTACATCAGCACGTGGGCAGCTCCACGGAGAGCTGTATCATTTGTGGGGGTTTTTTAAACAAAAAAAAAGGGGGGGGGGAAGCCATGTTGTGTTAACTTTGAAGGAATACATGAAAAGGTAGCACAGATCAGTAAAGAAAGAGTGTGCAACTTTTGATACTCACATCTCTGTTTCTGCTCAGTTAAGATGTGATCTGATATGCCCCATGTTTGTTTGTTAGGTAAACTTGGTCTGTTTAGTAGACATTTCTGCTTGGATTAATTCAGTTCTGTACTTATAGAAGTCAGCAAAAGTTCCTGTAAGTGATTTTAAGAGGTTGCACTGGATGTTTGATTTTTGTTGTTGTTTCATACTATTTGAAGAGTAAGCTGCACTTCAATACACCTCTCTTGGAAAGTGGAGCAAAAGAGGAAAAAAGACACCAAACAATCAATAGTGAGAAGTCCCGTTGACCATTATTGTGTCTTAGGCTAATGGATATCGAAGTATCCTTTTCCATCTGTCTGAGCCTATTGCATCAGCTAGGAGAGTCACAGGACAATATAGATTGGAAGGGATCTTTGGAGGTCATCTGGTCCAGCCCCGTGCCCAGAGCAGGACTGACTTCAGGGTTGACTCAGGCTGCTGAGGGCTTTGTGCAGGTGAGTTTTAAATATCTCCAAGGCTGAAAAATCCACAACCTCCTTGGGCAACCTGTGCCAGGTGTTTCTTTATATCCAGCCAGAACTTTCCTTGCTGCAGCTTCTGACATCTGAGTTAGAAGCTTTACGTTGCATAACACAAATTTTCTCATGAAGCGCCTCAAAGCGAAAGGGCTTTTCATTGTAGTTCAAAGGTATTCATCGCTTATGTATATGAAGGGCAATTCATGAACGGAGCTCAGCAAATGCAGCTTCTCACTGCGGCTTTGCGCGTACACTGTATCTCAGCTAGTTTTCTCCCCCCAGGGCTAATCAGTGATAATAAGTGTAAATGCTTCTGATACCTAAGACAACTAGTTCAGGCTTATCTCAGGTATCTCTATAGCTTTAAAACTCCTAATACAAGGTAATTTGTCCAAGACCATTTGAAAGATTAACGCAGTTAGAACTCTGGTATCTAAAAGTTTTTAACGAAATACTAGGAAGGAGCTGGAAGATTTTTTTGTTCTGTGGAGTGAACTGTAAAAAAGTTTGTATAGGTGGTATTTTCTTCTAAGTGTAGGATTTTGGTGCTAATGACAGGCTATTTTGTTCCTCATTGTGGATACCTTTTTAAGAAAAGAAATGGGAATTATCTTGTCATTCAGTCTTCCTATGATTTATCAACACATAAGTGAAATAAAACGACACTTATAGTAAGAAACAGACTGTTAAAATAATGAAGCATGTTGCCTTATAAAAAAAAAAAAAGAATGCCACAGTTAAATTTTCAGGGGAAAGAGAACAGTTTTGTGGCTTTGAGAATACTTAATAGGTGACAGAAATTGTCCAATATTCCATGGCAGAACAAAGCCACGCTGTCAGAGCTTGAGTGGAGGCATGGGGCAATAGTGACACATGGCCAGTCCAAAATGAATACCAGAGTTGTTTAAGTGTCATTAGGTGGATGCTTTGTGAAAATACGCCTCAGAAAAACTATTTTTGTCAGGAAACCTGTGTATCAATTGGCTGTTTCAAGCCTTGGCTTTTTTTATTATTGTTGCTTTGTTTCTCCTTCCACATAATGCCACTAAACATGAAAAAAAAAATTATTCACACAAGATTTGCATTCTGAAATTGATTTTGTAAATAGTTCATCTAGGAAAAACAAGCAGATTATTAAAGAGGTCAAGAGAAATAGTTGGACCACTTGATTAAGGGACCAGGTTTCATTTCCTTGTCTCTTCTGCATGGCTTGCTTGGCTGATCTTGCTCAAGTCGCCTGAAGCTCCGAGATGGGGGGCAGGTACAGGTGTGACAGACGCTGCTGAACCCAGGTCTTGGTTTACCTGGCTGCATCTGAGCTAACCTGCTGGGTACGAGCCAGCGTCAGCAAGGTTCAGCTGGCTGCAAACGCTTTCTTTTAACTCATAGCCCCCATCATTTGCTTTGTCTATAGTGCCCTGTTAGTCAGTCTGGTCTTTTCCACAACTGCCATCTGGGAAGGGCATATGGGAAAGTTGGACTTCTTTCAGGCGAGAGTCTCAGGTCACTCTCAGGGGAAATTACCAGCTGGCAGACTTCTGTAATCATCCTGCTGGTATCTGAGAACACTTGCTTCCTTTTAAGGCTTGTACTTTACAGTAAAAATTTGTTTTGCTTAAAAACAATACTTTTGTTGGTTTCCACATGGAACAGAAATCATGGTGAAGCCCTGATCATACTAATATATTCAATTATAACGAAATAGGAGACAGTCTGACCTAAGTTGACATAAATAAATGAATCTGTATTAGTCTCTTTTCATCTGATAAAATTTATCCATGATACATATCACCTATAATAAATTTATTAATCTTCCACCATTATATCTCAGTTCTAAAGAAGACACAAAACCACAGTGAAGTTCTTACTGGTGAACTTTATACCTTTTCATCTCAAGAAATATACTGCACTGCGTATTGCTTTGACGCGGTCGTTCCCAAGTGGAATCCCTAGGCTGCTGTGGGGTCAGTCCTTAAGGCAGGGACTGTATTTCAAATGGCAAGAAATCATGTAGGGGATGCGGGGGGAGTGGGTGGGGGGTGCAGCAAGGCATGTTTTCAGCATGCGAAAGACCTGCCAGAGTGTGCACTTCACACTTGCTATAGAGAAGACGTGGCAGGAGGTATGTAAGAAGAGATGAGGATGCAGTATGTGTCCAGTATGCGACACAGCATGTGTCTGTGTTGTCGCCCATCTTTTTTTTTTGTTGTTGTTTTTTACCTTTTGAAGAGTTGAATCTCTTAGGAAGAAACATATGTAGGGAGCTGGATGAGAAATAAAAGGACTGGAAAATTGAGTCCATGCTAGAGGGGTCCCTGGTGTGAAAAAATTTGGGAACACCACTGGTGATGTATAACACACGCCACTTTAAGCTAAGAGCTTACAGGAGTAAAAGTTTACGATAAGCAAAGAAAACAACTGTCATGTGGCTCACTACTCTACAGACAAGAATGCTAAAATGTTGTTTCCAAACTCACAGAATTCAGACTGCAGAGTTACAGCTGTTCCTCGTGGCAGCTGTTTAACTGACCAAAATGGTGAAGTTTTACTTCAGTCTGTGGAGCAACAGAAACCCACCATGAATGTAGGAATCCAGATGTTCCTGTGTTGATTTGGATAGACAGCAGTTATGTCTCGGTTTTTGGACCTTCTGCCCTATTTTTACACAGCTCTTTTGTTCCAAAACTTTAGCCCAAATAATTAGGTAACAAAAACCGTGTTAGAAAAATAACTTTAAGTGATAGTCATTAGCCTACTAAGTTTGTCTCTGTAATATCGTAGAGCAATGTATTTCCCTGTTTAATGATACACAGGCTGAAAAACATTCACTTTTATTGTTTTCAAATGTGTACATCTTGTTGATTTTTACCCTAATCTATTTTTGTGCTGCTGTAGAGGTTAATAACTCAGTGAACCTTGTCCCGTCTTTGCTTTGCCAGTGTTTTAATCTAGCTGCATTACTACCATTCTTCCCATCAACGGTCAGTCATGCTCTTCTGTAAAACCACTTGTGAAAGGTCTGATGTTCCAGTTGTTACATTTTGGCAAATTGCATTTGGGAGTTGTCTGCTTAAGTGATTCTTCCATTTCTTTCTTCTTGTTCTGTTTCAAGGCCTGCATACCTGCATTATCACCATCATTTTTAGCTCTTCCTGCTATGCAAAACTCAGATCAAGAATGAAATGCCTAAATTACATGGTTTCTAACTTCTATAGCATGAATTTTGCAGTCTTGCAGCATGGAGAAAAAAAATACTTTTATCATGGTTTTGTGCTACGTTGTTTTCCTTATATTCTCTGGGTAGGGCTGTGGGAGGTGCATAGGTTGTCAGAGTACTGGGGACCCAAAAACTTTATCAGTCATCATAAACATTTCAGAGGGAACTGAGATGTGATCCTTGGGTTTGCTTCAGCCTATGCTCTGTATCAGCAAGGCCAGTGAAACGCACAGTTAACACCAGTGCATGCTACACGAGGGCAGATTACTTCATATAGAGAAGTTTGCTGCTATCACTTCTTGTCGCTGCATCTCTTCTGGTAAGAGCTGATCTGCCAGCAGTAGGCATAAAAGTCTTAAGTCAGCTTTTCTTTATCTGTAAGGTGATGTAGGTGACTTTTTAAGTCCTTGGTATTCTATTTTACTTCTGTTTAATGTAAGATGAGTTAGATTTCGTCTTTGATCTGGGACAAGGAGCTAGCTGAAGGGCTAGCTGGGAACTTAGAATTACTTTTTTTTACTCTTTTTTTTTTTTTTCCACAAAGCTCCTGAGTTAGTAGCTTGATGAACGCATGTAGCTTGTGCATAATATGCTGGCAGGCAGCAGGGTTTTCCTTGTGCGATCAAAACACTTCCATTCTACAGACAAAGCTTTTCTTTAGCAGTGCTTGCCCTGTTAGGGCCTGTCACATGGAGAGCATGTGGAAAAAAATATCACTGCTACTTTTATGTTTAGTGCCACTATTATCTCCAGCTTTCAGTTTTGTTGCCACAGGTAATCAGCTGTGGTTTAGAACTTTATTTTCTCCTCATAGTTGGTTGTTTCGATTGGTTTTCATCTTCTCTAGTAAATCAATTATCTCTTCTCTCTCCTTGTTGCATGCTCTTGACAGCCAAAAGCTTTGGCTAGTCCTTTGTTGTCACCTTGAGTCCAACATAATTACCATATGATGTTCAGACTTTATTTGTGATGTAAATGGGGCTTTGATATTTACCAGACTTGTTATTTTAAAGTATATGTATTCTCCATCTGGATATTGTCACCACTGGCTATGGTTTTACTGACCAAACACAGAAGTTTTCCTCTAAGCTGGTAACTGTACGCTCCCTGTGTTTCTGCCCATTAATGACAGCTCCTTCTAGCCTATGATTCATTTAATCCTAAAAGCAGCTGTTTACTTTTCACCAAATGACTCTCACTCTAAAAGTATCTTTTCTTTCTGTTGATAATAGAGAGATTAAGGTGATGGCTTGACTGCAGATGTCCACATTGCAGTGAGGTTAAAGTGAGATAAATCTCACACCTTCTGTTCAAAAAGGAGCAGTTTTTGCAGTGCCTCTCAGCATGTCTTTCCTGTTCTCTCCTCTGTTGTTACGTGCCATTGAAGTATTCCATAAAACCACCCAAACCTGCTTTTTAAGCAATGGGGCTCAAACACATGAAACTTATTTGTATCCTCTTGTTCAAGCTTAAAGTGAGTTTCTTTGATTTACTCCTAAAGTGAATTAAGCCAGATTGAGTTAAAGTTGCTTGTAATTCTGCCTGGGTCTGCAAGCAGAAGTACAGCAGCAGTGTTGTGACTAATCCACCTGAAATTTGTGCCTTTCCTTCATTTGTTGTCCTGCCCAGCCCTCGGTCATTCAGGAATGCTCAGTGTTTTAACAAGTCTGGTGTCTGGCAGATCAGATGCTTGAACTGAATGCCAGCATCTTGTATTCCAAGCCGTAATGATTAATAACTCATTTTCTGCTCTCTGATACAGATCTGGTACTACACAAACAACATCTTTAGTGAAGCTGGGATCAATCATGAAACAATCCCCTATGTTACCCTAAGTACTGGTGCTGTTGAGACTGTGGCTGCTGTTTTTTCAGTAAGTATGGTTTTAAAAATCCATTAACGTGCTTGATATTTAAATGACTGATTTTATTTCCTTATACAGGTTAAAATATAAACAGAATAGTATATTGAGGACTAAGTGTAATGGTTGATAAAGCAATTGAACATATTATTACTAGGTTTAATCCTAAGACCAGTTTCAGGGTTTTGGATTTTTTTAAGAAGATCCTCTCTACTTTTAGTTGCATAAAAGGAGCATAAAAAGTGGATATATCCTGAGGTGCTTTGTATGAGTAAAGAGGAAGAAGGCAGGAACAGCAAGGCCCAAAGTATATCAAGTGATAACTCATAAATGATGTCACCTGGTAGAATGGCTTTACCTGGTAGCAGTTTATTCACATCTTGGAGTTTTCTCGTGTGCCTGCTGGGAAGCAGGCGGTGTTGCTGGAGCAGGCTCAGGTGTGGTACAGCGAGGTGTGTCCAGTGTGGATGGCAGAAACAGCCATATGTCTTACTGGGCATGTTTTAATGACACATTTTCTATAACAGTTTATGAACAGTGAAGAAAATTCTTCTGCCATTTAAAAATACAGGAGTAAATGTTTGTAACCCAGCTTGTTGGAAAAGTAAGCCAGCACGCTAGAACAAGGTTGTCCCATGTTGTGTTAGATTCTGCTATCTCATTCACCGAGGGCAAGGAGGCATCCTTTCATGACACCTGAGCTCCTCAGTACATCGTGTACCTTTGTGATGCACTGAACGTACAAGAAGATGTTAATACAAAAAATTATCCATGCACATTTTTTTCTTTCCTATTACTAAATGGAAAAGTTGACTAGGAAAAAAAATTACACTAAATGAGCAAACTAAACCTAAAGGAAATACAGTTCTGTTTTGCACTGCAAAAAATTAGAAACGATGGGAGAAGTCTTTGGAATGGGAAGTTGCAAACAAGTAAATACTCTTTTCTTTCTTTGTTATAATTTTTCCTTAACTTCATGTATCCTATACCAACTGTATTTGCACAATACTGGACACACCAGACAAGCATTTTTAAATGTCAGAGGAATGGTTTTGGCAAAAAAAAAAAACCTTCTGGTAGCAGAGCAACTGTTTATGACCTGTAAAATGTTAAACTAAATCTAACTATCAAGTATATTTTCTTATAGTCTAGGGCATAAGGACTCTCAAAGGTCACAAAGATCTTCTTCTGATCTTTGTAAATTTCCACAAATCTATTTTTGGGTAAACCATCTTATTTCTTCCCTCTAATTAAAGGGACATTCTTTTTAATAGGTGGGAATAGTGAAGTGTGGAAATCTCTACCTCTTAGTTTCTTCTTTGTGATACTGCAGAAATGCTTTTTTGTTTAAGATATGTGTAAAAAAAAAAAAAAATCTGCCAATGATTTAAGTCAAGAATACACGTCTTTTTTTTTGTGGAAACAGACGAAAATTACATGGAGATGATTCCATGATATTAAAACCATTCTATAAATAGGGTCTGTCATCTTTTCAGTTCCTTCTGTGCTATCAGTTTGTGGGACTTATTCAGAGCACACTGTTCATACATAATGAGGTGGATGTGTCTGCTTTGGTTCCTGATATGTGTGGTAACTTTTTTTATGCCCAAGAGGAGTGTTTTTAATACTTTTTCTGTTTAAGCTATTTGCTGTGCCTCTGGAAATGCTGATGTATTGATATCTCCACTGCCTTCAAATTTGCTCTTTCAGTTCAAGCGAAATGCTGCTTTGTAGCCTTAATTTTATTTCAGTAATCTTCATAAATGTTTAATTGCTGCCGTTTAAAGGAAAACAACATGAATTTGGTTTTTCAGTTGAAGGTTTTGCAGCTTCTCATTTCTACAAGTAACTTCCTTTTTTCATGGCTAGAACTAAGGATGGGGGATTTCCTCCCACTCCCAACCTCTCAGCTTTTTGCCTCTTGTTTTTAAAAAATATATTTGACAGCATTAAACGTTAAGTCAGGTGCATATGTCTTACTTCTACTCAGAGGGAAGAAGGGAAGAAGCAGGACAAAGCAAGGGGAGAACTTAATTTTCCTGTTTTTTTTTTTTGTATATTGTGCTTACTAGCATAAACTAGATTTTATTAACAATAAGTTCCAGGATTTCAGTAGATACTTCTGTGAGTAATAGAAGTAGAATTTTTGTTCTTGTAAAGGAAATAGCTGTTGGAGGGGTTGACAATGAAATCATATGCCATCTCTGATCATTATGCATATGTTAGGTGGTCATGAGACTCTGAGCCTCAGTAAGAATACTTAGGCATCGATAAGCTCCACTGATGAGCCCCATATGAATGTAAAGGAAAAGATTGAAATAGATATATTTCATAGAGAAGCAAAACAACATTTAGGAGATAAAATATCATTCAAACTGTGGAAAAATTTGAAAGTCTCCCTTTAAGGTGTCTTCTGGGAGCAGCAGCATAATAGTAATAACGTTGATGTGGTCCTTGAGGAAAGGCAAATAACATCCCATCCTTTTTATAGCTCTGTATTGCCCCAGATCACTTGATATGCCTGCTGGTAGCATGCTTTGCATACAGCTCCATCCCTCTTTTTCTCAAGCAAAAGCCACATAAACAAGACATTGAAAAATGAACACGTGCATCACCATTTTCCTTTGATTAATATAATTTGGCTGCACCTCCTGCTTACACCATTACTTCCTAGTTTACTTCATGAAATAACTGTGTTGTAGCATTGTATACGTGGTGCCCTGGCTTCTCTCTGGGGACATGATATAAACTTTCTGTATATTTTTTCAGTTAATTGTATATTTCTCCACCCATTGTACTGAACAAAGATTGAGTTTAGAGGGCTTGCTAGAAAAGCTACTTTTTAATGTGCACCATTAATTTCAGTTTGCTTCTGAAGAACTTTGGTATCCTCTGGAATGAAATACTGAATAGATTTTCCTACTCATAGACATGTCATAGCAGTAAGTTATCTCACCTAATGCTGTGCTTTTAAGCAGGATGGAATATGCCTAAATAATTCCCTGCCAAATATGCGCTTATTAGAAGCCTGTTCTTTAAATTCTTCAGTAAGGGAACTCTACAAACTTAGTTGTTCTTTAGTAAGATTGGTTACTGTGGCTTTTTTGTAATTTTTAGTAATAGAGGTTAATTTCATTTAGTTGTCTTACTCTTAGTGGACAGAAAGAACAATTTGCCAGTGCCTTTCTTTGACAAGGCAACAGGCTGAATGATAAGGCAGACAGAAGTAAATGTGTGAAAGACTCCTTGCCCCTCCCCTCCATGAAACCAGCATAGAATAAAAAGAGAATGTTATTCAAATTAAGCATCCCACATCCAGTTTTGCCATCTGTGGCACCACATTTGGTCTTTATATAATGTTCACAGAAAGAGACTAGCTGTGACTATACTGAGAAGATTATGCCTTAGGCATTTCCCATAAGGTGATGCATCAAGATGTTACTAATGTGCCTTCCAAAGCCTGTGACAGAGACAAGGTGTGCGAAGCCTGGAATGAGTTAAAGTATAATTCAGTAGTAGAACATAAAAGAATATAGGAAATCCTTTGCAGTATCACACAGAAGTCACGGAAGCCAGCCTTCTTAGGTGAGATGATGTTATTCTGCTTTGGGATGTCATGAGAAAGGGTTCTTAGACTACTAGTCTGTCTTTTAATGTTAATAGATCTTAACATTAGGATTCCCTGCTTAGGTCATGGGACATCTTAAAACATGGGTACTGCAGACACTTCAGTAGGTGTTCTCATCCCTAATACATTTCCTCCATGGGATCCAGAGAATAATGCAAGATATCTCCATTGAAACTCTGTGGTTCCACTGGGGTCAGAACAAGAAATACATTCCAGTGACAGCCAGTCATAGCAAGTGGAAAAATGGGGTGACAAAACCTTTAATCTTGAGGGTTCTGAGGAAGTTTTGCTATGATCTGATTTTTAGTAAGACTTTTAATGCAGTACCATGTGACATTGTTTGCACTAGGTCAGAATCAACCCTCACCTACCCATAATCCCCAATAGGCTGTAAGTAGAGGAGAGTAGAGAATGGGGCAAACATGGCATTTTCCCCTTTTGCTCCCCTCATCCTGACAAGCTGTTGCTCAAGGAGTACCAGAATTAGAGAGTAATATCTTGGCCTTTAATTGCCTGGATAGAACTTTTTCTTTGAATTTATCTAGTTACTTTTCAAGTTTTGTATGTTTTTAGAACCCACGGCATCATAAAGCAGTGAATTTCAGTTTTTCATACATATTGTATGAAAAAGTCTGTCCTATTGAGATTAGAGAATATCAGATACAGTAGGTGTGGGATGGATGAAATGATAACAGTGTGGATGCTCACCCAACTGCAAAACTATCAATGCTTCACTGTCATACAAAGAAATATCAAGTGGGATTCTATGCTGGTTTGTCCTGGATCAATTAATCATGAAAATATCCATTAATAGTATGGGAAGAAGTAACAAAGAGCCTTTATAATCAACTATGTCATTCAAACTCTCCAAAGGGAGAAACTTGAAAGTATTTGCAAGAACTATGGAAGATTATAAGAAATTGGACATGCGGCCTGAAATTGGTAAGATGAAATTCAGCAAGGAAAGGCACCCAGTACTGCACTTTGGGAAGGAAAAAAATCATATACACAAATACAAAATGTCATGTGGAAGTGTGTCAAAAGGCTTACTAAAGTCAAAATCTATCATGTTTTCCATTTTCTTTCTATCAACTCAGCTTCCTCCCCGAAAGTTGAAGAAGTCACACCGATCTGCACTGAGCAAAACTGTTTTGGCTGGTCTTAACACCTTAGTCTCCTCTAGCTGCTGCTGTCAGACTGTTTGATCGGTTAATAATTCATCCTGGTGTTTTGGGGGGGGTGAAAGCAACACCCTCTCTTCCTTCTCTCTATGTAACAGAAGATAGGTGCTCTGTCTGCCCAGATCCAGCACTCTCGGGTATAGCCATCAGCTCAGAACATTTGTGGGTTTTTCATTAATCATCATTATGAAAGCCTCATTTTAACTAATAAATTGTGAGGTGAAAAACCAGTCTTTAGTCAATGTGCTACTGCCTATTGATTTGAGGGAAAAAGTTACCTGGCATCGAAAACCGTTAATTTTATCCAAGAGAAATATTTATACAGCTCATCAGCTATAATTTTAAGAAGCCATAAATAGTTGCCTACACGAGCAAACAGTTGGCTTCCAAAATTGCCTACCACACTAATTTGTTTTGCCGATATAAAATTTCAATTGCATGAATTTTTAGATAATTTACATATGCTTTGCTCAGTCCTACGAAAGCACTTCTAAGTATGTCTAATAAGTGAAATCCAAAAAAATACTTGGTGATTCACTTGGAATGTAAGATACAGAATTCTTTTAGATGCGGGAGTCACTAATTACTCCCTAGTCACAAATTCATGCTCATTCCAGATCTCAAGTGTAAATGTGTGCAATCTTTATGGAGCAAATTTGTGAATGGAAAAATATTCACATTTATGTCACTGTATTGGGCAAAATGTACTCAGAAAGTATCAGCAGTAGAAAAGAGATAGTGACCCAGAAGCTTCCCAGGACATGATATTTGTTGATGGCCAGAGCATGTGGGTACATTTTCACTGCAGGGTGAATCTCAAAGCGTGACTGTGTTAATGCACACTACCTGAATCCACAGGTGGTCAATGGGATCACTTTTAGACAAAGACATTATTTCTTCTTAATCATTTCATAACACTTGAGCTTTGGATAGACAAAAATTACATGTGTTGAAGTAACAACGTAGTGCCTTTCAGGAGAAAAATTCTCGTTATGAAGGTCTACCTTACAACGCCACTCCTAAAACCAAAGGCATAGTGGGTTAGAGACTGTATTTGTCTAGTACAAATCCTTCAGCAGGCTATATTCAGAAATTGAACGTTTTAAAGACATAGCTCCTGCTTTCAAGTATTTTTTCTTTTTTAAAAAAAAGAGTTGTTGGTAAATTTTCACCCAATCTATTCAAGATGATCTGCATCAGGGCATTGAAATACCATCATTAGAAAATGAAGCACCAGCCGTGATAATCTGTCATAGACCAAGGTCAAGAACTAGTCTGGTTTTCATAACATGGACCTTGACACAAGACAAAACTTAGTGCTTTTAACAAATAAAGCATCAACAGAAGGAGCTTTATTTCAGAAATATCTACTGAAGGGACACAGTAGGAATAATATAATGGGTTTTTTTTTGTGCTGGCCTCAAGTGTTTTGGTAGAGGCACTGCTGAGGTGAAAGCAGCTGGCTAGAGGGAATCCCTACATGGGCTGCGTCTTCGTCACGCTGGTCCAGCAGGCATTGAGTATGGAGACCCTCCTTAGTGAATGGAAAATTTCACTGCCAAGTGAAGCTGATAAGGCTGCTTTGATGCAAAATAGTTCAGACTGAGCTTAGAAACTCATCAATCAATTTCACCCTTTGCTGAAAGTAATCCCCAGCCTGATACCTACAGAAGATGTGTAGGATCTTATCCTGTCACTACATTAACACGGATAGAGGCAAACTGATGTGAGAGCCAGGGTAGGCAAAAATTTATTTACGGCTTGTGCTTATGTGGTCAAACTTGGTGCTAGGCCTCTAGATTCCATTTTAGGTACTTAAATAAAATAATCCATTTCTTTGTTTTACAACTGTATAATTCATACAGTAGACAAGTGGATATACATAAAAATATGAATCAAAAAAACAGTTTATAACCCTCAGTCTTCTGTTCCTCTCCTTTTCCTGGATGCAAAATGCTACACATTGTGTCATAAATAGACCCGACAGCGATATAAGTGTGATTATCCATTTTAATCCTGCTATTTAAAATGGAAGTAACACAGAGTTAGCTTGTCACGTTAAGTCTGAATCTAGACGTACAGTCTTACTCAGACCTATATCCAAAATACGTGAGAAAAAATGTGTGTGGCTGCTCTTGACGTTAGCATGTACATCAAACTTCTTTACAGAGTTGAGAGATCAAGAAAAACTAATAGGGTTTTCTCAGTATAATTTAGGGCCAGGAAATAAGTAGGGAATGGTATTCGGCGACCTCGTGTTTGGGCTGTAGAACTCGCTTACACATACATTTTATCCAGAGAAGCTTGTCTGGTCTTTTTTAATGTGCTCTGCTTTCATTATGTCAGCTCCGGTATCTGCAGCTGACTCAAGTGAAAAGATTGACATTTACTTTTTTAACTTTATTCACAAGTGTTTGCTGCCAGACAAAAGTAAGTTGTGTGAACTGCTAACTTAGTTTGCATGTCAGTTGCCTTATTATCACCAAACGTTTGTGTTGAGAGAATTTTGGTTGCAATATTTTTTTACACATTTTCAGTAATTTCAGCTGTGTTAATTACCATGACTGGGTATAGGCTTCTACAAATGCATGTTTATGATCACACATAAACAAGTATCAGCCTACACAATTTGGCACATAACTCAGTGTGCTATCGCAGGAAACAGTTGTAAGATTATTTTTTGACGGAACCTGAGCACATACTGAATTTCTTGTTATTCCATTTACTCTACCATATAGTATATTTGGACTTGTTACAGGTCTTCAATAGGTAACAGTTACCAGCACATAGCAGTGGAACATTCAGAACTATAAATACTGGAAAACTGGTGAATCATCTTCCACTTCTTATGACTCATAAGCATCTTAGTGGGTTTTGCAAGTTAACAAGTTTTGGATTTGTATAATCACAACTAAAAATGAAGTTGTTGTCTGTGTATAACCTCAAAACCAGCATTTTTTTCACCAGGGAAACTTGCTATTATAGAAGACATGTTAGACCTTTCTTTTCAAGTATTTGCTGAAACCTCAGAGTTTATCCAAGCTTTTTTTTTCCATCAGGAAAGGGGAACAAATGATTCAGCAGAGAAATTTGAGGTACTGATTTATTGTGATAGGTTTTCTTAAGAAGTCCTCAAAAATAAATCAAATTTTGGTTAGAAGTACTGTAGAGCTAAACAGCTTGACAAACTGGCTGTTGAAGTGCCTGTGCACTTACACGATTCAGAAAACCTTTTTGGCCTTGATGAAAGATGATGCCTCCTGAGAGGCTTTTCTGTTGTGGATTGGCTCCCAGTTTCTTCCAGTGGGCCCTGGGATGCTTCTGCATTGCCTCCTGACCAGCAAAGCCACAGACCCATGTCTTCCCAAACACACATCCTATCTTTCATGAGACTGCAGCTTTGTAATTTATATCCAGGTAGGGAGCACGGTTTTGAATCTTGCGCTTGACTTCATGAGCTTGATTCTGTGTACTGTCCCACGTCAGCAGAGACTGGTGCACCTCGTTTGAATCTGTGCCATGAGCAGATGTGTTTTGTGGCCTACAAGAGGTAGGCCACACATTTGAACAAATTAGAGGTGTCCTTAGCTTTAAAACAGAAGTAGGCATTTCTCTCCCCATAACTGTGCAAGTTAATCATGTCTGATTGAGAAGCCTTCCAAGTCTGTATCTCCTAGATTTATTAGTGTTGTCAGTGTACTTAACTTCATATCAACTTTGGAAATGATTATACAATTCCCAGCAATTCTGGTACATCATAGCATCCCTGTGAATATGGACAAAATTGCTGCTTATTTTTTTCAGTGAACAAAGTTGGTCCATTCCATAAATCCCAAGCAATGTCACAAAGAATGGTAATTGTAAACTCTTTGAGGCAGAAACTGCAGGGAGCGCCCAGAAGCTGAAGCATTCAAGTTCCTTATTGCTACTGTATTAAATAAATAGCAAAGATGAATGCTTAGGAAACCTTGGCATCATCTCAGGGAAAACAATGACTGCATGTGGATTTGTTTTATTTTTTCCTGAATTGTCTCTGAATATAAAAGAATTTAAATGTATTAGAAACTATTATTCTTTTCTGTAAAAAGGATATGGAGCCTGCAGATCTGCTGTAACTGTATCTGTGCTTGGCTGCTCTCAGTTAAAACTGGGAGTTCCTCACCAAGCCACCTAGATTTGCCCAAATGTATCCAACTGCTTATTCTCAATGCATATAGCACAAGTGTGTACACACATCTTTTCGGAGGACTTGGTCCAAGCTGTCTTCCCTTGCTAGGGTTCACTTTTCTTTCAGCTTTACAACTAGAAACCATCTAGCACTTCTTCCCCATGTTTTGCTCTGTATAAGAGCCATCTATGAACCTTTTTCCCCTCTAAGGGAAACATTAATTCCTTACCTGGTTTTAATACAAAACCCACCAGCTGGCGTAACACCAAGATTGTTTAATCATAACCACCAATCCAGAATTGAAAAAAATAAGGGAAATTCCCTGGTATGTAAACTTACACGTGCAGCGTCTATTGCCGAACATGTAATTCGTATCAAATTTCATGTGAAGCATCTGTTGCAGAAGCCTCCATCTTCTTATGGACCCATCAGATATCTTTTCATCCCCCGTAGCCATAAAAAATGTCTCTTGGTTAAATGTATGTGTTTGCAAGATGGATTCTTTAATCATAGTGGAAAATACTTGGCATCTTATTAGAGGTTTTGACGGTGCAGCAGTTGCAGTTTTGGAACATTTGGACCCCATGAGCACAATGTGGAACGTTAATAACATCAGTGTGGGTCTATTTTAAACACGGCTCTGAAATAAATTGTGTTATGGAAGCTGTGGAAACTGTCAAAATGAGTATATTTCCTCATTTAAAGAAATAAAGAACACTAAAGCTCACCCCAGAGCTGCTTTCCGTGTTCTGCAGCGTCACGGTGCGCGTCTCTGGTGTGGAAGTCCAGCTCGATGTGTTTTGAAACCTGTCCTAAAATCAGCTGGTAATCCCGATGCTGTGGGAGACATGCTTGTCTCACAAGGTGTTTCTTCTTCCCTGGATGACTTTGTACATTCCTTTAATGCATGTCTTCTAGGTGCTCACTATGGAACAGTGTGCATCGTCTCCCAGAATTAAGGCTATTACTCCAGATTTAATTTTGGTTGCTCATTTTATCTTTTGCTTGAAGAAGGTGTGAAAGAGGGATTTCAATCTCCAGTAAATAATGATGTGGCAAACAGTTGTGTGATTCTGACGTTATTTGAAGTGGTATGTTTCAGGCTTCATAACATTGTTTTATCCTTCTCATAAGAAAACTAACTAACTGTAATTAGTAATTACAATAGTTATCGATGGGATTAATACATTAGATGTCATGACCTAACATATATATTAACCTATTTTACTGAGTCATACTAGCAAAGAAAAGACAGTTTCATGTTACAACTTTTCAAGAAACTCTTCATTGTGTTCTTCTCTAGCAGATAAGCATTCAGATTTTGTGATTGCTTTAAGCGAAGTTGATTTATGTTCAGGTGTTAAATGTAAATTCAAAATGTGCATCAGTGCATGAGTATCAGTGTTACCGTGCCTTGTCTGAGTGAAGTTTTCTGACAGGTGGAGTTTCTTTTATCTGGCTACATTAACTATCCAAAATCACAACTAAATGTTTTTTTTTTTCTGTGTTTGGACAAAAAAGAAATTTAAAATAAGTTTTATATTAGTAAAAAAAATATGCTAAAAAGCTTTTAATCTTAAATTTTAACCCTTTTAAGCTTAAATTCAGAGATATGTTGAAATTAAGAAACAGTCAAAATGCAAAAGCAAGGGACTGTAATTTGTTTCAGCATTTTGACATTTTAAAATTACATATTATATGAACATAATTACAAAAATTTGGTGCAAATTTGTAAGCCAGTCAATCAATGTACAATTATTTATGCCCTGGAAAAAAATTATCAAACTTCATGTAGTTATAATAATTATTTTTATACAAGTAATGTGCAGTGCTTGTTTTATTATTAAATTGTTGCACAAGAAGTTAAATGTAGGAGTAACTTTGAAATCTACCACGCTAATGGTGTTAAACTTGAATTTACCAGTTGCACGTTTTTCCTATCTACGTGGTCGTACTTGTTCAGTAGTAGGAAATCCAGGCATAAAACTAATACCAAGTACTGCTTTAATGGTTTCCTAGTTTTTTTTCAGTGTTTTCAAATAAGAATGGTGATGCTATGCTGACTGTTTTTTTTCAAAGAGGTTAAATTGCGTAAACACAATTCTGAACACATCATAGCTGATGCATAGAATGAGGTTAACTGCCATGGTTTTATTTTTGATATTCATATTTACTAGGAGAACATATAACGTGGTCTGACTCTTTCAGTGCTTTATCAAGAAAGTCAAATACCACTTTTTGTTTTCCAGGGCTTAGTTATTGAGCGGCTCGGACGCAGGCCTCTTCTCATCGGAGGTTTTGGGCTGATGGTTGTCTTCTTCGCAGTGCTTACCGTCTCTCTGACTTTACAGGTATCACTACAGTCACTACCTATTTTTGCTCTCTTTTGCCAATTTTAAACACCCGGTGCTCACTACCTGTTTTCCTCAGCATTCCTACATAAGCAAATCCTTTTAAACAGTTTGACATAAAGATTCAAATGTCTGTCTTTTGCTTATTTATGAATTTGGTTAGTTTCAAAGTACTATGGTTAGCCATAGCAGCTTTTGCATTAAAAAGCCCTAGGGGCTTTGTCGTGTTCAGTCTCCTTCACTCAAAGATTCATGCATATAATGAGCTATTATGAAGACAGTTTTACCTGTAGTTGAGTAAATAGTTTACCCACATTCTGTGGTTTTATCTTTGTTCATAATGCAGTCTTTTCGAGATTTCTTTTGCTCTATGTCATCCTTATTCTTAGGTTGGAATGTTTTTTTCCAGTAGTGAAAAATTTCCATGTTTGATGTTTCTTTCAAGTTACGTTTCTAATGTTTTTATTGAAAATATAAAGACACAGCCTCTGCAGAACGTCTACACTTAAATTCTCAGATGTTATTAGCGGTCAGTTCCCCAGCTATTTCAAATGGTCAGAGGAGGATTATGAAACCATTCTAAATACTGACCCTGAGTAATTTTTCCTTGTTTAGCTTCCATTTTCATAATGATGGAGTTTGTTCCTGAGAGCTTTTGAGAAGTAAAGCTGACAGTCTGCAATGGCATGGTTTTGGGTGGTCTTTCATCAAGCTGGTTTTCTGCTGTCGTTGATTCCTGTGTGTTGCCATTAATCTGACTTTCAAATCTTGTTTCTTGGTTGAAGAGAGTCACCATGTCAGTTTGACTGCAGTATGCCACACCGTTGCAAAGTTTTATTTGACTTACCTGTATGTGTAACACAGTAAATCTTTACTTCACATACTGGTCATGACAACTGTAAGGCAGCTCTATAGAAGAGAGACGTTATTGCCAGTTTTGTATACTGAGTGAAAAATTCTCTTCCAAATGTTGTAGAACCTAGTCTGATGCGTAAGGACCTTCAGCTATTGTAAATCTCTGAAATTTGAGGACCTGTCAGCTTTACATGCTTTCAGAAGGGTCTCAATGTGTTCAGTATTAGAGATTAGGTAGTGCTTTGGACAATGGGCCAGGGTACAAATAGGCTTGATCTCAGGGGAATTTGTATCTACTCCGTAATTTGCACTTTCTGTCTCTCAGTGCCTTTAGAGACCCTGGATTTACGTTCAGATGAGAGCTCCAAAATGTGGAATTTTGGTAGATCTACAGGTCTCTTCGTTAGTGTTAATGCCTAGGAGACCACGTTTTCCATGTAACTAAAGGAGTAACCCAACCTGAAAGAGAAAAAGCATCAGAAAATGGGGGTCTGTCTTTAACACTGAAATAAATAATTACCTGGTTTAGCAAGTATATTTTTACAGCACCACTCAAGGTGACATTTTGTGATACTACAGTTATACATATCTTAACTAACTTTGCAAAAACACTAAAATTCTGGTAAAATGGCATTCACACTTTGCTGATGGAAAAAAAAAACTGATGAAGAGAGAAAGGAATGGGAATCCATGTTTTTTTCCCATCTATTAGTATTATTATTAAGCATTCACATACGTGATTCTAAGAAAGTGTCCTGAAAACTGAGTAGAAATTACTCATTGTATTTCACGTTCCTGTCATTTAGAGGTCTGAATAAAGAAAAATCTACTTAGAAGTAGAAAAAAGATCTCCTTGTGAGGAAAATAGGCCATTCCATTTACAGTTACCTTAAAGAGCCATTTATAGTTTGTTCTCTTTCCCCTGTATCTGTTGTTTGCTCACACGGCAGTCCTTGTCTCCAAGATCAGATTATGGCTTAAAATCCCTGGGCTGTGGCTTTCACTTACTTTACTAAGGTTCAGATACAGCTGTCCTACTGAAAGGCCGCCTGTCGTGTCTAGACTTCCGCACAGCCTTTAACTGGTGAACTTTGAAGCTCTATGAGCCATCATAGTTGCTCTTTTTAAATATGGCTGAAATACCTGAGGAGGATGGAGGCGCCAGATCTGTTCAATGGAAAGAAAAACTCTTTTCCGTGTTCCATGTTGGTTTGAACTTCAGCACAAGAAGTTGTAAACTTTTGGAGTTGTGACTTCTGTGGTGCAAGAGCTTGTCTAGTGTTTGTCTACAGGGATTCCACAGAGACCAAGACCTTTAATACAAATCATCTAATAAAGTTCTGCAGAAATAATGTGATTTTCTAAAGTAATCCTAGACTAAATTCTGAAATAAAGATAGAATCATGGAAAACACTACCTGTTATCTGCAATATTATTTTTTTTTTAGTATTGGTGATATGTACAGTATACTTAACGTGAATGTCTTTTATCTACCCAGAAAACCGTGCATTGGCTTCCTTACCTCAGTATATTTTGCATCCTTGCAATCATTGCATCATTCTGCATTGGACCAGGTATGTCTATATTTTTTCACATGTCTTTGTGTATCAAAGCACATGTATTTTTGCACAGGCACTATGTTAACAAAGTGCTTCTAGGAAACTTCACTTTACTCTTATCTGAAGATGACAGGGGGTCTAAGACAATAAAAGGTGACAGTAACATTCTTGATAAAAACCTGTCTACACATGCATTCCCACTCAGCCGTCAGCATAATTGAGAACTAGTGCATAAATTGCAATCAGTACCAAATCAAGATGTTGGCTATTATTGTAGGATTGCTGTGATTTTTTTAAATCTATAAAAAACTCTCAGACTGGAAGCTGAGTGTTTTATTTATCAATGCTTGTGTTAGCAGTTAAATGCTAGGCAAATGTAACACTGGAGGAAGGGGACAGTTGTGTGTGGTTTCTTTCTTCTCTTCCTTTCCAAAGCAAGAGGGTTTACATATACTCTCATTAGGAAGACGACAGAAAAGGTAAATATCCCGAAGGTGGAGCTGCTTCTCGTCTGGCAATTTTTTACTGATTGTGTTTCAAATCCAGTGCCCTCAGGTAACTGTTTTTGTAGGCTGTAATGAGTTTATCAGACCTATTTTCCCAGCCCAGTTTTGATTACGTGGATACAACTTTATACACAATGCAGTATTCACAGGTTGTAATTTTTGTATTTAATTTTCTTTAACAAATAACATGTTTAAGGTATAATAGGAATAATAAAGCCGGACCTTTCTCAGAAGTGTAGCATGAAAGGCCCAGAGCAACAGTCAAGTATCAGCAAGGGCAGTTCTGACTGGATAGAAGAGAAAAAATTTTACACTGAGGGTGGTTAAGCACTGGAAGACGTTGCTCAAAGAGGCCATGAAATGTCCATCCTTGGAGCTATTCAAAACTCAGCTGGACAAGTTCATGAGCAACTGGCCCTGCTTTGACCAGAGGCTGAACTCCAGATGTTACTTCCAACCTAGTTTATCCTGTGATTCTAGTGGTATCATATCTTTGGAAAACACATTTTAGTAGGTATGCATAATATGCAAATACTTGCCTGAGTGTAGTATTTCTCTAAACCTTCACATACTTATTTCTCTAGCCTTCACATACTTGAACAGCATCGGATCCTGCAGTTATCAAATAATGAAATGTTAACCAAAATTATTTGCAGATAGATTAAGAGGAATTTAATCCAAATTCAATTCATGTACGGTATAAGATGTCAAAACAGTGCTTAAATTCTCAAAGATCCTCTCACAAACTGTTCTCCACAAAAAGGTGAAAAATCAGCTTCTTTTAAGGAGTTTTTTTCACAGGTGTTCTGCTGTAAACCTGAAAGTGACTTCTGTTCCCTTGAGTTCTTGGGGTTTTTTTGCATGCACCATTTATTGCCTCTTTTTCTTTATAAAGAGTTTGACATTAAACATTAATCAACTGTTTATACATCTTCTCCACTGAAGTGTTCTAATTAATTGATTGTGATTTATTTGGGGAAAGAAAGAGTTGCTGATGTCTCATGTGACTCTAATGAAACATTGCTGTAATTCTGTGGATCCTCTTTTCGAAAAGCTGAGGGAAAATTATGCTGCTTAGAGGAAAATGGGGAGATCAAAATATTCCTTTTCCCCTTGATTCTGGGAAAACAGTTTGTCACTGATCTCTGGGCTTATTCCTTTGCATAGAAGCTGACTGGAAGAAGGAAGGAGTCAAGCGGGCTTGACTAGGCTCATTAATGAACCTCGTGTTGGACTGTAGGTGGCCTATGAAGACTGTTCTCCTTCCTCACCTCCAGCTCTTTTTACAAGGCAAATAGTGCAAACCATCTTGCAATCCCTTTGTCCTTCTGTAAGGACAAATGTCAGGTTCACCTAAGTCCCTAGTATTGCCGACACATGTTTCTTAGACTGAGATTATTTTTTTTTAAAAGAAGAATTTGGTGAAACAGAATTGCTCTTGAATTTTGAATACCTAATGAAAGTCGAATGTTGACTTGAAACTTCTTGAAAACTTCCCTTCCCGCGTTTTAAGTAGCTCAAACAATTTCAGTAAATGCAGCTGCTTGCAACATCTACTGTTGTTTTTTCTAAAAAACTCTGTTGAAACAAATTTTAAGTTTTTTCCATATTACAGACATGTTCCACTGATTTTTAGAACTTGCAGATCAATATGTTCTTACATATATTTCCAGCATAGTAAGATTAACCCTCTACATTTCTCCTTCACCTCACCATTTTTCAGAATGGGTTCTGTTTTTTTTCACTTAGCTTCTTTCCTTTTACCGATGCTATTTAGGATTTGCTGTTGTACTTTGCACTGTCTTTGGAGCAGTATCTGCAGATATATGCAAGACAAACAGCTTTTGTTTGACATTACTTACTTGCTTTCTACAGGAATTTTTTAAAATTAAATCTTCTTTGTGTTTTTCGTTGTGCTCATTGCTTTTAAAACCAAAGAATATTAACCCTGTGCCAGTAGCTACCTAGTTGGCCACTCCACCTTCCGTGTGTGTGTGTGTGTGTGCGTGTTCAAACTTTTGTAATACCTGACAATAGTGTGAATATCTTAGTAGCATTGAACGTTGCTTTGCTTTCTATGAAAAATTTGTTAATTGACACTTCAACTGTCGAGAAGAAGCTGAGAAGAATCATATTCTGGTTCCTCTGTAAATCAATAGCAGTATTTTAGCTGACTTCAGTGGGGCCAGATTTATCTTCAGTGAAACTTTTCTGTTCTGTTTAGTGGGGCCTAGGAGATCTAAACTACTTGGCTACCTCTTAGCTGGGAGCAGTTTTCTTTCATAATATGAAAGCAGCTTCCATTATTAGTCATGTTTTATGATGGATGAATGAGAAGAGGACATGTATGTTTTTCCTGAACAAAGAAAGTATTACCAAAAAGTGAGACATCCACTGCTTTTTGGATCACGAGGCACAACTTCAGTATTTGAGTGCAATTACTGTGTCGAGTTTTACTCCCACCACCCCAACCCCCCAGTACACGAAAGACCTCAATAAGCTGGGGCGAGTCCACTGGAGAGTCACCAAGTCAGGGACATGAGCCCTTTGAGAAGGGACTGGGTGAGCTGGACTTGTTCAGCCTGGAGAAGAGACAGCTTTGGAGACACCTGAGAGCAGCCCCAGTACCTATGAAGAGGGTGTTGTGATGACAGAGCCAGGCTCCTGTTGGTGTTGTGTCGTGGGAATGCTTCAGAGACAAAAGGCATATGTTGAAAGATGCAGAGTGACTATAAGGAAAAGCTTTTTGCTTATAGACACTCGAACAAGGATACCAAGGATTTTGAGTCCTTAATTACTACACAAAGAACAAAATTGAATAGTTTGTAGTTCTGCTTTTTTATTTCAGAACTCTGTAGTCCAGTGGGAAATCTGTATTTCTGGGTCTTCCCAGATAGGGCAAGTGCTACTCACTAGCAATTACAAGACTGATTTAAAATAGGCTTTGTTTTGTTCAAAACTATACTGCGACAGTCATACTAAGATACCCTTTATGTGGCAGATACAGCATATACATGCGTGTATATATATCATACATATACTAAGGAACTAAGTTTTTTCTCAGGGAAGTGTGCAATGGCAGTAAAGTGTTGTGGTACACGAAACCATAGTTTCTTTAAATGAGAAAGTCACTGCTGAAAATTAACCTTATCTTTCATTTCCTACTAATGTTAGAGTGTTAGCAAGAGGAAGTAAGTAGGAAAAAACACATTTTTAAATACATTTACAATGCAGTGGCTCTTAGAGAGTATCTAAAGAAAAGTACAGAGCAAGCAGGCGAGACACTTTTTCAGAAAGAGTACCCATTTTTTTCAGCTTACGGTCTTCCTCAGACATAGTTTCCAAGAGTTTCATAGTCTTCCATGAATATGTTCATTCTCTGTCTGAAACTGCAAAATTTTAGCATCCTTTAGCAAAGAAGTCTACATGTCTGCCACCTCCCTTGCATGAAGACATCCTTTGTTTTGCTCTGTGTGATGCCCTTTAGGTCTTGCATTGGCAGAAGCAGAACAATCGATCCTCTTCCCACCTCTTCAAGTTTCTTGTGATCTTGTAGACTTTTACTTTATCACCTTAGATTTTTCCAGACTGAATCGCTATCTCCTATTGCTTTCTTCTCAGTGATATTTTGTGAGACCTCTTTGGCAGGAAAATTTCACACTTCAGTACCTAGTTTTCTTTTGCAGCAGTCTGGTACTTTAACAAGACAGTGCTGAAGTTTGGAAATAACTTTCCCGCCTTTCTGCTCAGTAAATGGGTTTTTCCCCAAGAAAATTAATTGCATACTTTTTATTATTAAGTTGCAGGTTTTTAATGGTTTTGAGTACTATTGAGTACTATATTACTAACACTTGGTATCTTATTTAATTAGTTCTGCAGTTATTTAGAGCATTTCAGCATTCTTCAGAGTAAAACCCACATGGTTTGTAATGATTCTGCACATACAGATCTTCATCAAGGATGAATTCGGTTTGCATTCATTGATCTATCAGTACCTGGAAGAATTATCCTATCTAAAAATAGTAAATAACATGAGGAATTGTGCTTATAAAAATACTGCTATAACTTTCTAGAGCATAAAACTGCCTTTAAAAATACAGTATTTTCTCTCTTGTTAGAACATCTGATACTTTCTTGATAGCTTAGATGTTGTGTGGTCTCCCACTTTCTGATAGCATATGGATGAGTCCCATCTGCTCCTTTACAGCTAGGATCAGCTGTTACTATAAACTGTGGGGTTTTTTTATTTGTTTCATTTTTCTGAACTCGGCTTTTCAGCTTGCAGATGTTTTTCAGGCATATTGCTAGGGGCTGAAGCAGTAATGCTAACAACAGGTACGTTCAGGCGTGTGTGTGATATGGTACTTCATCATTTTTATCAAAAGACAAAACAGCAGTAAGCTTTCATACATTGACTAAAAAATTAAAGGGACCTTTATGTTCAAGATAGTCAATCTATGATCTGAAAGAAAAATACCCTTCAAAAATTGCTTATTGTTGTATAGATTAAGGAGCCATGCTGCTCCAGACAGTTGCTTCATTGTGTCCATTTGGTTAATTATACACAAGTGAAGGAATTTGGTTGCAGAGGGACATACTGTTTTCCAATATTACTTTTGATTATGGGAACATGTTAATTAATAATTTTACAGTTTTCATTTCAAGAAAAAGGCAGAAGCTTTGTGGAAATGTTTCTCCTGGTCTCACGTTTGACCTGAAATAAATACATGATATTTTTCAACTGAAGAATTGTCATCCAGCAAGAGTAAATAGAAGGGATTGAAGGGATTGGTTCTGGGTCCTAAGGAGACAACAAGAAAAAAAAAAAATCAAGGAAAAATAGTAAGAGAACATTTTCAGTAGCTCCACAAATCATTTGTGCTGTTTGAGTTAGGCATCACGAGCAAATACATTGATTTGGAATGCCTTTACTGAGTGGGTAAATAATGTGCAGCTCCTTGGAAATTTGTGTAGTGCTAGATGGGCTTAGGTACATATGAAATGTCTTCCTTCTTTAACCTTGTCTTAGTATTTAAGGAAAAATGAAAAGCTAAAAGCAGTTATCCCTGCTTTCTCAATTAAACCTATGTGGCTGCCTCTTCATGAACCCTGAAGCATGTTGAATTGTGCTTGCAGAATCTGTGTCTCTTTCAGGAAAACCACACTAAAATCCGACTTAAACACAAGAAGTGTAGGTTCTGCTTATTCTTATCTGTTTACTTGAATTCCCAGTTCATCCACTGTGCCTTTGCAACAGTTGCTGTGCAAACAAGTGCTGGTTAATTGAAAAATACCTATACACATGTGTGTGCATTGGGTGATTGGAGATAAAGTTGCTGGAGATTGATCCCTTTTATCCACCAGACAAATAGTTAAAAAAAAACCCAAACCAAACCAAAAAACAACAGCAGCAACAAAAACAACTGACCCAGAATGTGTCCAATCCACGAACAGTTTCCTTATTTGCCTTCAGGGATGTGACCTCACCTGCCAGGGAGGCTGCCACATACTCTGGGATGAGGGTCTTTGGGTTTGATGCTGTTCCAATTTGTATATAAAAAAAATTTAAACATTCATTCTCTGAACCAGAGAATGGCTCTTCTGCCATGTGTCAAGAGATTCACCCCAGATGGTGGAACATGTGGGGGGAAAAACCCAATCAACTGATTAATTGAGGATTACAGCAATATTGGCATGGACTTCCAGATAACCTTCCCAAGGGAAATAAGCATGATAAAGATACAGCGAGACCCTGAGAACTTTGGAAATTTGGCATAAAGCACTATCTTTGTATGAAAAGATTTATTCATACTTTTTCGTTAGAAGAGTATTCTGTTTAATTGTAACATCCTTCTATCCAGTTTTGATAAATGGAGGAGGCAATGCTGCAGAGATGGAGAGGAAACCATGGTGGGGGAGGTTAGGTATGATGCCTGTCTTTAACTAAATGAAAGAGTGGGAGGCAGTGAACTGTTTTAATAATATACCTGTCTTTGAAGTAATCCTTCCTTTATCACCTCCTTTCAGAAATTGAAAAAGTATTGTCTTTTGAATCAAACCTTTGCGTATTTGGTGGCTCTGGAAACACAATGAACCGGAGCACTGAACTTATTTTACCATTGCGAATAAGTAGAAATAACCCAGGACCCTGGGTTATTTCCTGTAAACCTGTAAAAGACCTGTAAAAGGTGTTTGTGTAGCACAAGTGTTGCCCTTCCTTTGACCCCTGTAGCTGGGAGGGAGGTCAGTCACACATGTGCCCAGGCGGATGAGTGGTAACATTCCCTCTCACAGGGAACATTCCCCAGGAGTTCCTTTGAGCCCTCTGGAATGACAAAAATCAGCTTTTCTTACAACAAGCAGGATTACTAGGGGAAGTTACAGAAATCTGAGGAGCTGCATTTATATCTGTTGCTTGATTTTCATAAATCAAACCATCTTTGTGCAGGACATTTGTATTAGTTTGGTAGCACTTCCAAGTTTGAGATTAGTTATTTGTTTGAAATCTCACTTCATCTTTCACAGCTTACCCATTTCTAGTAATAGGACATGTATAACTGTAGCCAGCTGGAGAGAAAAAGAGGCTTAGAAACTCAGGAACAGGGTGAGGATTTAAGGCCATCTGAAAATGTCAGTTAGCTAAGGGAGAATATAAGAATGATATCTGTAAGTGTCACATGGAAAACTATTCCCTAGCTGTTTGTATTTTATCGAAGTCATTTGAAAGATTGTTTTATACTAGCACTCTATATGCACATTCTTTTACATATTTTCTCAGAGACCTAATGCATCATATTGTCATGCACTGTCTCTCTATATTGTCATGTGAAAAATGCTTATTGTGTTGTCATGTGTCATGTCATCATTTTTGAGATGAAGACTTAGAGCTGAATGTTAGAGCACAAAACTGCTCATGCAGCAGTTTGCCAGGAAGGCTGCCAAAAAGGGCTACTGTGAAGGTGAAGAAGATAGATTTTTATATGAAAAGATGCAGAATAACTTTATAGTGTCTAACTAAAAACACTGAGAATAGGATTTCTGTTTCTAAATACATAGGCAGAAGGGAGAATAACACTGAGAAAAGAGAATAAAATGAAGGTAAATGTTGCTGCAGAAAATCACAGCAAAAACCCAAACCTAGGTGCTGGCTAGCCATGAATAAATTTAGAATAGAAATTGGAAGAAAACTCCTAGCCGCTAGAGGAGCTGAATTCTGTATCAGCTTTGCAATACAAACAGCAAAAGGGGAAACTAAACACACGAGTTATATACATTTCTAAAAGGACTGTATGAAATACTGCCTGAAACAGCTGAGGATTGGATTTGAACCAGATGATCCAGTCTGATCCTGGGTTCCTTTATCTCCAAGTCCTATGTTCTTCCTTTATCTCTAAGTGAGATGCTTGATCCTCTGTATAAAGTCAGTCTTTTTTTTTTTCCGTTTGTCAAAAAGCCCATATGTCTGCGAAGATGAGCATGTTCTCAGAGAGGATTTTCTAGCTGGTCATTACATAGAGCATGTAGCCCATGACTTCATTTACATCAATAGGTGCTATTTTTAAATCAGTGGCGCTACAGTGAGAAGAAAGCACAGGTCTCTGGTTAATCCTTACACAGAGGCTTCAGGGCATCTGACTTTACAGCCTTATTGCTGTGTGATGTCTTAGAAGTAGTGATTCTGGTCCTAAATCTTGTAGGTATTTCTGTGGATGAGCGGCACTTCCCTTCAGAAGTCCTGCTGGCCTCAGTGGAGTTTGTGTAAGGTTGAACTTAGCGTGAATGGGATCAAATGTGAATCAGTGTGATTTTGCTTCAGTTCCTACTTTTAAAATAAGTTCCTATTCAGTATGCGTAAGGATGACAAAATCAGATCAGTAGTATGTTTCCGGTCACGCTATCGTCGCAGAAAAAGGGAAACTGGTAAAATTCAGTCTAATGGAATTTGAAAAAATAGTAATTTTATGGTAGTGAGATCTTCATTTTTCAACTGTTGCTTTTTATAGTGATTGCATTTTCAGACACAGCTAAGAAACATTAACAAACCAGACCATTTCAGAAAAAAATTCACTTACTTTTGGTCTCTTTTTTGAGGGTTTTGTCTTATAATTGAGTTTTATAATAGTTGTCGTGGTTTATGGAGTGTAAGTGAAATCTTTCCTAGCACAGCTGAATACAGACACAATAGAAACATGATGATGGTATATTCAGCATGTGTTAAATTGACATTATGAAGTAAACAAAAGAAGACTCAAAGGAAATCATTGCTGTGCCCTGAGGTGCATCAAAGATATTTTGGTATTTAAAGTTTAAATCAGCCTGTGCTCTTACTCTGAATGCCAACATGCAGCTGTATTGACAGCAGAGCAGTTGTGATAAAAGGGTCATTTTGAAAGTCATGAGGTTTGTTCAATCTGAAATGCCATCAGGGAAGAAAAAGTATCTTCTCTTGGATGTGAAACACAAACAAAGGTGTGATTGCACACACGTAGACATAAAAATACTGAAATGAAAGGCAGCATCAGTATTATTGCCTGAAATAGGCATTTACAGAAGCTTTGTGTGATGTTGTGTTAGCTTCTCCACTTAGAGTGGGATGTAAGAATTTCTAATGTTCATGGCCTCCCACAGAGGCATTATTTTAGTACACTCTTTTAGTACGCTTTGAGAAAGAGTTCGGAGCTTGCTTGAGTGGAAAAAACCTTCTCTTTGTACAAGAAAAATGTATCATGCTAAAAAGAAACAAACCCGTGTTGCTGTATATTTAGTTAAAAAGTGGTAGATTTGAAAGTTTAGGTTAATTTTCAAAATGTCTTTTATTCTGTAAACTAGAAGCATTTACAGTCTTTCCAGGAGGGTAAGCATCCTTTGCTAATGTCAGATAGTTCCTACATCAGATAGGAAGGGTATTTGTGCAGAAATAACCTTTAGTTTTCCTGGGTATTTAAGAAAAGGCTTGGTTTGTTGATGGTTGTAAGGGTTTTGGGGGCACAACAGTAGATTTAAAACATGCTGCACTAAAAGCAGTTAAATATTCCAAACATGAGTTACAATTCAGTTCAGGAACTCATAATAACCTGGAGATACATAACTATTATGCGATACATACCAGTCTCAGTTCAAGATTTGCTGAGGGATCTCTGGCCCCATCCTCTGACCTGTTTTGCTACTCCATTGCTGCAGACTGCCATCCATCCAACACAAGTAGCCTTAGGGTTGGCATTTTACCCTCTCAGCTGCCAGCCATCACAGCCTGCCATATTATTGGGGCTGGTTCTCTTTAATATCTTTACCAATGACCTGGACAAGAGGATCGAGTGCACCCTCGGTAAATTTGCAGACGACACCAAGTTGGGCAGAAGTGTCAACTTGCTTGAAGGCTCTCAGAGGGATCTGGACAGGCTGGATCGATGGGCCGAGGCCAGTGGTATGAGGTTCAACAAGGCCAAGTACCGGGTCCTGCACTTGGGTCACAACAACCCTGTGCAGCGCTACAGGCTTGGGGAAGTGTGGCTGGAATGCTGCCTGGTGGAAAAGGATCTGGGAGTGTTGGTCAACAGCTGGCTGAACATGAGCCAGCAGTGTGCCCAGGTGGCCAAGAAGGCCAACAGCATCCTGGCCTCTGTCAGGAGTAGTGTGGCCAGCAGGACTAGGGAAATTATCATCGCCCTTTACTCGGCACTGGTGAGACCCCACCTCGAGTACTGTGTTCAGTTTTGGGCCCCTCACTACAAGAAAGACATTGAGATTCTGAAGCATGTCCAGAGAAGGACAATGAAGCTGGTGAGGGGTCTGGAGAACAGTTCTTACAAGGAGTGGCCAAGGGAACTCAGGTTGTTTAGCCTGGAGAAAAGGAGGCTGAAGGAAGACCTTACTGCTCTCTACAACTACCTCAAAGGAGGTTGTAGTGAGGTGGGGGTCCGTCTCTTTTTCCGAGTAACAAGTGATAGGATGAGAGGAAACAGCCTCAAGTTGTGCCAGGGGAGGTTTAGATTGGATATTAGGAAAAATTTCTTCACTGAAAGGGTTATCAAACATTGGAACAGGCTGCCCAGGGAAGTGGTTGAGTCTCCTTCCCTGGAGGTATTTAAAAGACAGGCAGACATGGTGCTTAGGGACATGGTTTAGTGGTGGTTTTGGCAGTGTTAGGTTAATGGTTGGACTCGATGATCTTAAAGGTCCCTTCCAACCTAGATGATTCTATGATTAATTCCATTGCTTTAATTTATGTGGGCTGTGAAGCACAGCAACAGATCAGATTTACCTTTCCTTCTCTGGTTTTCTCTAACAATGGCAAAAGCTCCTGCCTACACTTGGGGGCAGGATTATTTTCAACTGCTTCGACTAAGTCAAGGAGATGAAAGGATGGGAACTTTAAGGCCTTCACATGAGAGTTTATCTTTTGGTTGCCTTTCAGTGAACCAACTGAGCTTTTGGGCTGCTAAGAAATAAACTAGACTTGCTTTCAATCTGGCTACATCTTCACTGAATTTTTGGGGGGGCGAAGACAACATGCCCCTTGAATATATGAAATACAGTGCCATTTAGCTTATATTTTGGGGTTAATACCTGGTTTATTTTGTTTGAATACTTCTCTCTTTAAAGAACAGCATTGAGTAAATGTGTAGCTTTTAACAGTTCTGTTACAAACTGATTTTAATTCTTTATAATTACTGGAAGTTCGAAAGAAAAATGAACCCCTAGTATTTGAAAGGTAACTGTATCTGTCAATAATAGAATTGCTGGAGATGACACATGCAGTTCTTAGCAGCAGGAAAACTCAGGAACTTTGTCCCTGTAACAATAGATTTTACAAATTATCTTAATTGAAGCTTTCAAAATGTGAATGCTTTGACACTCGAGAGCACTCCTCTTACCTGAACTAGCATATTTTCCTGAGTGATCATTAATTACTTGCTGATGGTTCACAACTCCAACACTTAAGAAATTTACTGCTGGTAAAATGCACCCATGAGTTTTAGAGCTTCATGTAACCATGAAAAATTGATTTATTCAAAAGCTGTGTAAGAAACGTAGGTATATTATTCAGATTAATGGGGACTGCATATAGAAAACCTAGTAAAAATATACTATTTCTTCTGTGAATTAGTATAAAATATGTATACTTACAAAAGTGCAAACTAGTAAATCTATAGAACTGTAGATGTAGAACTAATGAATGTAAGACAATAAAAATATTTTATTTTCCTTGTATGCAGGCACAACGCACAGCAAAGAAAAGTTCTAAGTTAATCTCATCTATTTTTGACTAAACTCCATGGCTAGCATTTAAATGCAAATGTTTGCTAGTTTTATGTTGCAATGGAAGTTGCTCTAGGGTCTAGACAGTGTTTCTTGGTAGCCAGCCTACTATGTAGAAAGCTAAATAAACGGCAGTTAGAGACTTTTTGAGGAAAAAATGGGTCAGGACAATTGGATGAATAAGGGTAGTCTGATGGTGTCAGTTTGACTGAGTAAGCAGTTGTTTCCTCTGAATCTCCAGATGTTATCTGTCCTACTCTGGAAACTTGACTTTTTTGGGAATGCTCAGTTATGACTTTGGTGGATTCTTTCTGAATTTCATCAGAAAGAGGGTTTATATCTTTCACTGCAGCAGGACTGTTACTGTCTTTCTTCAAGCTGGTACTTCTAGTCAAAGGACACCTTTGGGCTCTCTCTTAATTTTCCTTTCTGCTTGGTAGCAGAGAGATACTGCTATTTGCTATATCTATTTTGGTTATTGGCCACAGTAAGGAAAATAAAATATTTTTATTGTCCTACATTCATTAGTTCTACATCTACTGCTCTCCATACCCTGTCTACCATCCTGGAGCAGCAGCCAAATTCTTTAATCACGAGCATTTGAGGCCCCATGTCCTAAAGACTTCAGCAGTTTCCAGAAATCATAAACAGTGAAGACATGGTCCATTACCCATCTTAAACAGAAGGAGGACAGGGAGAGACTCTCCCAGCTTCTCTGAAAATGCAGTCCACTCTTGGGGTCCTTCAGGATGAATGCAGCTATACAATGACATACTTGTGCGCTGCTACTGTGATTAATTTGTTTGTTAAAATATTTCATGAGGAAAGCCTGATGTGCCACACTGAGTTTTCAAGACTGTTTTAGCTTGCATAGGTTCACAACCAGCAGCGTTTTGTGCTAATGGGCTGTCAACCTGAATTCCTGACAGGGAAATCATGTCTGATGACTTTATATTTTTTCCAGTAGATTATTGTAGAAGTAATAAGCCTAGACTAGATAGGGGGTGGGTTCCTTTCTGGTTTCAGTCCTGTCATAGTGATGTGACTGTACGAATATTTCACTTACCTAGGACTGATCACACTTCTGAGTCTCTAATTCAGGTATTTCCACGATACTGCCATCCGTATGGTGGATGAAAATGTAAGGGACACTTCGTGTGCTTTTATCAAAGTAAAAACTCTCTCATCATTGATCTCATCATTAAGATCATTGTTTTAACTAAAGTAATATTAACAGAAGTGATGTTAATCAGTATTTGATCATCATTTCTGAGAATAATTATAAATTAATTATATCGTAAAGACTCTTAGTCATAGCTCAGTAAAGAAATTTTTTCTTCACGTTCAAATAGAAGAACAGAAAGTCAGGCTATAATTAAGGTTCTGATATGATAAAGTGAGTCTGAAAATACAGCAAAAATGTTTAAAAGACTATTTACATGTAGTTAGAAGTTGAGTGTATTTTTTAATTGTATTTTATTCTTCTGTAGTTATGCAGAATTATAATGGTGAAACAAAAAGAAATATTGCTAAGTACCACAGTAGAAATTTAATGTTGATGTTCAATTTTTAACAAAAAAAAAAGCCAACACAAAAAAATCGAACAACAACAATAACAAAAAAAAATCACAAAATACCCCACCAGATTGAAAGTGTTACCAAAACACCAAAAAAAGATGTATTGGATTTGTACAGCAGTTGCCAGAATGGCCTGTGTCTGGACTGCTGGTTTCTATTACAATAAAAAAAAAGAAAAAAAGGAAAAGCTATTAAAAAATTAAGATATTACTCAGGCTTCCAGGAAACAACTGTATTTAAAAGGAATTGTTATAAAATATGTAAAGAACGATATCTCAAAAGTATTGAAATTATTGGGGTTCATCAGTTATGTAGTAAGTATCTTGCCTTCATTGAACAAATTTTCAGAGAAAAATGATTCAGTCAGTAAATGACTGCTCATAAAATTCTGCTTGAGAGCACTGCCGTATCAAAGTAAAAGATATAGGAAAAAGCACTCATTATTCTGGAGGGGGAGAGCTTCAGTGAAGAAGAAATTATCAGATGGTTCAGATAAGGGTATTCTTATGTCTTTTGCGTTACAAAATTACATGGACTATCTGCTTTAGAAATAGTTACCTAAATGAATGTAGAAAGAATATTGTGTGGTTTTGTCATTAATAGCCTTGTTGTTGTATGTCAATCATTTTAGTATAAATTACCTGAGAACTAAGACTTAACGTTTTAACTAATGATGTTGCAACAGAGTATATCAGTATTTTTGTTCTACACTATTGCTTAGTTTATTTATTTACCCTGAATGATGTGCGTTACCTTGCACCAACAAAGTTCAGAATAACTCTGGAACTGGTTTTCTATATACTGTTAGAGTAACAGGTTTTATAGATGCTAAACCAAAGGCCAAGTTAATCAATGTAAAAAACCCTTTCCGCAAAATACTGTATTAAAAACTAGACTGTTAATAACTATCGGTACTAATTATTATGTTACTGGATTTTTGCCAGGTGTTGTTATTATTGATGTTTTCTAATTCGGTGCTATGGTTTGCACTTTTGGTTTGCTATAGACTGACTTAACTTCAAAAGATCTTTATTCAAGTGGCCTTTAATCTAAGGCAGAGAAGACCACACTCTTCAAATGGTACAAATTAATGTGGTTAATGAACCACTTGTTTTATACAAGCAAAGTGCCTGTTTTTCTTAATTCTGTGGTAGATGAGATCAACAGTTCTCCTGTGGAGAAGAGCTGGAGACAGAGAGCAGAGTCTGTAGCATGAAGCTGTGACTCAGTGCACCCCTATCACACATTCTGCTCCCAGTTCTCTCAACAGGATTAGCTGGGCACTGGGCAATACAGCTGTCACATCTGACTATGTAATGTTATTTGGTGGGTTTTAAAACTATCAAAAACAATGTACAAGTTAAAATAATCTGACAGGTTACAGAACACCTCTTCGAAGATTGAGATAAGTATTTTGCAAGATTGTTGTTCTCTCTGTAGACCCAGAGATGGAAGTAACTCAGTAGTTGCGTTGCACCCCTCATGGGCAGTACTCCCGCAGTATATTTTCCCATGGGGTTTGGTGGGGATTTTTTGGGGTGTTGGTTGGGGTTTTTTGTTTGGGGTCTGTGTTGTTTGTTTTGGGGTCTTTTGTTTGTTTGGTTTTTTATAGCTAAGGCCTGGATATAAGCTAACAGCCTTTTGCTTTCTCACTGAAGAATATTGGGTTGTTTTTCCAGCAGTTTTCAGTCAGGATATTTGTCTCACTCCCATTGCTTCTGTCCCACACCTGCCCTCTAGAGTTGTCTTTTGCCCCTTAAATTGCAAATACTGAAGCCTTTCATTGAGATAGTACTTTATCTCCCAACCCCATTAGGATGCATCAGTCTTTTCTATGTGCCTTGCCTTGCAGTCAAAAGCTGTTTCGCTTGATCTTGTCTAGAGCTGCACAGACTTTCTTTTTCCAAAACAGAACATTGTTGCAAAGTACTTGCCTATTTTCTCAAAACATCTCACTTTGAAGACTCCGTATCTCAAAGGATGGACTTGGAAAGTCTAGGAGCTCTTGCCCTAATCACGGCTCTCAGGATTTCCAGACTCCCTCCTGTATGGGTAGAATTTGAAGTGCTGATTCGTGCAGGAGGCCACTAGGCTGTGTGGCCATGGGTGGTCCTCCTGGTGGGGTTGGAAACCCCACAGCTGGTGGTGGAGCCACTGCCTGAAGATAGTTTTGTCTTGAGTGTGTATTGAAAGATAAGCTGCCGGCTCAGAGAGTGAGTTCCTTTCTCTTTACTGGTTCTTAGGGCACAGAGGTTCCATCGCCTTTAGAGGCGATTTACCAACGTAATAAATCTCCCTGATTTGTAGTAAGCATTTATTCTTTTACAGTTTTATTTCATAAATCATATATATAGCCATGACTTCAACTCCCAGTTAGGTACTGGATAAAAACAGAATGAGGATCTCAGTATTTTCATTCCTTTTTCATGTTTTCTGTATTCAGATTTTTGCACTGAACTGAGTAACGTCTGCTAAGCAGTGTTTATTTGTAAGTGCTCACTGAACAAAACAATAAATGTGTACTTAATTTTTCATAAGAAAACATGTTGGTACTTGTGCAGATTTAAATATATATTTGAAAATCTGTAGCGTGTATACCAAGAATATTATTTCTCTTCATGCATAAAGGACTATTGGATTGAGATTCTGGATGTTTACCAGCAAATCACATTGATTCTAAGTGTAACCGGACTAATTACGGAGGGTAGTGAATAAAATACACAGATATAGAAGTATTGTTGCATGTCTAATTGTGTCATGTGGGCTTAATCTAGTTTCATTAAACAGCCCACTGGTATACAAGTCCTGCAATAGGAAATTTGTAATTTCCAATAGGTATAGCATGCTAACAGGTATAACAATCTTTCTATAATGGCCCTGCAGTATGTTAAGAGCTTCTTCCATTATGTTCACTGCAATGCTGAAAAGAACAGTGTATTAGAAATGAATCACTATAATTATTGTGGTCAATGCATTACCTCTTTAAATTCATGTTCAGAAGCTACTTTGCTGAAAACCTCCTACAGGAAATCCTAATATACATTTTTGGTTTTATGATCAGATCTAAAATAAAGCTGTTTCACTGAAAATTGTGTAAAAAGCCTTCCAGGGGAAATGCTAATGCCAGGTTCATCCCCCATGAGAAAGAACACCAGTTAGCTTTTTTGTGAAAGGATTTCACCCACGTTCAAACACATATTAAAGTTGCAAAACCCATGACAAAAAGACTGTTCCAAAAAATACAGTGGTTTGGTTGGATTCCTTCTGGCTGTGGTTTCCAAGTATCTGTATTTGAACACAGGCCAGTATGGACCCATCCAGCCTAGTGATTACGCAGAGAACCTTGCAATGAGACTGGCTCTGTAAGGAATGGTTGGTGAGATGCCATATTGTTGTTATGACTTAACCTCTCAAAAAGTAAGGTGCAAAATCCTGGGATTTTGTGAAGAGGAAGTGAGGGAGGACCAAGCCTGCATCCACAGACTGAGTAGTAGCACACTGCAGCCTGGATCCAAACTGACCTAGTCGAAGCATGCTACCGCTTCCTTCAATCCCATGCACCCAGATTTCTTTCTCAAATAAACCAAGTTACAGGAGAAAAGGGGTCCTTGAACACGCCTCTGACACCTTAAATGGTTGGGGATGGACTCCTGGAGCTATCAGTTCAGCTGATCTCAGGTGTAAAGCCTTAAGAAACAAACAGTGAAGTCATTTTTCCTTCAGGTTGCCCTAATTTCTTTTTCACTTTACTTGGTTGTGGAGTGTGTTCTTCACAGTGGTGTGTTTTTTGGGAGGCATTCTCACCCCCTGCTCTGCATCCTAGTAAGATCAAGTCTCTGCTCCTCCAGGCATATAGCAACATACAGCAATGACCTGGCTTCATTCGGTTTCTCTTTTCAGGCTCCTTGGTTCTTCAATATAATTTGTCTTAAGTCATCCCTTTATAGAAACTGACTTTTCTCTGTCTTGTGATGCTGTGGAGATGCTTGTCTATGCCACGAGAAAGTCTGGAGGTCTGTCTGGGCCATCTTTCCCATTCCTCTACAGAACATTTGAAAGAACTCGGAGCAGCTGCTAATGTCTTTTTTTTTAGATGTTGCAAAATACTATTTTTACCATCATTAGATTAATTGATGACTTTTCAAATTAGATTGAAGAGCTTTTGTGGCAAGTGTGACTAATAATAAATTTTAGTGATGATTAATATGTATCTAGAAATTACATTTGAATTTCAAGGAACCTTTATCCAAGATAGTGCCCATGCATTTTTATTTCTGTAACATTTATGCTTTCTGATATGTTTCTGTCCTTTTGTACTGTTTTTTGTCTTTTTTTTCCCTCTGGCTTTTTTCCTCTCTTGTACAATGTGTATTTTCCCAAATAGGTCTCAAACAGCATTTTTTATTATACTGACAAGAACAGCAACACCTCTGTAGATTGTCCTACAGCAAAGGCATGACAGAATAAATGATCATAAATAAATCATCTTATGTGATTTCTGTGTTTCCAGTCCTTCAGTTCCTCTCTCCAAGGCGCAAGTGGCATGGCAAACCACTGCCTCACATGACATTTGAGACCTAAACCAGATGCTGATGGAACAGATATGATTGTTGTTTTGCCTGCCATATCTTAGGATTTGATCCCAAATCCCAAGCGTATGATAAAATAGGCAGTGGAAGCCACCAAGGATTGATAGACCACATGTTGCTTGAATTTCAATAACTTATGCCTGTTCAGCTGCTTATTCTACATGTTCAAAGTGCTATTGGGAGAGGTCACTTTTTTTAGTCACAGAATTCAAATACTACATATGGCTTGTGGAGGGACACTAAACTAGGGCTTGGATGGCCTAAACTCTCCGTATCTCAGTTTTCTATGTATAAAGTAGGAGTAAATAAATTTATTTGCTCTGTACTATTTTTGGTGTAATTTATACTGGCAGTCTTCGGGACAGGAAGTTCAGTTGAAGTCTTTGCTACCATTGTAGATGTGTTCTCACAAAAAATGACATTAGCTGATGATGCAGAGTGATGCCTACTAACATATGCTAACACATACAGCCATTTGGTGCATCATGTTGCCTTTAATTTATGCATGTATTTGTGATCTCTGCATCTGAAGGGTCTGGAATGAAGGAGTATCTGATACCGTGTGTCATCTGCATGTCCCGTTACGTGTGTACAAGTTCCTATGTCATTCTGCTCATAGGACAGCTCCTGGTGCGTGTGTTTAAGTGTAGTGCCATTGAGCACAGGGGGCTACCTGGCAATGTGTCACTATAAAGCACTTACAGATGTATTCACAACTGTCCAAGATTAAGGGTAGTGCAAAAGATAAATGCACAGGTCAAGCAACGACATTCAAGGAGAGGATATAGTGGATGGATAAGTCTTTGGTGGTGTTTTTATCTTGATTTGTATATATTTTGGAAGTCAGGATTGTTGTAGAGGTTTTTGAGGGGAAGTGTGTCCATTAATATGCTTTTTGATTGCTCACACTAACTTGTTAAAATGCTTAAAGCAGAGAAAGGACTTGTGCAGTATGTGTGTACATGGATCTCACTCACAAAGCGAAGTGATGCTGGTGATATTGGCAGACATGAGGAAGAAATTGGTAGCACCAGAATACTGAAAACCTGTCTTATGTTACTAGGTTTACAGTTTTCCAGACTGTGGTGAAATAATTCTGCAAGTAGATGCATGTCTAATGTGCAGCATTAACTGAAACATGTAGCCAATCAGCAAATACAATCCATGTTTTATTCTATAAAAATAGAAATATTTCTATTGAAATATCCTATTGGAATGAAGGAAGCCACAGATCATAAATTGAGACTTTCAGCTACTAGACAGCTATTCCCTGAGGGTATTGTCAGGCCAGCAATATGCCAGTGCTATATAAAATAGTCCACTGTCTAAGTGGAAGGAAATGCGAGTGACAAATGTGGTATTCAACTGAGCTTGTTATTACGGAGGTCAGAGTCCTTGGCCACTGTGAGAAGTAGACCTTGCCAGAAGTGCCAACAGTATATCTAGTAAGGGAATGTATTAAATAAACATCAATGAAAAGTATGCCTACAAAGAAGCAAATGTTTTGCCTTTTTTATTGCTAAAATAAAGTGGGTAATAATTATAAAAAAAATACTGTTTAATCTCTTTGGAACCATCTTTCCAACTGTTAAGGTCTAAAAATATTATGGAGTATTTCTGGATTTTCAAAATTTCAAGCATTTTAGTAGAAACAATAATTCTTGCTTTTAATAAACAGCTCATCACATGGTACTCTAGAAGCTGTTGTGTGGATTCAGTACTCTGTTACCTGCTTGCCATCATTGAAAGGATGTAAAACAGGAGTTGTTGTGGTGTGACAGAGAGAAATGTCACTTCTCTAAAGTATGGTTTCAACAAATTACATTTTACTGGCTCAGAACCCCCTGTGTACACCTGAGCAGAGAGTTGTAGAGCAGTGCTAGTCACTGAGATGTGTAACACGGCGAATGTTCATCTTTGTAAGTGAAACAGCTGTTGCCAGAGGAAGTTTACTAAAACCACCAATTTGTTGGACCCCGTTTCAGGTGGGATTCCGTTTGTCCTCACCGGAGAGTTTTTCCAGCAGTCGCAGAGGCCAGCTGCATTCATGATAGCTGGAACAGTCAACTGGCTCTCCAACTTTGCAGTCGGACTGCTCTTCCCTTTCATTCAGGTACTCAGCAGCCTTGATATTTTGATATACTATGATATAGCTGGTATAGTGTAGCATATGATGTTTGAATAGTAATTTTCAGGTAATAATAAATGTCTTTTTATTGAAGTGGATGAAAGTACCACCATGTTTTTACAGTTCAATTGTGCTACCCACATATCTCCTTGTTTGAACATCTTGGAGAAGTTGTCCTGCAAAAAAAATATAATATGGTAACCGTAGATAACCCTATATGACAAATTCCCCACAGGAGTGCTTTAGCAATGCAGTCTGATGGCTGTGTCAAGAGTTCACAGTCGCTGATGGTGATTATCACTGCCTTTTTCTTCAGCCCTTAGGCCACCCATCTTCTAGTTTACCCTAGGCTTTGAGAACCCTTATTAGTTTCACTGAGGAATAAATCCTCTCCTCTATCTAAGCTTGACTTCATGGCTCTCTTTTTTTCAATCTCATTGACCAGGCTTTTATCTTCATTAGCTCGTTCCTTCTTGCTGCAGCCTAGTTGCTGCATGGATGAATTTATTTCTGTCCTGCCTTCCCCGGGCTCCCAAAAGCTTCGCTTTTAGTGGATTGCTTTATTTCCTTGGCTGAAGTAGTTGCATAGAGGACAGAGGCCAGTTTCATCAAGAGCTGTTTGACAACTGATGTTTGTATTCTAACAGCATAAGCTTATTTTCTAAAAAAATAAATTTAAATTAAAAAAAAAAGTCAAAGTTCAACATAGAACAGCATTTTTCCCCTCTGATTCCTAAGAACGCTTCATCATTGTTGATGTGTCTTTGTCTAGCAAAGGAGGCTTCAAGCAGCTTCTCATTCAAAACCACACTGAGGGCCTTTTTAGTGACCATGAACCTCTCCCAAGGACTGTCTGCAGTCTCTGGAGCTCACGCAGGAGCTGATTCTCTATATCAGGCACTGAAGGACAGCTGATCGGTCCCCTGACCAACCGCGTCCAGACAGAGCCATCCCACTCGACTGCTAACAGTTCAGAGTGAAGCTCGCAACTACCGCAGTCCTAATTGTTTTTTCTAAATGCATAGTGGAAAATACTAGGGGCAGGGGAAGGGCACAGAGGGGAGCAAGGCCTCTGGGCTATTTGCAGGTCCTCATAAGCAGGAGGGGGATTTTGGATTACCCTTCAAATCATCTCTGAGTAAGAGATTTGAATAACAGGCAAGGATGTGTTAATGCTGTTTGTGCCTCCTTACAACTGAAAATTTTATGATACTTTATCGTATGCAATACTGTATAACAGTATTTGCAGAGACTGTAAAATTATATCATACTGTAAGACTACATACTCATTTTCACTTGACAAGTGAGACTGCTTTTACTAAGTAGCACTGTTCAAAATTATCTGTATGAGATAGTTTATGGGAGAATTTGAAAGTCTTATAAAGTCTGACCCTTGATCTAAGTTTGACACTTAATTTAAAATTTCTTGTAAAAGAAAGAAGTCTCTAGTCATTTTGATTACTTGGATCACCTTCAAAAGTCAACATGAGTATAAAGGTTGTCATCCTTCCAAACTCTGCGGTCCTACTAACATTAACTTCAATTAGACTGCTCAGAGCTATAAGTCTTAAAGAGCTTGTTTGAATGCTTACTGAAGTCAGTGAGTGTTTTTCACCAGTTTCACAGCACAGAGTAAGGACTTGCCAGCTTAAATGTTTAAGGTGAGATTTTCAAAAGCAGGTAGAGACATAATTCTATTCCCACTGAGGTCATTAAAACATCTACCAAATGCAGCGGAGAAAGAATTAGACAGTTCCCTTGTGTTTTTGAAAACCTAACCTTAGTCATCAGCATCAGTATGGTCCAGGAGGCAGCCACGAGCTCATCCAGCAATTGAATGCTTCTGCGTCATTTAATAGCTGTTTCTCCAAGAAGACGGGGACTGACTATTTAAGCAGCATTGGGGATTGCCTTTCACCCTGGCTGGCCAGGCACTAGCAGTCCCACTGCCTGCCTCCATGGCAGCCAGGCAGGTTGCATGGAATGAAGTCTCAAATCTAGGGGTGTATAATCAGAATACTTTTATTTGTTATGTTTTAAAATTATATTACATTTCTCCAAAGTTGCGGGTTTTGCCTCCTGCACAAAACGGAGGAGTTACCTGAGCTCTGGCTGTCAGCTGGATCTGAATTCATGCAACCTGGGGCTCTCCCTTCTTGTCCTGCTAATCCCACCTGACAGATCACCTGGTGGGAACTGTTTAAAAAGGCCCTCCGTAAATTCAAATAAAATGGTAAACTACATTCTCTAACTTTTCATATGCATATTAAAGCTTTTTGAATTATTTAGTATGCATCCACATGAAATTTGCTGTAGTCTTGGGGAATTCATCATTTGTGTCATAAAAAATTCCTATTGTGTGATTACAAAATTAGCAGTTTGGTTTTAATGAAGGTAATTTATATTTCCACCTTGCAGGGCATTTGGTTTTCTCTTCTTTAAAAAGTAATAAAGAGAAAAAGCTTAGAGTTTGCACCTAAAGATGAAAGCAGTGTTACTCAGACTTTGATTTTTAAAGCTTTTTCACAAGATCAAACTATAACATCACCTCATTCTCTAACTTTCACTTCTTTCCTGTTTCAGTCAACTTTATTCTCAAAATTCAGCTGTGAGTCACCTGTTTCTTTACAGAAAGGCAATAGCCTTTTCTTAGCTCATTTTTGTAAGTCTAAAACAGGAAAAAAAATCTTTAAAATGCCTTCATAAAATGAATGCATAATCCCTTCTGTGTATTTAAATACTAACCTGATTGCTTGAGAAACAGCAGCCACATTTTGATCGTTGGTATGCTTCTACAAAATTATCCCAAACGTTTGGGAAACAAATAAGTTAACTTTAGATTTACTAAAAAAATCAAACGGTAGTTAGTCCTCCAAATGTCACCAATTAACTAATTTGAATACCTAGATTTTCTCCCCTCAACCATCTGTAGATACATGTAATAGAATAAAACATTGGCTTGAGTCATACATTAAAATGTATGGATGAGATTGAAAAGCTAGTATACAGATAAATTTTTGACAAATTAAAAAAAAACTAAAATGTGGCTACTGTTCCAGCCCTCATCGCTGCTTACTTGAGAAATATGTTTTTGGTAAGTATCAGAACTGAGGTTAAAATGACAACCAATACTACATTGAATTCACAGGTATATTTGATAATGTGTGATTACTAGGAGGTGTCTGATAGTAGGTGTCAAAAAATGTGCATTTTTTTAAATCTTTTTTTTAGTGCAAAATACAATAATTGAAGAAACATTATTGCATGGAATCTTGGAACATACTATAAAAGATCTGGGTTTAGGTCTGAAGGCATTTCAGACTTGAGTTTAACATAGAGCTTGACTTTGTGAAATGCCAAACATGCCACCTTGAGTGACGCTCAGCAGTATCTCTTTCCCATTGCCATCACTTGAAAATGAAGGCATGAAGCTTTTCTGAACAACGAGCTGTGAAGAGTCAGACAGCTTTGATAAGCCAGTAGACCAGACATACATGAAACGATTCATAATGACATGGTGACCCCTCCTTTCAAAGCATTTCAGTGCTCCTACAGGTGCTAGAACTGGGTCATCACAGAATCATGGAATGGTTTAGGTTGGAGGGGACCTTAAAGATCATGGAGTTCCACCCCCCCCTGCCCTGGGCAGAGACACCTCCCACTAGACCAGGTTGCTCAAAGCCCTGTCCAGCCTGGTCTTGAATGCCTCCAGGGATGGGGCCTCAACAACAACTGTGGGCAACCTGTTCCAGTGCCTCAGCACCCTCATAGTGAAAATTTTCTCCCTGATATCTAGTCTAAATCTACCCTCTCCCAGTCTGAATAATGGTCATAATGCTCTGTCATTTGGATGCCAAATCTCAAAAATTTCATTCCTGCAAAATATCCACCAGTGAGTATTTGGAGTAAGTAAGAAAGCACTTCAGCCCTCTCCTCTGCCTTGCATATCTCATGGTTTTGCATGGCACTTGCGTGTCAGAAGATCATAGCTGTCCATAAACAACCTCCTGCTTCACACCGGGTGAACAGTGGCCTAGGGAGCTTCGCTTCAGAATGGAGCCACAGGGTGTAACAACATTCACTGAATCAACCATGTAATAGTAAAAAAATAATTTGGCTGCTTGAGGAAGAATGGCTGAAGTTATGATAATAATGTTTGTGTAAGCCTGAAGAAATTAAAATGCTCTATCTGAAACAATTACAACTTTAACACTTTTCATTTTGCCTTTACATTATATACTATACTTTATACTTGTAATTCATTGTAGTTGGATTTGAATCTCAAATTTTGGTGAGCATTTAGAAAGGTTCAAAACTTCTGTGAGCTGATGAAAACCATATTGAATATATTGTTGTATCTAAATAGGTATGTTGTGTCCTTCTTTGTAGAGACTTACGCAAACACTTGAATTAAGTGTTTGATTTAAAGGCGGCTTGCATTCATAAAGCTATTGATGTGTATTTATATGAAATTATCATTTGAAAGATCTGAATCTAAAATACCCAGTACTGGTTGTTCAGTTCATGTCTGTTTTCTGTTGTTTGTTAAATTTTTCATTGTTTCAGTATGTAGAGGTGAAAATAATATTGTTTTTCTTTGTGCACATCTAATTTTTTTCACTTTCCTAGAAGATTTATAAACTTCTTTTTTTAAAAAAAAGTTTACATAAATGACTCAGATTTTTTTTTTTTTTAAAAAGGAATAAAAAAAAGATGTGTAGTGTGTTCTTCCACATAAATGAAATTGCTGCACTAGACACCACACTATCTGGCCAAAATTTTTAGAGGTAGATTCCTGTAAGTTCTTGATCCAAATTACAAAATTTAGCTGTGTTGCTGAAATTTCAGCAGAAACGCACTGGGGTCAGCATCTCACAGAAAGCATTTAGTAGCTGGCTGGGTGAAGACCCAACTCAGCTAAACTCCCTCAAACACCAAATCTTTCTCCCTTGTTTGCTCTTTGTGATGATTCAGTCGCTATAGATAATTCAGGGCAGCAGCAGTGCTTGTCTCACAATCATGATAAATAATATTGCTTCTTGGTTCAGCCCTCTATTGCAGTTTTGATGCACAGTGTTACAGATCATCCATTATTCCTTTTGTGACTAATATCCTCTGAAAAATGTTTTAAAGCACTTCCTCGCTCAGAAGGCATATAAAAGCGTAACTGTTCTTTTTGATGTGTTCGTAACAGATCAGTCTTTAAAAATGTGACTCTTTAATATATGAAATTGTTTTAGAAAAGGAAAAGGAGAAGAAACTGAGTCTTCCAAAGGCTAGCAATTCTCCTGAGACCTCCAAATAATATAGTTTCTTGAGGTCTAAAATAAGCATTTCCATCACAGACACCTTGTGTACAGATCACCTGGGCAAGTAATCTGCATGTGGCACATAAGTTATGTCATGGTTGAGCTTGCAGTGGTAACATAAATTTTGAGAATTCTTCTTGAGAAGAATTTCTTAATTTCTTCTTGAGAAAAAGTGCTAGATGTTGTCCCTACTGATAAAATTCACATACTCATTTCAAAATAGTATGCATTGTTGGAAATGTCTTCTCATTGCTTTATGATATCAACTGAGAATCTCAACTTATGAATGGGGCATGGAAAGCTCAGAGGTTTAGTTATCTTCTTCATGTGCTCCTAGTGTACCTTCTGTTTCCTAGTGATTTCACTTCTGGGGGGACTATGGGACACAGATTCTCTTTGTGGTTTCCTTCCGAGTAAATGGTAAACTAGCTGTAACACCTACAACAAATTGAGTATCATAAAACAGACTCCAGGTATTTGCTTGTACCTGAGAAGAGTTTATGCTCAGTATGCAAACCTGTGAGTACTTAGCTTTATTTTTTTCGTATGCAGAAAACATACTGAGAACGAGCTTCCGTAGTCATCCACAACAAATCATTTCATCATTTATTCGTATCCTCCCTTGGGAATGGGGATAATATTTTATGTCTCAAGTGAGCAAATGTAACAAACCGACAAAGATTTTGGAGTGAAAGTGTTGGGCAATTGTGGATGCAATTACAGAATAATTCTATAATGAATGGGGGGCCTCCAGTCTAACCTCTTGCTTAGAGATGGTCAGCTGTGAAATAAGACCAAGTTTCTTAGGACCTTGTCCAGTTGTGTCTTAAAAAGCACCAAGATTTGGTACTTTTATGTTAGTTAGCTTTTAAATTCAGAGGAGTCAGTAATCAAAACTGATGGCAGCTAAAATGCAACCAGAGTTTGACCATTTCTGAGAATAGTTTTAATCTCAGTTTTAAAAATTTAATATTATTCACTATTAATCCTAAATTGAAATAAAACTCACTAAAAATTCTGCAAAAAACATTGAGACTTCCTGCTGCTCATCAATGTATTTTGTAGAGTAAATTATGAGAAATGCTTCATCTTGTCTTAATAAATGGATGCTTTCTGGATGTTAACGGGTGCATCTGTTCTACTCTCCGGCTGTGAAACTATATTTAGAAAATTAATCAGGAAGAGTGTATGGGACAGACGAGTCTATGAGAGTCTATGGGATATATATACATCAGCAGTATCTGATCATTTTGAGAGAAAAGGGAGATATGGTTTAAGGGGATGTATAGAAGAAAACAAAATCAAAATAGGACCATTTTAAGCTCCTATATAATGTGGATTTTGTGAACTTTGTGCACGTGTGACATAGAGTGCGAAATATTTGTAATATGAAGTAGAGACGTTTGCATTCAACCTCTCTCATGTTTCGGAATAAGCAAGCACCAGCCAAATGGTTCTTCCTGACACACAGATCTGCAGGTGTAGCTGGGACGCTTCTCAGCTTATGCATTATGGATCAGTGATGTTAATGCTCTGCAGAAGTCAACGTGAGGCAACCAGTTTCTTTAGCTTCTTCTTGAGAAAAATACCAATGCTGTTTGGATGAGAGCACGAGTGTCAATGATGCTACTGTTATTTCCTGGAGGAGTAAGCCAAGAACTTTTCATGCCAGGGATAAAACTTGCACTGTCCCCAACAAGGGGAGCAGGAAGCCCACCTGACAAGCCCACCTATCACCAAGACATACTTTACACAGAGGTCTTCCTCGTCACTGGGGGTTTCCTCGTTAAATGCCTCTCTCATGCCTGTGTTCTAATCTCATTAACTATATATAGTTATATATAGTCATATATAACTAAATCACAGCTCAATAACAAACCCGAATATGTCATATTTTCAGGTTAAACCCACTGACTAAAATGGATAGCACTAGCAGAATAATTAGTACTTTGTTTCATAATTTATTTTAGCCAATGGAACTTCTAGGGGTAAGAAGACCATACATATTTTTAATTTTTTTATTGTTGTTTTGGTGAGTACGTAAGTTTTAGTGAGTAATTCCAGGTATTTCAGTATGTGTAATACGATCATCTGTGTGGTTAGACTGAAGAATTTGTTTCAATAATTACATTGTAGGTATTTTCTAAACCCTCCAGTTTGCTAAGCAGCTTAATACATGACATCAATTAGTCTTTGACTAGAATTCACAAAGAGATTTAAAATAAGAAGCGAGCCTTTTACACGGGGAGCAAAAGCAGCGTACCTGTTTGTAGGCAGCATAAAGGAGAATTTTGAAGGTCTCTTCTTTGTGTTCTGTATGCTTTCTTCCTTGCAATGTGTGTTTTTAATCTAGACTTGAACTTTCAGGCTTTTTAAAATTAGACTCATTACAACAGTGATTATGTGCCTCCTGTTTTTCCCAACTTAGTAGATGACGTGGCTTAAGTTCCGACATGTAGAGCCTGTCAGATAGCAAATCTTAACTTTCTTTCCTGGAAAGTGACTCCACGCTATGAAAGCATGAATGTTTGTATAGTAGACATGACAGTAAGTATTATTTAAGGTCAGATCCAGAGCATCCTCATCACTGTCAGTGGGATTAGTGTTAGTCTGGAAAATATACAAAGTTTTTTTGATTACTAAATATGGATATATTAGGAACAATATTAGTGCCTGTAGTTGTCTTTTTGTATTAGCACTGTACACTCTCCAGTAACAATGCTTGCTTTCTCCTTACCTATCCACACCCCAAACCAGACTGGGGTTGCGTTTGCACCTAAACTTCTCAGAAGAGGGTCTTGAAATGCAAGAAACCTAGATTTGCATCCCTGCTCATCCAGAAACAGTGGGTTTCAATTTCAACAGGGCACTTGGACCCGGCTTGGCAGGTAGAAGTGTTTACTGGTCCAGTAGTATGTCCTTAGGAGTCTTGTTAATGTAATCAAGGGCAGAGCTGGCAGATGCTGATAGCATGCCTTAACCTGCAAGATCGAGCACAAAGTACTAAATGGTAGATGAGACCACACATTCAAAAAGCCAGGTGATCATAGAATCAAAGAATCGTTAAGGTTGGAAGGGACCTTTAAGATCATTGAGTCCAACCATTAACCTAACCTGACAAAACCACTTCTAAACCGTATCCCCAAGTACCACGTCTACCCTGTTTTTAAACACCTCCAGGGATGGCGAATCCACCACCTCCCTGGGCAGCCTATTCCAATGTTGGATAACATGAAAAGTGAAAAATTTTTTCCTAATATCCAACCTAAACCTCGCCTGGCTTAACTTGAACCCTTTTCCTCTCGTCCTATCACTTGTCACTAGGGAGAAGAGGTCAGTCCCCATCTCTCTACAACCTCCTTTCAGGTACTTGTAGAGAGTGATGAGGTCTCCCCTCAGCCTCCTCTTCTCCAGGCTAAACAGCCCCAGTTCCCTCAGCCGTTCCTCATAAGGCTTGTCCCCCAGACCCCTCACCAGCTTTGTTGCCCTTCTCTGGACACAGATATTCCTTTTAGTTGTGGTTATACAGAAAGAATAAAGCATTTAGGAGACTGTAGTATGTATTCTTAAAGAGAGGATGCTATTTTATTGCTGTCTGCGCCATGTCCAGCAGCCTGCCTGTTTGGTCAGAGCTGAATAGTGATAGCAATCAGAAGCTCCAGCTCCTCAGCTGCCTGTGTCCCCATCCCAAGGTGGCTTTTGCTGCCTGTCAGATGTGAGCAGAGCCTTGCTTTTCAGGCTTCTGCAATGCCCATGAAGCACAATAAAACCTTTTTGTCAGATTCCGTTGGAATTCATTGATTCTTTTATTGATCGCTACGGTGAATGTGAAGTTTGCATTTAATGAGGTCCAGCACAAGGTCCTCTGCAGTAACTGAGCAGTGCAAAGGGTTAGTTCAGACAACAGCTCTAGGAGGGAGGTGCTTTGATACCCAGCTTAGTTTAGAAAGTTTCCAGGCACGCCGGACCCCCTTGCAGTTGCTTCCCCATTCATTCTCTACATATCTTGTGTCCAGGCTGGTTTCTGTTCACTGATTTTACCAGCAAGAAGTGTGCTGAAGCAGAGAGAATGCATGTTATATTTTCAGATAATTGCATCAAGAAGGATATTAGGAAACCTTTTAATCATGAGAATAGTGTAACTGTGTAGTGATGTGTGGAGAAATTGTAGTTTGTCCATTAGTGGAGATCTATAAAAGACAGGCAGACAGATGTTTGTCAAAACTGAGGCTGCCTTAGTAGTGGGAGTGGATTGCCTGGCATCTGTGTTCCTAGTTTTCTATGAGTTTATTGACATTTTGAAGCCTTCCGAGCAGGAAGTGTCTCTCATTAAGTGTACACACAGCTTTTTTTTCTTTTGTTACTGTGATAGGTCAGTGTCACTGCAAGAAGGGCTGCTACAGGTTTTGGTGGCAGGAGAATCCAAATTAAAAAAAAAAAGTAGAAGGCAACTGCAATTACTCCTCTCCTTGGAAATTGTGATGGCATAGTGGGAATGCTGTAATGATGCTTTGGGCTAAATAATCTTGAAAAATGCCAAAAAATTAAGAGGAAAAAACAGCAAAAATTGCAATGAACTTGGAGTGAAAGAAAGCAAATCTATCAATATTTTGTCTGGATAAAAGGTCTGAGAAAGGAAAGGCTAACTGTGAGTGAATGAGGAGGGAGAAAAGATCACTTACTTTCTACAGTTCAAAAAGATCAGAAAGTGTTAAACTTCCCTGGCACATCAGAGAGAACCTTGCGAATTTCAGAACAAGTTGGGCAAGAATCAAGCATCCACTGAAATTTGAGGAATCTCTAACCTGAAGGCCTTCAAGGTTATATTAGTCATCCTTCTGTAACCTTATTACTATTTCATATATTCCTTCTTTTATGGATAATGAGAGGAAACAGATCATTTTCCCTTTGGCAGTAGTGACTCATTACAAAAAAAACCAACCAATTATGACCAGAGGAACCTATATTTTCTTGTCTGGTTTAAGGTACCAGCCATCAAATATCACTCACTTACTTCTGCATTAGTATTTTCTAATTGCAGTAGAGTGTGTCTCACATCTAAAGTACTCAGTTACCACTGAAGGTTTCCAGTGGATTTCATACTTCTCAGTAGGGTATTCAGTGATTAATTCTAAATCACATCTATTTCTGTTTTAAATTTAACTGACTTCAGCCATCAGATACTTTATTTCTTGCAAATTTTGCTTATTTAATCTTCTGTTGAACAGAACAGGTTTTTGATATATTTTTAATTGTTGGCTGAAGAGTTCATGCGAATGTATGAGCAGTGGAGTTTCTGTAAGTCACTCGCAACCATAAGGAGTTCATCATCCCACAGGATATTTATTCCAGTCCTTAATTTTCCTGAAGAACTTCTTAAACAGAAGAATAATGAATGGCTAAATAACATACAAAACAAATATGCTTGCTTGTCCATAAGCCTCCTGCTTTCTCTTTCTCACAGGCACATGTATAAACAATTTCCAAAGCACTCAGATGAACAAAACTTAAATCTTGTAAATATGTACATACACAAATGGATACAGACACACCCTTATTAATTTAACCATACTCAAAATTGTTACTTGTGGATATTGTTCGGCATCACCTCCTTAGGTTTTCTGTTTTATTTTATGTTGCTGGAAACAAAATCTGAAGCCTTGCCTGGCTTTGCTGGAGCTTGCGGTTCAAAAATCTATTTTAAAGAGTGGGTGATAGCTCGTAGAAGTTGGTATGCCGAGGAGGTGCTGGAGTGTGGAGAACAGGGACACTTGGTATGTGTCTGTGGAAATAGGTGCAATGAGCTGAAGCAGGCAGGGGGGACAACAAACTACCAGCAGCAGGAAAGCACAATCTAAAAGGCTTGAAAATCTTTGGTGCAATAGAATAGGCTTGTGTTAAGCTGTTACTCTTCAGTAACAGTAAGTTTGCAGGGACAGACTTCTGTAACCCGATGGTGTAGCAGGACCTTAAATTACATGTTATCTAGAAAAAGGTGCTGTTTATTTTTTGTAATGCATTGTGTAGGTACAAAGAATTATTAAGCATTAATAATTAGTTAATTTCATGACATGTTATTTTCATTACATGTTGATGCATTCTTATTTCGTATTTCAGTTTGTTCCATTAGATTGTTATGAGGCACTTAAAGACTACATGGTAAATTAGTACTATACGGCAGGACAACATAGCAGATTTCTCCAGAATTTTTCTGTCATAATAATTTCTCTTTCTAGAAGACTGTGCAGAGTCTTTTTTTGGTGTCAAAGTCACACTGTGTATTCAGTGCATATTCAAGAAATACTTAAATTGCTATGTATTTTATTGAAATTGGAATCTCAGCATGGATATACTCAACTACATTGTAGAATAATGGGCTTTCCTTTCCCAGTAGTGCACTGGAAGCAGACGTAGGCCAGAGAGGAAATAAGGAAATTAGTCATTTTTATCAGCCGTGAGCATTCCTGGGGTTTTGTACTTGGTTCTGTAAACGTCCCTCGTGGTACCTTTGGCTGCTGTTCACCCCGTTTCTCCACGCGCATCCCCGCTGTCCCTGGGTTACAGTGATAGCAGCCGGCTGAGCTTACATTTGCCTCTGGTGTGTACCCTTCTCTGCTACCCCCTCTGCCATTCTCGTTCAACTGCGCTTTGGTCTGATGAGTGTGCTTTAGCAGGGGCATGCCTCTGCCTGGCTGCTCCATCTCTGCAACCAAAACTGACCGCCCAGAGCCCTCCTTCTCTACCTTTCCGCCCTGCAAACACCAGCTGCATCTTTACTGCTCCTCTGGTTCCCTCTCCATCCCATCAGTAATTTTCCAGACCAACTAATCTTCAGGCTTTCCACCTAATAGAAATGTTTCCAATAACCAGGAATCACAGAGGAATACCCAGTTATGATTACAGGTCCACTAAGTGGAAAGCTGATTTTACTCCCAGCTGGGGTCTGACTTTTACTTTTGTAAGGAAAGAGAGGGTTTTGAATTCATTAGAAGTGTTGGGGAAGTGATCGATGGGATCTCCCCGCATGGTTGTACTAGAAAATGATGTAGCTCCCTATCACAAAGACAAAGAACTGAATTGCTGCTGTGGTTTCCTAGGAAAAAGAAAGGACTTAAATAAGGCTCATTTAGAAATGGGAGGAACCTCTTTTTCATCTTGCCAGGCCTACATACAGTCCCTGTGGACTGCAGGGGTTTTGCCCCTCTTTTACTTCTGCCATGGGAGAAACTTGTGCTACCCCAAAAATGGGATACGAAGGCATCATTCTCTTGCAGCCTTTTTGCAGCAAGACTGAGGCAGTAATAGTAATAAACTGCAAGATGTTTTGCAGCTGTCTGGCAGAGCAATAGTGTAGAATATCTCATTTTTGCAGAGACTAATAAATGTCACTGTACAGTTTGAACGTTTTGTCCTGTTATAGAAAAAACAGCTTCCTTTTACAAAGTCATAATAGTTAGATCTGTCTTCCATCATCTATTTTTTTGCTTTGTTTCTGTGGAATTGGAAATTGGGGCATGTTGATAAAGCAGATATGTATTGTGCTAGAGGTTCCAGAGATGAACGCTCAGACCTTAGTGAAGACTTGTGTAAAAAGCTAAGTTATGTATAGGTGCCTGGCTCTTCAGGCTGGGGAACCAAGTAACTGGCAGAAATGACCTCTGTAATTCCTACCTGGTTACTGGCAATGGAAAATTACGTGCTTTTTGTGATGGATGAACAAGTCACTAGACTTGGGGCAGGCTTCAATAACATCTGAGAAACCGATGGAAAGTTTTGAGGCTGTCCTGTCACATGCCATCAATGTCCCTCCCATAACGATGTGCGTGTTCACAGGAGGGTTCAGCCAACAAAGTGGTAGCTTAATCTGAGCCATAGCAAACATCAGGAAAACCTTTACTATAACTAAAAAATCCTATTAATATGTTTGTTCTCAGAAAATGAACAGTGGAAGGGCATGAGCAAAGAAGGATATGAAGGAGATTGCATAGTAAATAGAGAGCGTGTGACAAAACATCAATCTTAAATATTTATTATGAAAAGCTGCCTATATCCTCTGCAGTTGTGGCTGGGAAACACCTTTACAATGAAGAAATCCTTGGCTCTGAGTGCTGATGTTTGCCTAACCTTTCTGCACAAGGGCAATAAAATGAGGACATAGCTGTAGATGTGCAGCTCGTTGCAGCCCATCATAGTCAAATTGTGGCCAGTTTCTGAGCTGGGGGGTGGAGGTCTACTTCTTGTGCTCTGGCGTAGGAGGTCAGCGTTGGAGTTTTGGTTGGCAGATGCTAATGCTGAGAGGCAGAGGCAGATGCTGAGGTGACAGGAAAGGAGGACAAATAGCTGGGTGGACATCACATCCCCCAAATAATGAGTGCTTTTACTATCTGGTTTTTGGAGTGGGGAACTCAAAAGACTCTTTGAATTTTCATGTGTCTTATTCATATAAGCTTTTTACTTACATTAGGGTAGAAGGCATCTGAAAGAAGTAAAGTACAAATTGTTACTAGCTAGAAATTGGGTAAACTTTAATTTTCTTTTATTTTTAGACTCACTAAAGTATCTTGAAAAATAACCTGCTTGGATCTGTGATCCAGATGGAGCTTAGTATCACATGGGATACCGGTGCTGCAAGGCTTGTGGCAGTAGTTCAGATTGCTTACCAGTATGATGCAAAGACCCTATATATGTGTTTATTTTCCCCTTTTCAGAAACTAATTTATTTCTGTCTGTGAAATAATATTTCTGAGTCATTATAATTGTTACTGGAGGCTCTCCTGCACTTGTGCTCTGTTTCTTCCTTATTTTTACACTGGAAATTTTCCTTCTTGTGCGTCAAGATTCATTTACCCAGCAAGATTGTCTTTTGTTTTCCCTTATTATTTCCTTACTGTGTAATAATACCCACTGACTTTTCCTATTATGCAGTAAAAGAATTTCAATAACAGAGGTGCACAGAATGGATTCCCTCAGTCAAGTTATTTTAAGCTTTTACAAATACATCTGATATTTAAAGTAACTACGGTGCACCTGTATTAAGGGAAATGGCTAAAGTTCCCCTCAAAGATGAGAAAAAATAAATGTAGGCTATTAGATATGAGAAAAAATGCTTTTAATTAGAATAAACCCACTTCAAGTATAAAATATAAGGATCTGTTAACTTTTTAATGAGGAGGTAGTGAGTGTGTGAGGGTTAGGATTGAAATTGCAGTTCATGTCTGAAAATGCCTCTATTTTTTACTTAGGAAATATGTTTCATACATCATATTTTAGTGCTGTGTTCTTCTTCATTGTCCTGCACCTTCAACAGAACCTTAAATTATGTCTGAAACTGAAGAAGGACAAGGGGTAGAGGACACAAACTCTTTCATCCATTTATTTCAGTGTGTTATATTAATTTGAAGCGAAGTAAGTGAAGTCAAATGTCTACATGATTAACTGGTTTGCTGCTGATCATTTTAGTAAGGCATCTAACTATTATAATTTCACCTCATCAATTCAAAATCCAGTTTGACCCCCATCTCATGACTCTAATCTTCATGGCAAATTCCAAATGCAAGCATCCGTTACCAGTGCCGAAGGGGCTGTGACATTGCAAGCTGAGAATATAGAATCACATTTTGGCATTTGCTGGGAAAAGCCAAAAGTTCTGTTTTAAAAATATTAATTTGTTAAGCTTGCTAAATCTGATTCAGGATTTGTTCATTTACCCATTTATTTTGCTGTATCTGCCCTAGAATATGTTTCCTTGTTTTCAGTATCACAGTCCTGCTTAGAATTTAAGTTCTGCTACAGAGTGAGTTAAGTCAGTAAGCAGCCATCGTTAAATAGCACATGATGATGTTCTACTCAACTACTTTTATATTTTTCCAGGCTACAGTGTTCACAGCATGTAAGCTATTAGCAGGAAGACTGTTCTCAGCTAGCAGACTTTAGAAGTGGCAAATTGTTAATTTTTTTAAAATCAAAACCAGAAATCTGATCATTTCAATGCCAGGTTTTTTATTTGTTTCAGTTTACTTTTTAGCCTGAAAAAAATGAGCTCTTTTGCTCATTCATTCTGGGCACTTTAAGTCTGTTCATAATGGTAACAACTAAGTATCCTTTACCATTTTATTTAAAGGGAGGTGGAGGAAATGCCTGTGTGTTCTGCCTAATGTGTCTAGCAGCCCTACACAAGCTGGGAATATGTTTGTTAACCTCTTTGCTTAAGAAAATGTGGCTGGGCTGCACCTACTTATTCATACACCTCATTTATGTAGCTACAACTCGTCTTCAAAGTCAGGTTTGATTGCTTGCCGCGTCTGGGATCTGATTTGAGGGAATTGCCTGAGTCCTTCATCTTTGATTCTTTTTTGTGGTAATTGCGTGCATGTCTCAGGTGAATTGTTTCCTGGTTTTCCTTTTTTTGACAAATACAGAGCCTTGATCAGCTGCAGAAAAGAGAAGATAAAAATGAGTAATTCAAGATTCAGCTGGCAGGATGTTTCCAGAAATGCTGTGTTTTAAGTAGCCTCCTTAGAAAGCTGGTATGAAAATAGAAGGGGATGAGTTTAAAAGTTTATGCTTAATTTTTAAATATCCCATATAGCATTAGCTCTCATCAGCCTTGAAAAATCTAGTGTAAATCCTGCTTTGGTGAGGCTGTATTAGCCTGCTGGCTAGGAACAGGCTGTAGGTAGCCAAGGTGCTTTCCTTGGGAGATTGCATCAGTGTGTTTGCTGTTGCCTTGCCCTCCTGGGAAGGCAGGTGACCTTCAGTAACCCGTGGAAAGCCCGGCCCTTCAAGGACCTTTGCCTGTGTATCTGACCTTGACTCTGAACGAATATCTATGAGCCTATCAAGAGACAGAGCTGTTGTTATTCAGGAAACCACCTGAAACTTTGGGCGGCTTTGAACCTTGGATGTTTGTGCAGGAGGGCGACTGAAGAAATGTTAGGGGAAAACAGCTACAAACCACGGACTCTTGTAGGTCTATGTAATGCCTGCTTCAGGTATTGCTAAAAAAATGTTTTCCTAGCTCTGGCAAGCTGTCAAGGATGGAGTGATGCACTTCACTCCTAGAGTGAATACAGTGAATGCAGTGATACATGTATCAATATAAAACGGGGATTTAAATAAGTTTGATGGTAAATGCGACAGTGGTTTAACAAGATTCGATGGCAAGGCATCCTTGGTTATTTACTGCATAGAAGACAGGGTCAGACAGAACTGTGGGGGAGACCCTCCTATTGAGTCAAGGTGCAGACTGGAGCCCCTTACTTTCTAAACTGCTTCTCAGACGGGAGTCTGGGTGTGGCTGGATCCAGTCCTAGTCCCAGACTTGGTCAATGATTTATGTCTAAAGAATTATATACACACAATCAATCCTTTATATCACTTAGCTAAGATTTCAAAGTTTAGCATGCTATTAGTCACTTACCGAGGATCTGTTGCAGCAAGGAATCTCTGAATCTCAAGAAGTAACCTTGAGGTTTTCCCTACTCAAGGGTAGATTATGACATGCAGCCTGTTACGATGCAGGAAAAGTCAACAGGCTCTTGGGCAGTTCACTATTTAAAGGGGTGAGATGATTGACTCAGTCATATTTGCATCTCGACCGTGGTACCGGCATTGTGGTTAGGTGTGTGCATTGCTCAAGTTAGCCCTTGGCTATTGTGTTGTTATCTGTCTCCCCAAAACCACGTTGAGCCAGATGCAGCCATCACGACTAGATGCACCCATGATGACCACCATGGGCGGCGATCTCTGGGGCAGGGTTATGGGAGATAAAGGTCAGGTTGGGGGCAGGAGGGGGAGCACACCATCACACAAGCCTGTCTGGTCTTCGAGGAGGAGAAGCACCTCGGTAAAGGTGGCAGCTTGTTCTGAACCTGAGCAGTACGTGCAGGCAGTCTGAAGAGACTTGCCTGAGTGGCTGTGGCTGGGGAACAGGGATGGGACAGGCAGGGCATGCTGCTGCCTCACTGCGCAGGCTCACTGGGGCTCGCATCCTCAGCACGTTTCCAGGAGCTGGCTTGGTGCCTTCTCCGTGACCAGAGCTGATGATGCTGCTGCTAGGAGCTGAGTGTAAGAAAGTACCCCATCCTTACGTGGGAAAGCTGAGAAGTAACAGAAACCACATATTTTCCTTGAATTTATTCTGTATTTAGTTAGAATTTCCATTCAGAATTGGCTTGCTTTTGCTTCTTTCCCCACCCTTCCCTTCTTCTCTTAACCCTCCCCTCCAGCTGCTTGGATATGGTATTTCTTATTAAGAGTCAAACTATTCTTCAGGTGGATACAAGTATTCAGTTTTTGAACACTGAGGCTTCTATCCCATGTAGTTAGGGAAATAACATCACGAAGTATAGAAAAATATTTACCTTTTCAAATTTTATCATGCATATTGTCATTATTCTCACATCACTGAGAATGCACATGGCTCTAAAGGATCTTGAGACCGTGTCCATTGGGCCAAATACACAGGGCTGCAGAGTATCTACTTTACCACCGAAGACTTTAATTGAAGTCCTTCCTCAGTTTTTTACTCCCACCCCAGACTAAGATACGCAAAACTCTGGGGTTTTAGTTCTAGAGTGGCAGCTGCACAGTCTCTGTAGATGTCTTGTCTCTAGCAGGTGAGAAGGAGTAAAACAACAGAGATTAGGGATTTGGAGATTACAGATGTCAGAGTAAATGAGAGATACAGGGTTCATGGACATAATATAAATAATATATAATAGAATATAACTAAGAGAAAGTACAGTCATTTCATGGAGCAAAGACACAGATCCATTTTCCTGACAGATCTGTGTATCAGTACCTTTTCTGTAGAAGCCATCATTCAATAACTCAGCATTTACCCTTTTCCCAGCACATTATCCTACCTTCTGGATCCCTTGATGAGCACATCAGATATGCTGTGGCCAATCTGTTAACTGTTCCACCCATCAGATCTTTCCTCCAGCACCAGGCAATTCAGAATACAGCAGAAACAGCTAAAATTAATTAAACGTCTAGGCTGAGCTGTATCCCACCCATATCCCACTAAGGGTTTCTGTTGAGTTAGGATTCGGAATTTAACATTTTCCTTCTGCTTTATCCTGTACTTCTGTCCTATATCCTTTATCAGTGTGCGGTGCAGGTAGAAGGTTTCATGCTTATAAGAAGTAATTCAGTTCACACGTAACATTCTTCTATGCCAAATGCAAGTTTGGGTGATATGAGTTGAACTCTGAAAGAGTTACGAAAGGCTTATGAATAGAAGTGTTTGTCTTTCCTGTGCGTGTAAAATAATAGCCAGCTTTAAGGAAATACTGTGACTGAAGACTAGCTGGTGAGAAAAGGGCATTTTGTGATCGCCCTGCAGTCTTCCTGTCTGGGAATTAGGGCTCCAGTATACCAATCCTACTGAACACAAGCAGTGCAAAGCCTTGGTCTCTTCCCACAATCCCATTTGTAGGATTTGTAACAAAACTTAATTTTTAGCTTATTCTCTGTGGAGCTTCAGTTGGAGGTCTTTGGGGGCTACTTCTAAAGGAATCTGCAGAAATTAAGGAGAGCAGGTTTATTACCAATAAATGTAAATACATTACGTAAAATAATTGCAAATAAAATATGCAACCATGACAGTGTTCAGTTCAATTAGAAAAGGTTTAAGGAGACGTGAATCAAAGAAGATAATAAACACTAATTTAGATCATGCACAGCAAAGCAATAAACGGGAATAAGAAAGGTGGGACAAAGTTGTGGCTGCACCACCAAGAGGCGCAGGTAACTTGTAGCATCTGATTGCCAGGCTTATTCATACTGGGCATTAATGGTTCGTTTTCATCATGGAGAAGGTTTAGTTCAATGAAGATTTTGAAAAGGGGAAAACATGATTCCAGATTGGAGTTCTAGCATTCGGCTGAACAACAATTTCAAATGCAGAAGATCCAGATGCAAAATTTGAATTCTTAACATGGCAGGATGGTTTACGAGGCACTGTGAAGTTATTTTTACCTGTCTACTAAATCCATTTGCTTCTGCCTCTGTATAAGCTTGAAAGTCATCTGTTCCCATGGCAGAATATTTCCTACCACCACCACCCGTGCTCTTTGGCTTATGATCGTCAGGTTGCTCAGGAGTTCGTGCTTCTAGGATTCAACAAAAAAAAGTATTGATGATCTCAGGAGTCTGTAGTCAATATCACAGGATGCACTTTCCAGCTTTTCATGTTACAGACAGGAGTGGAAGGGCTGAACTAGGTAATGAGTTATCCACAGAAAACATTGTGACTAGGCACACTGGCAATCAGCCGTGGTATGAAAAAACAGCTGCAGAAATGGTTTTTTTTTTCTTTTTTTTCTTTCTTGTTCCACACAGAATTCATGTTCTTCTTCCATGCCATATATGATGTATACTGAGCAAGTGAAACACAAAAATAGTCCTAGGAATTGCGTGCACCCTGAGCCCCCAAAGTAGGGAGCTAAACCAGCCCGCAGTGGAGGACTGGTATAACTATCAATGATGGGAGTGTGTTATAAAAATGTGGAAAGGCGGGGTTATATCATTGTCTAGTGTTTCAGATACATAGCTTTAATGGCAATTGTAAATACATATATATAGGATGCCACATCTGCTTCCTCCATCCTGAGAGATTTTCCCTGGGATAACCTCTGCCTTGCAATACCTGAGGTGACGTGTGAGGTTCTGCTGTCTTTGTATTCTCCGTTCATGACCTCACACAAGGCACCAGGGAAAGGTCACCTTATTTTTGGAGCTGGAGATACCCCCTTTGGTTTAATTCAGCCTTGTTAATAAAAACAGGGTTCATTGGATGTTTGGTTTCAGGGCACGGAGTGAGGTAAATCAGTAGAGGAGGAAGGGAGGTTTCCTCAAAGGCTGGCGGTGGCTTCCTGGGGCCACGATACCAAACGTCTTCCTAGCTTAACAAAGTGCAGCTGGCAATATCAAATGTTTTTCAAAACTGTACTATTGAATTGTAACCAGAAGCTATTAAATGATCTAATAATCACCAGGCAAGAAATACAGATGTTTCAGTGAAGTGCAACTCGTACTGGTAGGTTGGAGCCTTCGTAATCAGTTTATAAATGAACTTCTTTGTGTCTATACTCTTTTTATTTGCAGCGAAGTAAGATCCAAAACATTCAAATGTAGCCTGTACTTTGTTTTCAGTTAATTTTTACACTGTTTCTAGCATGAAAGAAGTGCACTTTATGGATATTTTTTTCCTGCTGTAAGCTCCCATAACCTTAGAAATGATACAAATGTCTGCCATTTGGGGTTTTTCCCCTTGTTTATTCCGCAAATCTCAAAGCTTGTAACCACTGTGATGCCAATGCCCCCGGCTATGGCAGGTTTCCCATGTGTTGCGTACAGGTGCACGGTGTTGCAAAAGCATGCCTTATTTTTTCATGCCTAGAGATGGCGAGGCGGTGGAACGTCTGCCTTGTTTCCAGAAATAGGGCGGCAGTGCGGGGCTCAGCGAAGATGTGCACGTAGCGGGAGCCCTGCTGCCACCCGCTTTCCTCACACTCGCCGTGCCTGAACTCAGTCTGCTGTCTCCCAGCGTTGCCCAGATTGCAGATCCATGCGCCTCTGCCAGCAACCTGCTTTTACATCAATGGGCCACAGGCAGTGTTGGAAGAACTAAAGATTCATGCATTTTTATGAACTTCCAGGCACTCTGACTTGCAATGAATGCCAGCACTTGCTGTACTTGGTTAAAAATTGCTCCATGCCACCCGTTTTTTCTTTCAAACTATTCCTGATGTTGCTTTTCTTCTGAATTGTGTCCCTTTTGTAATGACCGTCTCCTTTGTTTTCTATTTACAGAGTGGTTTACAGACCTACTGCTTCCTAGTGTTTGCTGCCATCTGCTTTGCGGGAGCTACCTACCTGTTTTTTGTCCTGCCTGAAACGAAAAATAAGACATTTCACGAGATCAACCAGGCATTTGCCAAAAGGAATAAAGTATCTTTAGAAATGCAAGAAATGAACCACTTCCCTGGGGAGAGGAAATCGAGTGCAGAACAAGAGTCAAACTTCACGTCTTCAGTGGACAATGGGGAAACCAAAAAAGGGATTGTGTAAGCCCGGGATGCTCTTTTGGGGGATGGGGGAAAACATGCTTTTTTCATTCAGTACGTTTATAGCAATGCACAACTTGTATTTTTTATGTGACAGCATGAACTGCTTCCCCCCTGAATACGTTTTAAGCGAGTACAGGTGAATTCATTAGCAGCTAGGGTGATGGTTAAGGAAATGAGAGGCGGGAGTAGCGGCAGCTGATTAAATAAATAAGAGCCAGAGTGTTCTTGGGCACCTGTGAAATAGGTGCTGTGGTGAGTGTGGTGGGGAATGTAGACTGGGAGAAGTGCAGTGGTGGTGGGGAGCTGGGGTTGTGAGGCTGAACGTCCCTGTGTGCTCACAGGGATGTGTGCATGCAGTTGCTGGGAAGAAGAAGGAGGAGGAGGAGAAGGAGGAGGCAGGGAAAAGGGAAGACATCCCAGCGGGGTTCTGCTAAGAATTAATGCAAGCGAACCTGAGATGGTATCGGNTCAAAGAAGACTTGTGACACTCCCCTGACCTCCTATTCCTTTTCCAGCTATTTTGACTTTGAGTTGCTTTTTCTCAACATCTCCCAGCTTCTTATAAAAGGGGAGCTCCGGGTCCTGATGGGTTTCCTTGTCTCTCTTGCAAATCCTGATTGACTAGTAATAGAGTTGCCTCTAGTTTCTGGGTTTGCTGGCACTGCATTTCTGTGGATATATATATATATTTAATTCTATTTTGGAAGAATAGTTATAGAAGCTTTAATATGAAAGAAAACCCTAAACCTCATGGTGAAGTGAGAGAACGCTTATGGTACATGTAGGATGTAGCACTAAAAAAAACCCCACACACCAAGTTTTCCACAGGTTGGGATTTTTTTATTGTTTTTTTGCTTTTCTTTTCAAGTTCCTTTTAAAACAAGTCTTAGGAGCCAAAATTTCCCTGAGACCCACTAAGTGCCATTTCTTAACACTCAGATCTCTGCAAAGGAATTTGGGTGCTTCTTTCTTATTTAAACACTTAACTTTCATTTGGGCATTAGATTCTGAAGCTCCAGGCCTAGTTCACGTAAATAAGTTTCTAAGCTATTTAGTGCTTTGTAAAACTGTCCCAAGAGTCTGCTTAATTTCGTGACAGAAAGACTCAGCAGGCTGTCGGGGGTGACGTGATCCGTTCCCTTCCATGTAGGCTTTTTTAATGAGCATAATCCTCCTAGTTTGTAATTTTGCTAATAGTTCTTCTTGACCTTTCTAGGTACCTGGATGCTGAGGGGGTAATAAGCACTTTAAAATTAAATAGTTAGCTGTTTTATATGAAAACTCAGTAAGTCTTAGAGCTGCTTTCAGTTAGGAGTAAGGCACAAGAAGCAAGACAAGCATTTAGGCAGAGCTAGCTGCTTCCACAAGTTATATTTACTAATCGAGAAGTTCATAAATTTAGGGGTATTTGAGGGGGGAAAAAATCATATATATATACTCATATATATTCCAAATATAGGAATATATATGAATATGTATTTTAATATATATACAATGGAGAATTGCTTTCCAATACATGGGGTTTTTTCAGATTTCCCTAAGTGATAAGCTGTTTATTGTTTTGTTCTACACTGTAAATTACACTGTACATTAAAATCACAGCTCCTAATGTTCGGCTATTACTACTAAATAACATATATGGTTTTATACTGTGATTTATTTATATGCGGCATATTTACTGCACACATTGTAAGCTGAGCTAATAGGGCAATTTTACTACTGGGTAATGGAAGAAAATTTGATCTGAGCCTTTATGCCAGGATTTATGCTATTGTACTGGGATAGAGGTACAGCGACAAGTAAGAAAATGAAAATATATATGAGCAAGAGAATTAAAAATGAAAAATCAGATTTATTATATTGGTGCTACTGTTAAGAAACAGAGTGAATCAGGATTGTACCAACTGATAATTATATATAGAAGCTAATCAAATACTATGGAGAAAAGCAAAGAAAGATGTCTTCTAATAACCACTTGTAAAACTATATATGCATGTGCAAATGCACGTGTCATTTTTCAGTGTCTTTAGTTCATATTCCATGTGTTACCTGAGACTTGCTAAATGAATGGCTACGTAAAAAATGAGTTTGGATGCCAGGAAGAAATTCTTCCTCTTCTGCCTGCAGGGGAAGACTGGCAAGTTCAGACCCTCTCATTCAAACTGAGAATTACCTTACCTTGCAGTTAGAGCTACTAACGTGGTACAATGTGATCTGATTTGAGTCATAGTGGCAGGATTGGAACCCATTATTATTTTTAGAATTAGGAGAATTTAGCACTTACTGCTGTTTATTAATGTGCATTACATGTTGATAATGTTGCCATTGGATAACTTCAATAAAATATCATGTTGGCCTGGTAATGCAGTTGTAATGGACTTCTGCAACAAGGTAAAATCATCTTACAGTTGCATTTGGACCCCAGCTCTGAATGTGTTAGCAAAGAGATGGTTTGATAGAATTTCCTATCACAGCTCAGGGGCTTGCACAGATTTAACAACAGGGGGTTGTGTTTTCCTCTTCTGCAGCCCCATTTGCCCATCTCTTGCCCTACCTGAGATAGGCACCCTCCAGATAGGTGCTTTTGATGCGGCTGCAAAGAGAGCTGCTACAGACCGAGTACGTCATGGGGCAGTGGTTGCACGTCTTGCCAGCAGTTTGCTCCAGCCCATGGTACAGGTTAAAAGCAATTCCAGTTTCCAGCTTGTATGTACATGTGTGCAGGTGCTGTGCTCACTGGCCAGGGAAGATGGCTGCAGTCTCCTCTGCCTTGGGTTGTGGAAGTTTCTGAGGAAACTTCAGATGTGCCGGTACTTTCTCATCTCTGACCCTAACAAGAGTTATGTCTCATTATTCTAGTTGTTCCCTAATGTTTTTTTCCATTGTTATGATGCTATAGTTTCTCCAGGAATAAGAGGACAGAATGAAAAATAACAGCAATTTATGATTTGGTTTTTCTAGTTGAATGTATCAAATTGTCTACAGCCCATGTGTTTGTCAGTGAGTGTTGTGTGGTGCCACGTTCTCTTTTCCTGTCCGTGACATTGGGATGAGGTACTGCAAGATGGTGTTTTGTATGAGTACCACAAGTGGGTGATGTGTGTGTGATCAACTATGTCCATGCATAGTGATTGCAAAATAAACCTTTGGAATTAAACTAAAATGGTTTAGATTTTGTTCTGGGTAAATCTGAATCTCTACAGCTGTACAAGTTTCATTGCACGATTCCCTGAGTTTTAGTATGTCCCAGTACAAGACTCTACAGTCCTACGTCTGGATGACCCAAGTCATCGTGGACTCTACAGTTGGGTGGTTGGGAGTTATGGGGAATAAAATCATCCCTGAAACTGTATATTTTTTTCAGCATTCTTTGCATTTTGCTTTTCAAATCAGATTCCACACTTCATTCTTTCATATGTTTATACTGGGCTTTAGAAATACAAATGCAGACATCAGGGAGAGGCAAATGATTAAAACTGGCTAGTAGTAGTAATAACTGTGTATAAGAATTCTTGAATCTGGTGAGGCTTTTTTTGCAGAAAGTTGTCATTTGCAATGGATGACTTTGAATTGCTAAAGCTCTACTTTCTGATGAGAAATTCAGTCAAATGACTATTTCTGCTACAAAGATATGCAAAACCTGGGATCTGAAATATGTATAAAAAATTGAATTTCATACTTCAGGTTCTGAAGCCAATTTTCACTCCACAAGGATCTGCTTTCTAGTGGGGGAAGATGTGAGTAGTTCAGCCATATGGGACAATTTTCATCTTCAGAGTAATATGAAAAAAAAATAGAAAAAAAATACCAAAACCAACTCTTTGAAAATTGCTTTCTTCCCTTTCACTGTTTTTATGTGCTTTTCCATACAGAAATAACCATATAAGCTATTAGAGCTCCTATCACCTCACATAGCAGGAAGAACAAACCTGAGTAAAGCATTCTTAGGAAATGCCTGCAGTCTTTTCCTTTCAGCCTGACTACAGAAAATAAAGTTCAGATGCAATCCAAAAACCTCATCTATGTAGACCCAAACTATGAAGCAGGTTTGTTAATGCAAATATTCAAGCTGTTTAAAAATTCAGGTTTGGGTCCATGCTTGATTCTCTCTGCAAGTGATTTTATTTGGGAGTGAGCCCTGTGAAAAGGTGAATTTCATGGCAAAAGCTTGGTACTTGGACTCCTAATCGAGTTATCACAGCTCAATAAGCAATCATGCATAACCTGAGTCACTACAACCCTCTTCCTTGCAAGCTAGGCTGCATTAACCTTGTTTTTTTCCATGACCTGAGATAAACACAGGCAGTGGATGGTCGAGCTTGCTCTTGAGATGTTCCCGCTAAAACTGTGCTACAGTCAAACTCTTTTAAACCTAGGACTTTAAAAAGCATAGAAGAAAAAGCTTTCAGGACACTTTTATGCAGCGATTAGCAAATGCAGCAGAAATCACCTCCAGTCATTTCAACCATACAAATGTACCCAAGAAAGGTAGGGTAGACATAAAGGAGTTCTAAGCTTAGGAAACCCTGCACATTTTTATCTTCTTTAGACAGCAAACCAATGGCTTGCTTTCTCAGTCTTGGGAAAACAATATAATTATTCAGATGCTGCAAAAGCACTGATCTAATGCTTTTTTTTCTGAGTTTGGGGATGGAATGTTGGTTGGTTGGTTAGTTGGTAATTTGTTGGGGTTTTTTAAGTGGGAGCATTAGTAGTCTGGTTCATACGCCAAAGAAGAGTACCAAGCATGAGACTGCTGGAGTTGCTGGTTGTCTTAAGATAATTTCCAAAAAGTAAAAGCAAAATATCACTCTGTCAGACCCCTAAAACACAATACATTAAGTGTATGATCTTGTAAAGGTAGGAGATAATTTGTGTGCTGCTATGTAAGCTGCCACACAGACACATTGATTTTTGTTTCATTTTCTCTTGTTTCTCTCTGTTAAAAAAATCAGTCAAGCTAAATGCAATGCTCAGCCCTTTACATTTGTTCCACCTTTTGTTTCTGACTTGTTCCATCCAATTACGTAAATATTTTTACAGTTCAGATTTCAAAACAGGAAAGCAGCAGTTATTTAGCAAAAGCAAACATACCAAATACTATACAAACTGTTGTCTCCAGAGGCTGACATTTTCAAAGATGAGTTCAAGAGTTAATCACTTAAATCCAAATTTCATATGGTTTCATCCCTTTGAATTAAACTCTACAGACTATATATATGCACATGTATATATAGAGAGACTTTTCTGTTATCCCATGGAAAAAGTTCAGTAGCTTTAATTCGCATACAAAAAAGAAATTGGGCCATTTGGATATTATGTCAAGTTGTGAACTAGATCCTGATGGTGCTCAGATACTTGCATTAATAAACTTAGCTAAAGTTTGGATGATCTTAGGTTTCGAAAAGTTGTCTAGCAAGGCTGTCTCCTTTCGGCCAGCCTTCAGTTTTTCTTTTTGCACTTTTCTAAACTGCTAGGTGGATACAACCATGCTAATATGTATATTTTAAAATATATATATAAAATTTACTGAAATTATATATACAAAAACTTATATTGTTGTGTGTGTGTTATATTAAAATATATAACATTTTGATATATAGATAATATTATAATATATAATTTACTTTCCTCAAAGGAAAAGAATGAAGTTTCTCTAGATTCTGTGCAACTATATTTTGTTAAACAAATGTGAGGTAAATAGCTAATATAAGAAATTATATATTGCCTTAACACAATACTGCAATAAACCAAGGTTAGACAATTTATTTTCCATCACTGACTGGCTGAAGCCTTATCTTCCTAATCGATACACTCACTGAGCCGTGATAGACCATTTGGGTAACTACCAGTCAACACGAGGTTTTCACGTGCTTGTTGCACAGCACAGGAATCGCCTTGACACGAAGCTGGAGGAAACCCTTCTCAGGGTAGCTCCAGTTCTGGACACTGATGCTAAAATGATTGCCAACATGTAGTAAGAGGTGCTAGTTCCTTTTGTCAAATAGGCTTCAATAGGAATTTATGAACAGAAGAGTTACTCTCAATAGTAACTTTTGGGTTTTCTTTTGAGGCATCAAAGGAAAACATTTAAACTCTTTTCATCCAACTAGAGAACAAATTTGTATCACAGACTCTCAAGAAGCAGGATGTATTAGCATAGTGCTCAGTCTGGGCTAAGCCCAATATACTCTTCCAGTATCTAGTGAAACTCGTATGTATTTTATACACCAGAAGTTCTCAGCCTTTTGGCAGGAAGGTCTCATTGCCATCCCTTCCCTTCCTTCCCCTCCTCCAGCCCCACCTTCCCACACCACAGGCTGTGCTTTGCCTCTCGTGCCAGCACGCTCCAGGATGAGGTGCACCAGCATGTCATTAGAAATGACATTTTAATCAACTGAGAAATGAAAGAGTACTAAGAGGCAGAAAGGGGGGGTCACCTCTCCATGGGACAGAAGGATGACACTGTGCAACCTGTGGCCCTCTTGCAGACAGGTATGGCTTCGCTATTAAACTTATTTGTAGACTTTAGAGAGGGCATGAACCATGAGGAAGGTGGAAGAGACTTGTAGTTTGTGACTGAGCAGCTACCGACAGATGAAATCTGTGTCTGAGAAATTGTCCAAGTAGCTTAGACATTGCTGCTGTTGATTTAATTAGTATAAACCATATAGGAAGGCATCTCAGGTATCGCTCTGAGCTAGTGATGAAGGCACTGCTCACTTTTCAACAGTAATCAAAGAAAACAAAGGGCCAAAGGGATATCAAAGGACATCACAAGAAAAATGTAATATTACAAGTCTGGTCCCCCCCCCCCCCCCGCCGCCGCACCGCAGACAGGCACGGGGGG
>VZSZ01000564.1:426847-460877 GCA_013398815.1 Ibidorhyncha struthersii | reverse complement strand
GTGATAATTATTTGAAGTTTTCTAATGAGAAATGAGAGTTAAAAAAGTTAAGAAGAAACACGATTGAGAAAAACAGGATGCAAGACAGATGGGTAGCTTGTTTTTACAGTACATGACTCAGGACCTATTCAACCAGCAATTAAAAATAAGTTTAAAAGTAATAGAAAAAAATTAAAAATGCATAACTAAAGCTGTAAAATGCATTGGCACAAATTAGAATAAATGAATTTTTATAGGATTAGATATTTAAATTATCATATCATTCAAATTTAAATTAGGCAAGAGAAATAAAAAGGGAAAAGCTACAGCTAATAGGAGATAAGAAATTTCTCTGAGGAGCTGAGTAGCCTATAATTGTCCATGAGATCATTCTTTCACCTTCTTCTGAGATGTTCGGATAATTTATGGAGACAAAATGACGCTCTATGTGGATCATCGCTCAGACATGCTGCCATAATTTTTACAGGTGACAGTGAGCACTACGGGCTGACACAGAATACAATAGAAGTGGTGACATCCCAGTACTACTCAATAAATAAATAAATCAGACTCTCAGTCTCATAACCATTTAAGAAAAAAACACAACACAACACCAAAAACTAAGTTTTCTCCATATAAGAGAGCTTTTCAGATGAAAATTGGAACATTATGCCTGGTGATAATCATTGGGAAATTGTATGCTGAACTTTCTTTGCTCTTGTAAGAACTTTGCTACATTTTATTAACTCAGTTTTGCAAAGCTGTTAGGCACAAGTTTTAGCCTCTTCTGATTGTTCACAGCCTTGCTAATAAGCATGAGAAATGAGTGTTAGTAAGCCAGAAAAAAATCGTAGCAATTCAGCAATAGGAGGAGGAGAATCAGCATGTTTGGCAAGCTTGTGTATTTTCTATGAACTAGGACAGCTGGCTTCGATTATTTAAAATTTAAAAAGCCTAATAAGTAGGTTTCTTAGATATTCTCAAACTACATTGCTAAATGGGGTCAGCTTTGTAGTCCAACCTAACGGCTTGAAGAAATGGAGTCCAAATGCAGTGGGTGATGTTGGCACGCGGGATGTGGGTGGTGCTGAAGAGATGATCACTCTGGAATGCAAAATTGTTCACAGCTCTAAGATTATTTTTTTTTTAAATTTAGAAGTGACAGAAAATTGTAACACATCATACATGCTTTCACTGTCATTAAGCTGTTCAAGACTACTTCCAGAATAAGATTTTTGAAGGCAAAGATATTTCTCTTTGTAATGAAAGATGTTGACAATTCTTTCTTCTGTACACAATATTAAATCATGGATGCCTATTTGATGGCCACTTTTGATCAATTACACCACCTCCTGGATAGGTTTTACCATTAAATATTGTAGATGGGATCTGAGGTGGGGATTACGCTGAAGGCAGCTAATTGACATTTTGCCCTTCCTTTCCATTGCAGGTCAGGATTTCACTCCAAACTTTTACACAGCATTGAATATTCACATAAATGCTTGTGGCAGTGGGAAAGTGATTGATTACCAACATAAATGAGGGCTAGTCAGAAGGTTAAAGTTAGCAGGACTGGGTCCTTTTTCAGTAAAGAGCAGCCACAGCAACTATTACCCATCTTCCCATTCTGTGGTCCTGTAGATTTGTTGTGGAGCTAACCAGAATACTACTGCTACCACCTAAGAGTGAAATTAAAACCACGTCTATAACTTGCTTTCTGCTTTGCGAAACTGCTCTGTAGCAATTAGTACAATGAACAGATTTGCCCTGGGCATTTATCTGTAATATTTCATCTGACCTACATATGCAACTGGACCAGCACGCGATCTGCCCTCCTGACAACTGATTGGGTTGGAACAAGTTCCTACACATTGTCACTGCTGGCAGCAGATCTGAGACCCAGTCTCTCTCCCTCAGCCTGGCAGAAGTGCTTGATTTAGTCCTTTAACAGTTACTTAAAGGACAAAAACCTTACAGCTTACTAAGACGATCCATGATAAAGGCTTGATCTGCTCTATGATCTTTTGTGCTTCGTATTCATGAAACTCAAGAGTCACTTTATTCTGTATATTTTGGTGGTCTCTTCATTTGTGTATATGTCTTTCATAGCAACAGAGCTCCAGCACTTGCATCTTTCTAAGTGGCCGATGCCTGGAAGACCAGACTTTCTTGCATTATAAAACCAAAAAAACACTTTGCATTGTATTTATTTAATACCTCATCAAACAACATCTTCAAAACCCCTTTCAAAGTCTATGTTTTTGTCAGCTGGATTTACCTGGGGGCTATGAGAGAGCAAAGATGAAGCGGCACAAGAAAAAATGTCATAAAGGTCCACAAAGGTGTTGAGGCTGGACGAGTCCCTCTTCCTCCAGCTGCCTCTGTCCTGGAAGGAGCCAGCTCACATCTCATCTGCAGGACAGCTTTGGGGGCTGCAAAGCTCCTACCATGTGTCAGGAGAAGGAGCAGCACCTCTCTACCTCGCTGCCTTTTGCTTATGTTTCCAACAGCTTCTCAGACACAAAAACAAACTGTGAAGGGGATGTGAGAAGCAGCAATAGCAGCTAAATGCCAAGCTCTGACCAGCCAGGCTCTGCCAGCTGACCCAAGGTGCATCCTTAGCACATTAGACTCAACACATAGCACAAACGCCTACAAACATTTCTAGCTTGAGGAAGAATAACAAAAAAAAAAAAAAAGATGTGTAATGCTCAAAAGTTTGCTTATCTTCAGGTGTGATAGTCCACTGACGATGACGCAGTCATCATATACCAGTTTGGTTAGACTTTTATTTGGTGGGTCAAATGCAGTTCTGTCACTGCAGTGGTTAACAGCTCTGCCTCAGCTGTATCCCGATGAAAAACAGAAGGCAAAACATACATTAGACAGCTAGATATTAGTCAAGTTATTCCTTGTATACGTTCAGTAGAGTATGAAGAAAGCTTATGAATTTTAAATGCCTTCTGTTATTATGATGGTAGCGAAAGGGGTTTGGGGTTTTTTTGTTATTTTATTTTTCAGATAATTTTCAGATAATTACTGTTTTCAGATGTTTCTTCTACAATATATTCAAATTATAGTTATGTGCAGAGAAATGTGCACCTCAGACTCAAGGAAAGTCTTGCTCTTGGGTTAATAGTGCAGCTATGTGATTAATTTCCAAAATTACAAGGGCAAAGATCTTTTTATTCAAAACAGAGCATGTGTACGAAAATGGCCTGGCATTGTAATAAATGCATTCAGTTACCAGATCCATTCCCAGAATAATGGAAATCATATGCACACTAGGGGAATAATTAAATATGCATTTTCATGTGCAGAGTTCTTTATACATATATGTTTATTTTTATATATATAAAAACACAAATTTGTGTGTCCTACAAGATTTTAAAAAAACATTTCCATATTTTAATAGCAGTAATCCATAAAATCCAGTAAACTGTATCTCCTTGCACGTGTTGGATTAAATGTGACATTATTAAATTGCACAAACTGAAGCACTTCTCCAGACCAGTACACAGACGTTTAAATTAAATTATTTATGTACCTGTCAAGAGTTTAGTGATCTGCTTTCTTTAGTTAGAAAGAAAAAGTTCTATAAATCATCACTGAAATGGTTCTAGTCCTTGAAATGTAAATGCAACTGTGCAAAACTAGCAAAGAAGGATTGCAGGTCCTGCTGGTTTGGATTTTTCTGCCCTCATTCCCAGTTATTGATGCAAAGTTTGTAATAACTATCAGTGTACTTCCATGCGAGCTGTCTGTGCAAATCTAGGGCCAAATAATAATAAGCTGCAAATCATAACTCTTGCTGAACTTAGAGAAGCTTAAAAAGCCACTGAAAATAAGTTTTCATGAGTTATTTTCAGTCTAGTCCTATATAAAGCATATTCAGAAAATCTCACACAGCTTAACTAGCAGTTTTGAATGCCTCATGAATTTTTATGATCTTGTTGATACTGAAATAGTGAAGTTCTTTCTGTATTGCTTAGTTTATATTGGCAGTAGAATGGTGAGTTATATTAATCTATTGGTGCCTGCATCTTTTTATATACTCAAGCACAATGTTTATAGAAAAAAAATATGTGCATGATAACATAGGGTTTGGGGGGTTGACAGCTAAACTCTAGGTTTACCTATGACTAGATGGCTCAGGTGAGGTAAAACAACTTGAATTTAGTTCTCCAACCCAAAATCTACTGGCTTTTACACAAACTGGAACTGTTCTCCATGTTCGAAGTGACCGAACAACATTACAGCAGCGGGTTCTCACAGCCTGCCTGACCAGGTCAATATCCCTGCTCCTGATGGATTGTTTTAGGGTAACTGGTAAGGCTATGGAGGGAAAAAAACCCTCATTATTCAGCCTACCCATCAACTCCATTTCAAACTGACACCAACCCATTGAGAACATCCCTTCCCTGGGGTGGATGTGTGGTGCTGGTGTGTGTCCAGAGAAGGACAATGAAGCTGGTGAGGGGTCTGGAGAACAAGTCTTAGGAGGAGTGGCTGTGGGAACTGGGGTTGCTTAGCCTGGAGAAAAGGAGGCTGAGGGATGACCTTACTGTTCTCCACAGCTACCTGAAAGGACGTTGTGGCGAGGTGGGCATCAGTCTCTTCTCCCAAGTAAAAAGTGATAGGACAAGAGTAAATGGCCTCAAATTATGCCAGGGGAGGTTTAGATTGGATATTAGGAAAAAATTCTTCACTGAAAGGGTTGTCAAACATCGGGACAGGCTGCCCAGGGAGGTGGTGGAGTCGCCTTCCCTGGAGGTATTTAAAACACATGTAGACATGGTGCTTAAGGACATGGTTTAGTGATGGACTTGGCATTGTTAGGTTGGTGGTTGGACTCAATGGTCTTAAGGGTCCCTTCCAACCTGGATGATTCTTCTACGATTCTATGAATCCTTAGTTTCAGCATCTTGTTTTAAGCACAATTCCTATGGCACCTTCACTCCTCACACCGTTCCAGCCCTCTCCACGTACTATTCATCTATTACACTGTTTTCTGCTCTCTGTCAGCCAATGCATCGTTGGTACAGACAGTTTTTCAGGACTGCAGTCCTGCAGGCTTTTGAAGATAATTGTGATTTATGCATTTTTCACTCAAACTTCAAGCCGACCACACTTGTTTGAGCCATTACTCAGGATTCACGACGATGTAAGTTCAGTCATTACAGCAAATCACAAAACAATGCGCTGACACGAAAGAAACCCAATGCAAAGATTTTGAGAAACGAAGTTTTGTAGTACTGACAGACATCAGCCTCTGAGGAAAGAATGAAAGAACCGGTGCGTAGCATAAAAAAAAACCCACCACACTGAGAAAGCCCATATATTTAAGAGGCTGCTGCAGAAAGGGAGGGCATTAGCTGTGCTCTTGCTGGATGTAACAAGAACTAGTGGGGTTCAATTGCAATTTGAAATTTTTTTAGCAGTAACAATAGTATGACACTACAGTAGATGGCTGTGGGAGCTGGGGAATGTTCCTCTCTGAGTTAGTCTGAGGAATAAACTGCACAAAGGTGGTTTAGGTGCAATTAATCCCTCTCTGACGAGGCACTAGGTGGCTGCCATGATCTCCCACAGCCTTGTCGAACACTCTTCTGGGGCTCTCAGGTTCAAACTTCTGGAGTAAATCATTGGCAACATGCTACGAGGCAGGATAAAGCCAACAGCATCTCAACACAACTGTGAAGAGCCAGAAACGACATAGTGAGCAGGATCATAACAACAATTTCTCTTACTCCTTTGAAGTGCCCCTGAATCCCCACGGCCCTGGCCAGGAGAGAGCTGCAAGCAGGCAACGCTCAAGCCACAGATCAGACACAGATGTTTCTAACTCCATGTGGAATAACCTGTGTTTCAGCTCCTTTAATCTTTCATCCTTTTCCTTTTCCACACTATAATCAAAGCCTTTCAGCATGATTTTCTTAACTGACAAGATACAAGACATAATTGTCGAATTTTTGAGTGACTTCACCCAGAAAAGCCTCCCTCCTGTTAATCCATATATTTCTGTCTCCAGCAGGAGCCAGCTGTAGTGATTATCATTTTTTTACTTTCTCAGAACTTATTTTACCCTGAAATTTTTGCACAGTGCATCAGAGGAAAAATTAGCCATAGCCATACCGATTGTATCACTTCTAGCTAATACTGCTTCAAACACGGCTAGCTGCCCTCGTCCATACGTTTTCCACAGAGACAGGGTATAGCAGTGTTGCTCTTGACTGTGATGGAAAAAGTCAAAAAAAGGAAATCAATAGGAATAGGAAAAACATTTTAATTAGCATCTAAAATTTAAAATGCTGAACATATCGATCTGGAAAGTCTCTAGTAATTACAGCTGAACCTTACAACAGGGAAATGACACAACATTCAACTACACTGTATTTTAAAGCCACATGGCAAAAAAAAAAAAATTACTGCTGAATAATTTTATTCTCTTGGCTCAGCTTTGGGGGCAGCAGCGATTTGTGTTGATATTTTGGAGTGGGAGACTCCAATCTGTGTCATCTGGATGGGACCAGTGGGTGCTGTAAATGCACTCTTCATTGAGGCTGTGTGGTTAAATGAATGAGCAAACTCTACCACTGAGAACCTTCAAGGCACCTTGCTGTGCGCTAGGAACTTGGTAGGCACAAGTTTAATCTTCCTAAATGAGTCACGATAACATACACTCAAGCAACAAATACCATGCTGAAAATAAACAGAAAATGGAGTCTCTTCAATGTGTTTCAAATCCTAACGTCTGCTCCACAATAAACATACGCTGCACAGTTGCAGAATATTAGTCCTTTCATTAGCAGAGGTAATCAACTTCGAACAGCTGACTGTCTACTTCCAGTAGTTACATAGTGCTTTACCTTAAATAACTATCTTTTGGAAGAGAGACACCCTGTAGAGCAAGTTTTAAAGATCACCTTTCAACAGCATACTTACATCAACTTAGTAATAGTTATAACATCTATATCAGAGGTGAGCTATGGCCCGTGACCTCTCTCAGCATCTCAGGCGTCACTGTGGTGCTGGCTAATGCCACACGACAAGTGGTGGAGTTGTGCTGGTACGAGAGCTGCCATGACGGGAAACAGTGAAACGTGCCTGCGGGGATCCTGGCTGGGAAAACTCAGGGACCCATCTGCAGACCCTGCTCGTCCTCCTCTGAGAGCAGAGCTGCAGGACTTCTGAGGAGCTACTCTCATCTCTCCTCATCATCTTCTCAAGGTCGTCTTCTCCTGTCAGAGAGGGCATTTGGAGACAGGGGGAGATCTGATGACTCTTTCCCTTACAAAGATTGTCAGATGAGGCTGAGAGGAGGCAGTGCCTATGACAGCCAAAGTAAATCAGGGTGCTTCTGAGCAGCAGGATAAAACCAAATGCAACACGCTCTGCTCTGTGACAGTCCTTGAGGCAGAAAGGACTATGCATGGTTCTGCCCCCGCTCTTATCTGGGAGAATAGCATCTCACCAGGAAACACAAACAGGGAGAGAGGAGACCTCTAACAACCCTAACCTACTTTTTGCCAGGTAAATCCCACTGTAATCTGTTCTCAGGCACTAGAAACTGTTGATGAATTTATATTATTACATGCTCAAATGTTGATGACATTCAGAGCCAGAACCTGTGTCAGTACTAGCAACCCTGGGGGTGAAAGGGGCCTTCTCTCTCCATAATGACATCTCTTTCCTTTATTACTGTTATAAAAGGCATTTTGCAGTGCAGCTGTGGCCAATCCACACTTCATGGCCCGTGTTTCACTCCTGGGCAGTTAAAACTTTGCTCCCATCCTTGGGCTACGTCACCTCACTGACAGCAAGTCTGTGTTGGCTCAGGAGCTCACATGTATGTGACTAAGCCAGCCAGGCAGCATCTCCTATGGGATCATGCTACCTGGCTCATCCTACAGCCAACCACATCACGCCCCAAACTCTTTCTCCAAAGCAGCTGCGGGAGCCCTCGGTAGCTGCCGTCATCTCTTGCTTCTCAAGCACGATAGTCCTAGAGTACCTGATTTATGCTCATAGTCTTGACCATTTAGAAGCATTAACAATGTTGCTGAGGTCAATGGAGCTGCTGATCCCCGCCACAGAGAATTTAGCTGGGGTTTCGGCATTCATAAGTCCTTCTGTAACAGGGCCTGAATGGACACTTACGCTTAGAGGGAGAGAAGTGCCAAACACCCTGGCACCTGGCCATGCTGGCAGCATCCACAGCCTGGAGAAGGAACAAGAGCATCCTGCATATGATAAGCAAAGAGTCCTGGAAATACTAGTGAACACTGGGCATGTTGGGGAGGGAATGTCAACTATCATAGGTATAGCAACCTCCTATTGCAACATCTCTGTTATATGCCAACTTACCAGCTAGTAAAATCATCTTATCCATAGGATTCCTCTTTACTTATGAGTCTAAAAAGCCCTCATGCTGATGCATCTGGTGAATAACTGGTGAACATTAAGTTATCTTCACTCAGCAGTGGCATTTCGCCAGCTGCTAAAATATCTGAATGACCAAAAAACTTTAAAAAAAAAAAAGACAAAACCTCTTTGACAGTATACTGAAAACAGAGGAATTAAATGTATCCCTAAAATCAGGGCAGTGCCCTGAGTTCTACTGCTCATAAAATACAAAGCTTTCTTCTACCAGTATAAGAAAAAGAAGGGCTAGTTTTAAAATCACTGCCCCCCAGAGCCCCCATGGCACTGTTGGACCCACACTTCTTGTGCCCACTGCATCCACTGCTCACAGAGTGACACTAACAACTGGCAATGTTTAGTTTGTCAGGTTTTTCATTTTTAAAATAATAGTGATAAAGGACAGGCTTTTCAAGAGAACTTGAAATGCATTTGAGCAATAACAGAAGTGATTAAATTCTGACGTGAAATGAGTATGGCAAGTTGAGCCATGAGCATCTTTGAAAAAGGGCTCCTCTGTGAGCGCCTGAACACAGGGAAAAGGTGCACCCCCAGAGAGATTTTGAAATATTGCGCTTTCAAATTCTTCAAAATAATTAAAAATTGTTATGGTTTGAGCTGGTATTTAAAGAAGTGAACACAAGTGACAGCTTTTTGCAATGAGGTTCATGCAGAGATCAAATCTGCCTCAGTCAAATTCTTCTCCAACCACTCAGTAATCTAGCATTCACTTTCCTATTTTACAGGTGACACAAATTAATTTTAAATAGGAGGATATGACATACAGGGGGAGAAATGAACCTCTGAATTATCTAAATTATTCTTTCCCTGTCTATCTTGACATTGCCTATTTTGTCAGAGATACCAGGGTTGCTGGAGTCACAATTTAATCACTTTGTGCCAGGAATATCATGCTACATAACTGAGAAATGTGTGCATTTTGCAGGAAGACTGAGGAAAAAAGGTAATAACTGGGTATCATGGTGATAAGTGACTGATAGCATTACATTGCTTCCCACCAAAGGTATTGCCCCAGCTGTAACCAGGGCTGGATGCAGGGCTTTGTTTCCACAGTCGCATAATTAAATTTTAGATCAAAAGCTGAAAAAATAGTATGTTCCTAAAGTAAAAATAATCGTCTACATTCTGGTGAGACTCTTGACTGATATTACGCCCATGTGACTTTGCATACACCGGCCCTGGGTTTATATCACTATAATGGTGATAAAATCCTGGTCCTTTAGACTCCCAATAAAAGATGTAAATTTTATGCTAAGACGAAATGTGAAATATTGAAACTCTCCTGATGACAAAGGAGAATTCCTCATCATAGGAGGAAAAGACTTACAGGCTTGTCAAGGCACTGAGAGACATCCACAAAGGCTGCTCTCAGTCCTGAGGCTGCCTGCCTGCCACCCAAACTGCGTCCTGGGGAGTCCTTCCTTCCCCTGACCATAGGGCAGACAGGGAGATGAGCCCCACTAGGAAAAAGTGAGCTTTTTTTTTTCTAATACTGCCTTGCAATTGGGTACTCATTGCCTAGTAATTGTAGGTAAACATACAACTGAAGAGGCACAGCCCCTTTTCAGGAATTTTTTATGTAAATGCACATTGGTGTCAAAAGATCAAACCTATACAGACCAACTGCTTCTTGCTCTCTCAATCTCTACAGTCATTGCCATGCTTGAACAGGCCCTGTAGCAGCTCCTGTATCATCCCAATCCAAGCAGAACCTTTCCCCATGCCCTGACAGCTCCAGACCAGCCACGGCGAGATGAGCTCGGAGAGGGAATGCCCAATTCCAGCCTCTCCTCCCACGCTCTGGCAGCCCCCAGGCAGGTATAAGCAGGGGATGGAGGTGGAGGCACAAGAGAGTGCAGCAAAAGATATGAGCTGTCACATATTGTCAGCAGTGCAGATTATCAGAATTGCCTTTTGTAAATATTTCTGTATTATTTTATATTACATACATGAAGAAACAAGATACGGTACCTTCAGTGCATTGCCTAATGCTACTCTACTACTAACTAAAGTTTTATTTTCAAGCATAGTGTGGAAGGCTGTGATGATGAAAACAAGGCCATTACTCCATTTTTTCCCTTTGCAATTTACTTTAATTAGTACTTGTTTCATGGCTAGAGATGCTGTGTAATTGTTATTACTGTTATTCATAGCATATAATCAATTTACATATATAGTTTTTTTCTGATGGTAATGTACAAATAGCATGTCTCATGTTTTGAAAATCATTTGACTTAATTTGTACAATGTTTGCAGATCCTTCCAGTCAGAAAAGATGGTATAAACATAAAATATTGTTTCCATGTGCTCTTTTCTTCAAATAAGTATAGTCTTTATCAAGACTCCAATTTTTTTCTTCCTGGATCTTTCTGTTGATTCTTAATCAATCTCTGTTGATTCTGTCAAAGGCAGACACTAAAGTGTAATGGTAATTATTGCCATTACAAGCACAGATAATCAGAGTATTCAGTGCACAGGTTTTGTGATTTTTTAGGAAAAAATCACTCCTTCTACTTATGACATTTATCTAAATGGGCTTTTAAAACAATCTGCCAATGGAATAAGCAAAAGATAGCATTTTGTTGCAGAATATTAATTAAGTCATTGCAAAACTTTCTTATTTGCAAGTGCTTTCAGCCATTGACCGTGTCTCGGGCTCCAGCTGTGGAGGACTGGGTGCACTAGTTGTAAATAGTTTATCTGGGAGGACGGGAGTGGCAGAAGCTGTTTGTTTTACTGGTATTCCTGGGAGTAAGTCAACCTGAGTCCTGACCCCTATTTACATCCATACAGTACCACACCAAACTCTGGGACCTCGGTCCTGAATGCTGGTCCAATGTTCCTGGAAAGCCAGCGTTCAAGTATTTCAGAGCTAGAGCCTTTTTAAAAATTAAGGTGTGCATTGCGTTAATGTGCACACAGGCTCTGAACCACCTGGAATATACTGACATCCCTCCATTTCCAAGCTACTTCAAATGTAACAGCCAGGTATCTGGAACTGATTTAATTGTAATATTACAGCTGTCAGAGGAAAACATACTTTTCCATCAGTTCATAAGACATTTTATAGTGTGTAATCAATGTGCATTAAGCTCCACAATTTCCTACCTACAAAGGCTTGAATTCAACTCCCAAAACACACCCTATTTCTTCATAATGTGGCACAAGTAATTTCTGGAATCACTCTCTTGTCCTTTAGAATTAAATTCAACATTCGTACATTCCCCATATGCTTCAAAACAAAAACCGTGTAAAAAACAGTGAATGCTGCAGTTTGGCCCAAGACTACTATTAAGATAATAAACCAAAGCAAAATTTATTTTGTATTGGAAACTACCTTTCAGATCACTCCGGAGAGGATACGAGTCTGCTGTACCAGCAAAGGAGACAAACATCTCACTTACTGTATCTCTTTTCGCTACTCCAGCACAGTAGCAGGTTATATTTAAACTCTAGAGGATGCTATCACTGTGTCCCTCTCATTGGTAAAGATTTTAGCCACTAAATTTATTCTTAAACAAGTCAGTATTTATTAAGCTCTCATCCAAAGCCAGACAGTGTAGTGATAGGATGAGGGTTAACAGTTTTAAATTGGAAGACGGTAGATTTAGATTAGATATTAGGAAGAAATTCTTTACTGTCAGGGTGGTGAGGCACTGGAACAGGCTGCCCAGAGAAGCTGTGGATGCCCCATCCCTGGAAGTGCTCAAGGCCAGGTTGGACGGGGCTGTGAGCAACCTGGTCTGGTGGGAGGTGTCCCTGCCCATGGCAGGGGGGTTGGAACTAGGTGATTTTTAGGGTCCCTTCCAACTCTAACTATTCTGTGATTCTAGGATTCTATTCATTCGTCCAAGCACAGTGCTGCACTTGTAGGCTGAGGACAGCCAACCTTCGGCTCATCGTGTTTTTAATACTTTACTAGAGATCCCTAAAGGAAAACGGCTACCTTAATTCTTTGTGATCGCCAAGTGGCAGGAGATGACTCGTTTTGAACTAGCAAAAAACCAAGAGAGAAAGAAAATGCCAAAGTTCCCAAGTTCAGCCCTCCAAAAATGACTTTCAATTTGACAAGCATGAGTGGAAAGAGTTCTTCACCAGACTCTGAACTGCATCTCTGCTCAGCTCAGGAGCTGCAAAGCACAGGTCACGCCAGTGAGGTATGCAACGCAGAGCGAAACAGAGAACACTGACAAGGCATTTGCCTTCACAGAAGAAGAGGAAAGGAGTCATTCTGACATAAATCTAAAAAGTCTGATGTGCATTATGTTCTTAACCAGAATAAAAGAGGAGTGGATATAATTATAAAAAAGCATGCAGAGCCCCAGCAGGAATCTGGAAGACTCTTAGAGGACCTGTATGTGAACCCCCAAATACTAAAGCAACGACAACATTATTAAAGAAGTTCTCTGGGGATTTCACAAGTACACAATTCAGGCTGCTCCCTAGGAATAAAGCTGTTGCCATTCTCCAGAGAATCTCCAATGGGGCATAAATCAAAAGCCTGAAAGCAAAAGGAGATGATTCATCTTTCAGATGGGCACCCGTCTTACTGAGAGCAACACAGAGTAACCTGTTAAACTCCTGAAGAAGGTGATCAGAGGAAACAGGGATTTTAAAGTAACCTATCACCAGCTAGAGATACTCTCTTGTGACAGTACAGTTTTCTACCCTTCATAAGATTCAGTATATGTGCAAGCCCTTAATCAAATTATTACATTCATACATTTCTGAAAGCCATGGCATGGACTTACCACACTTCTCAGAGCATTTGCCGGTTTGACTTCAAAACCTTGGTAAAGAAAAATCAACTTTTCTAGAAAGGTCAGCCAGTTTGCACTGTTGAGGGGATTGCATTACTGCTGGGGTGTAGAAAAAAATGCAGACAGGTTTTGGGCAGAAGCAACCGCAGCTTTAGGGCAAAAATGCAGCATTTAGGGCAACATTCAGCTTCGCTGCACACAGCAGGCATGCACTTTCTGTACCACAAGAAGCCCAAAAGAACAAGATGTGGAAGAATTTAGGGAGTTATCTGTAATGCCTTAAAAGACACTAACAGCATGCAGGTAAAAAGCTGTAACTGGAATTATATAATAAATATACTTTGCTTGCTCTCTGGGCATTTTCGTCTTCCCTTACTAATCTATCTTCCAATGGGACCATTGCTAATGTTTCAAATATGTCAGCAGCTTTCAAAGAACCACCGTGTCTTTTAAAGTGAGTAGCTTCAAAAAAATAATTTCTTCCCCAACCGTCATTAGTAATGCACTGCTATGTAGTTCATGCTTCATGCTGATGAGGTGGAGACATTTTGAACTAGTGTGTTTTTATTTTATTCTGAAATAGAGGAACCCTCTCAGGAAGACCCACTGCAGATTAAGGATGGCTGCCCAGGCTAGCAAAGCCAAGCTGAGGGACTTCCCTTTCCCCTGCAGCCATAGCGGCGAATAAGAGAACACGGCCAGAGAATTTGCAGAGCTTCATTAAAGCTAATAAAAGTTTTGCACGAATAAGAACAGCTCCAGAGCAAATGAATGAATGGCATGATGACAACTAGACACATGAATGTATTTTTTTCCCAAATACCACCAAACCTCTGTGATACAGGGAAGACCAGCAAAACATGCACAAACAGGAATCTAGTGAGCTCTCATTTCAGCTTCTACCACAGTCCCGATCTGGGAATTCATGCAGTTGTACACAGACAAATGGTCTTTTTCAAAACAGGGTGGAGAAAGGAGGCCTATTAACCTCCCAGAGTATACAGGGTACAGCTTTCCAGCTGGTTGCCGTTTATGGAGCTGGTAAAGTAATTCATGGACCTATATTTTCCCCAGCCTTGGTAGAGCAGTCTGCAACTGCAGGGACACTAGCAAGTGCCTGTCCTGGCCTGCAAGAGAACGTGGGAGATTCGACCGATGGCCCTCAGGAGCATAATAGCGGGAGGCTCCTTTCACCCTTTCCAGGCAATGCTGGACTGCACCTCAGCAGCATATCCCACACCTCTCAGCCGTGGTTTGCTTCATTCTGAGGATCAAAAATCCCAAATGCTGCTCAAAAACTTTACATCGTACAGCCAATATTCTCTCTAAATGTGTCTTCACTGAAAAGATTGTCCTAATGGCAAGCACCTGAGTATAAAATAGCCAGGCTAGCCAGAAGTGAGCACCCAGGCAGAAGAGCCACACCTGAGCTGCTGTGCTCTACGACTACTGAAGGACCTCAGTGGCCACAGGTGAGGGGACACAGCCTGACCTCCAGGCTGAAGTACAAAGGCACAGCCAGGTGTTCAGCTTCCACTTATGGAAGGACTCCTCAAAAGGGTTACCCAAAAAGCTCCCAGCACACTGGAGAGAGCTGTCTAGAGCTGGTGTCAAACACAAGGTCTTGGAGTGGAGCTTGGGCCTCAACTCAGGGCTGTTAGATGGGTGGATGAGCTTTCAACCTTTAGGGTCCAGAGACTGCAGTCTGCTGGGAGGGTTTCAAAGAGCTCCTCTGAGTTCATTCCTTTCTCTGTTGCTGACATGACATACAGTAGCCTGGTGGTTAAAGCACGGCAAGCAACAGACCTGGATTTATTGCTTTATTTTTATCTGGGATGGGATGTTCAAACTCCAGCTTCCCAGAACAAATTTAGGCAAAGTAGCTAAGCCTTTCTACAACATTGCTTAGGCTTCTGGAGACATGCCCCAGGTGTCTTTGTGATCTTTACCTCTTCAAATTAAAGGAAAAATTGTCTGCCTTTCTAGCCCTAACTAGGAATTGTTGTGTTGCCAGCTCTGCAGTTTGGATTATGACTCAAACCTGACATTCATGAGACAGAGAAATCACCTTCTAGTCTAGGGGGAGCTGGGAGGGGAAAAAATAAAAATCAAAATTCATCACTAGTCTTTGTAGCTTTCTACTTCACCTCCCTTTCCCACATAGATGTGGTAACTGTTAACATATTTCCTTGCTAATTGAACGGAGGGAGAGTTTACTTTTATTATTTTCAAAGGAAAATAATAATAATTTTCAGCTACTCCCTTGATCAGTTTTGTTCTCAGTTTCTTACCTCCAATGCATAAACATCCTCTCCAGATATCCACCATTCTTCGTCCGTACTCTTCCTTGCCTGCAAGTGAGCGCCTTCTCAATGCCAATCCAACAGCAAGCCCTTCCGCTGAGGGCTACACTCTGCTCCTGTCCCACTCCTCCCTCCTGTCTCCAGGAAGAATCATACTGATCCCCCCAAGCCACAGATAGTCCTTTGCTGTCCCAAAGAGCAGGCATGCCTGCAGCCACAAGACCAAGGTCAGCGTGAAAGCATTCATGTGAAATGACTGATGTTCAGGAGTGTTTGCAAACCCCAACTTTAGGGCAACATCCTGCAATGACTTCCATTTTTCAGAAGTTCCTGCCATGGAACACGACCATTTTTTTTCTGTAGAATCCTGAAAAAGTTGACATGAATGAAAAATAAATGAGTTTTTCTATCCTGGCTGCTGCGTCTCAGTGCTCTATTGAGAACTGGGGTGGCATTTACGGGATATACATAAGGCGCATATAATCCACCCCCTGTTTGCACTTCACTGTGAAGCTGCGTGATTGCACAGGATGCCTGACCCTGCCCACACCAGGTCACCTCTGCCCCGGTACTACACTAAAACACATGTGCTTTACCTCCTCTGTTGTTCTGCAAACTCACCCACAGTGATGGCTACAGGGTGGCCAACAGGCAGGGGAACAACAAGGGTATCATCAGGGGATTAGTAAAAATAGAAAGACAAACATTACCTGGAAATTTATCTGCTTTTGTCAGCTTGTGTCATTTTTAGCTGAATTGGAAAGAAAATTGTGAAAAGAATTTTTGGCTTGGATTGAAAATGGATATCTGAAAAATAGCTTCTAAGTAAGAACAAATGCAGCTTAATAGAGTGGTGAGTCAAGTTGTTGGAAGAAAAAAAGATTTCTTTTTCTAACAGTAATGATAATTCCACTGGCATAAGTATCTCTCAGTGCATGATTGAAGGTAATACTCAAACAGACAAATGTCTGCATCATTACAGACATAATAATCATCCATAAATTTGGGACATATTAAAAAAATTGAATTTCATCAAATCATCCATGCAAACAGCGAATTCTTCAAATCAGTCTACCTTCATCTTCCACCTACAGAAGGCACCAACCAGCCATCAGATCTTCACCTTCTCATTTTTTCCCTTTTTAGGGCAAGTTTCCAGGTATCGCAGGCCGCTGGGCTAATGTTAGACACACTGTGGTATAAGCAGGAAATTGGTGGGGGCCATTACAACTCACAAAGAACCCGCAGGGAACAAGTCCCAGCATCTGACAGTAAGAGCCCCTGTGCCCTGTCTGCCCCTGCTCCAGCCGTCTGTGCCTGGGGGTCGGGGTGGGAGGATCCTGCAAGCCCCACTGATATCACAGCGCTCCCTGGGCTTGGGACCATCCCACCTAGTCACAATTGCAGCTCCAGTCCAGCCCTAATGGATTTTCTTTCAGTTTTCTTCTTTGATTTATAACAGACTGTCAGCAAAGGTATACTGTAATTGCCTTCAGTTGCTGTCTATAATTGCCTTACTATTGCTGTCACTGTAACTTTTCCTCAGTTTTGCAAACAAGAACTTTGTCTTCTCCTGTGCTAGTGTAATTCCTCCCTTGTATTTAAAAGCAACCACAGTACCAAGGTTACGCTGGCCAGCGCAGTGAAATAACAAGGTCCATGAACGTGGTGTTGCTTTTGGTGACCTTACACTGAAGTGGATGAGACACTGGGATGATTTTACACTAACAGGTCACACAATGATCTAGAAGCAGAAAGAAAACTGTCCCCCAGCGGGATGGGGAAAGAGAAAAGGAAGAGTAACAGTGAGAAAAGTCATGCGTCAACATAAAAATAGTTTAATAAGTGAAGGATGGAAGGATGGAAGGATGAAAGGAAGAAAAAAACAAAAATGATACAAAGGCAATCACTCTCCACCTGACTTGTGTAGATCGATGTCCAGTCAGTTCCCAACCAAAAGATCACCAACCTACCTAACCTTTCTCCTCTCTGTTTTATTGCTGAGCATGACATTATATGGCATGGAATATCTCTTCGGTTAGTTCAGGTCATCTGCCTAGTTGTACCCCCTCCCTACCTCTTGCACATCCCCAGTCTATTCACTGGGGGGACAGAGTCAGAAGCAGAGGTGGCCTTGATGCTGCACAAACACTCAGCAAAACCTAAACCACTAGTGCGCTATCAGCATTATTCTACTCACAAGCCTAAACACAGGACCATACGGGCTGCTATGAAGAAAATTAACTCCATCCCAGCCAGAGCCAGTACAGAAGAGCTGATTTTCACATGAGATGTGCAGCTGTGGCTGTAAATAGCTACATTGACAATACAGAATTCATAGCCAGAAGTTGATCATATTATTGTTATATTTATCAAAATTGCCTCTGGATCTTCAAAGGCAGATTTAATGTAGTTGGGTGAGCTGGCCACTGAAAATGTTATGAACACAACACAAAATTTGATGTCAGAATTGTTTATCTAGCACATGTTGCAGAGTTTTAATATGGATGTAGGTTTGTTTACTTTCTACAGAGAATGTAATGATACTTCTCTTAAATCACACCTAGCAGCCTTGTCTTTAACATACGTTTTTTGTGGGGGAGGAAAAGAGCTAAGGGAAATAAAATATTGCTGATAGAATTTCCTAACAATTTGGCAATCAGTTGGAGAAATACAAATTACTTTAAATATGTCTGAGTGAAATATTTTGACTTGAATCCACACGTTTCAATTTCTTGTTTGGAGACTGAGTTATTATGTTTTAGGTTGGGAAGGGGGAGAATCAAGCTTAGTGAACTTCTGGATTCACCAGATCTTGAACTGACAGCTGCACCTCAAAAGCTGTTGATGCACAAGTCCACTGTCGTTACACGTCATCAGCTTTAGAATCAGATTTGTCCTAAGAAGGACAGAAAAATAACAAACCCACTCCCTTACAAAACTACTCAGTTACTCCTACTAGTGCAGGTTATTCTGCAGTTATTCTTTTGTTGTTATAGTTACCTCCAAATTTTAACACTGAAATAAACAGACTTCTGCATTTTAGTTGCGGGAAGGAAAACAACAGTTGGCCTTTGCGTGCAGCCCCACTCCTCGGCTGCTGCCATACACATATGACTCCTGCTGCCACTGCCACTCACACACTCACAAATGCAGGGCTGGGGCTCCCATACGACACTGTCGACAGCACATTCTGTCACTTAAAAGCATTTGATTTGCTTCCTCAGCCTAATAACGTTTGGTTGGGGTTTTTTGTGTTTTTTTTACTAAACTCTGCATGTGAAAATAGCTATAATCCTCCAGGCAAGGAAAGAACGCTGGCTGAAGAAGATTTTTCAATCCCATATTATCTGCACAGCACTGACTCAAATGGTTAATGATGTATGGGAATTTTAAGTAAAACGAGTCATTTTCTTTTATCAGGCCTGCCACCCCTTAGATGTACAATTTAAAAAGTAACTTCAATATTTTCCCAGATGTGCATAGGCCAAGATAGTTACTCTCAAAACTTTTCAGTAAGATTGAAAATACATGGAAGAAAATGACAATTCTGTCAAATGTCTCTTTGAGTTGCATCAGTGTGTCAAACTCTTCATCTGAACCACACTCCCTGCTTTGCTTTTTTTCCTGCTGCTTTGTTATCAAATAATGATTCCTACCAATCTATTGCAAATTTACACCTGTGCTCTTACTGAGAAAATGCATTAAGATGGTGCAAAAGTGCCCTGATTCAGTTCTGAATCAGGGAGAGAGTGGCTACGGTATACTTCACATAAACCAGGGAGGCAGAGCTCTATTAGGGCAGAGGTTTTGCAGAAGAACTATAAGGGTCATAAACGACTCCCCTGTAAAGTGTAACTGAAATTTTGGAACCATTGACCTTAAAAGCATATAAGCTTACAAATAAACTAGACTGGGAGTTTTTGTTCTCTTTGCCCTGTGACACAAGAAATAAGCAGGCGTTAGATGAAACAGAGGGGCAGCAAATCAAAAACTGATCACAGGAACCAATTTTTCAAACACTGTTTGACATCCTCGGATTTGAAAGTGAAACTGTAGTGAACTTCTAAGACCAAGTTGGATATTTACACGATCTTCAGTAATATGTAAAGTTAGTTTAAATTGTAGAGGAATCACTGCTCATCAAAGCTACAAGGACAGCACTATTTGTAGCAAGTGGTAATATCTTTTATTACCCTCTATGACAAACAAAGAGACTTTCAAGCTCACGCACTTTGCTTCATCAGATACAAAGGCAAAATACTTCAGACCTGAAGAAGGGCTTTTGCTCCCAGAAGTTTGACTGTTTATTATATTGGTTAAATGTAAGATATTAAGCTTTCTTTGAATTTATAATAGTCAATGACAATAAAAAACAGGGAAGGAATATAAAACATCATGCCTCAGAAACCAATATTTTAAGCATAATTTAACATGGAACAGCTACTGAAAAGAAAAGGCCTTCATTTTGAGCTGAAATATTCAGAAGGGTTAGACAAACCGTGCATACACCTTACCGAGTGTGACAGTTCCTTTCTTCTGAGATTTCAGTGCAAGATCTTCCTGAAGACCTCAGCGACCTCCCTCCCCGCTCCAGGAAAGAGTTATCAGCTCATTTTCAAATACCTTCAAAACCAGACCAGCAAATAGGACGTACACTTTCTTAACTGTGGAAGAAGTTGATCAGAGGGCTGGAGCACCTCTCCTATGAAGAAAGGCTGAGAGAGTTGGGGTTGTTCAGCCTGGAGAAGAGAAGGCTCTGGGGAGACCTTATAGCAGCCTTCCCATGCCTAAAGGGGGCCTACAGGAGAGCTGGGGAAGGACTCTTTATCAAGGAATGTAGCGATAGGATGAAGGGTAACGTTTTTAAACTGAAAGAGGGTAGATTTAGATTGGATATTAGGAAGAAATTCTTCACTGTAAGGGTGGTGAGGCACTGGAACAGGTTGCCCAGAGAAGTTGCGGATGACCCGTCCCTGGAGGTGTTCAAGGCCCGGTTGGACAGGGCTGTAAGCAACCTGGTCTGGTGGAAGGTGTCCCTGGCCACGGCAGGGGGGTTGGAACTAGGTGATCTTTAGGGTCCCTTCAAACTCTAAACCATTCTGTGATTCTATGATCCTAAATTAAATCTAACACTTTGTCATACCCACATTACAGCTTATTAAAAGCTTGACAAGGGATTTAAGACACTTTTCAGTGCTTTTCCTCTACTTCTTCCCACAGAAAGAACTTTGTGCTGTGAGAGTACGACAGTTTATCTTGCATATGTCACTCTATGGGCTTCACTGATCCTGTAATTACTAACCAGGTCTGGATTCCAACCAGAGACCAAATACAGAGACACTTCGTATAATCCACCTTCCAGGTTATCTTCTGCTGTTGTAACAAATATCTACTAAGAGGTAGAAGTGGGAGGAAGCAACTGAGGCTGAAATGAAGCCATAAAGCAATTCAATTAATACTTGCTATCCCTAGAAAGCTTTTCGTTGTTTTTTTTTCTTTGACTTTTTAAGCGCAGGTTTGTCGGTCTGGACATCTCATCTTTCCTTCTAATCAAATTCAGAGGCTTACCAGTGAGGAGCAAATTAAGCCAGTGGTGTGGCACAACATGGGCTACACAGCACAAAAGCCAAAAGGGTAAAAAAGCGTTTCCAACCTCTTTCTAGGTCTCAGTTTTGGAAAATCCAAAACAAGTGGAAGCTATGGAATGGGAATACCATCCAACTAATTTTATCCAGGGCTTTTGATCTGGACTGGGCCTTTGAACAGGTGGGAAGCGATTCCGGGCTAAGCTTTCAAAGCACATTATTTACACCAGGACCAGACCTTCTGGGCTCTGCCCACTGGGAGAGGAGGACTGGACTGAGAAACGCTGCCAGTGTGAGCCTGGGTGTGAGCTGCCTCCAAATCTGCCCTTGCTGAAGGAAGGAGATATACAGGTGTAGCCAGTTCACGAAGAGCCAGCCTTGCATGGGGTGCTGGGACCATACACTGTAGGCCTTTGTGTAGTTATTCACTTTTTCTTGTATTTCACTCTTCTTCTTTTCTGTATTATCTTCTTGTGTATGGATATTCTAACTCATAAAGATGGGGACTGGTCATAGCACATCCTGAAGAGAAGGCCCAATTCCAGTCTGGCCTCAGATCATCACTGCTTGCCAACTAGGAAGAAGACACAAAGCCAAAGAAGTATTTTCATATGACCTGAAAGCTACTGACTTGAATACAGAACAAGACATGCAGAAATTAGTCTCCTCTGAATTTGGAGTTCCTTCACGGGGAAAAAGAAAAGAGAGTTTGTGGAGGACAATTTCTAGCATATAATCTTTTCTAGCTGTTGTAGGTGAAAGAGCCTAAATTGTGAACATAATAGGCTGTAGATAACCTGTGGGGAGGAGCAGGGGTTAGTATCTGAAAATAAATTTTTGAACTCTCAAGCAGAAACCTGCTACTTGCTAGCTGCAACCAATACAGACACATAAATTTTGATAAAACCTGGACCGAACTAAAGTGGCACATCCTGAATTCTCTAGTTAATGAAGAGGTGTGAGACTGTCACCAGTTAGGAGGCTGATCATGCAGTGTGCTTCTGCACATAGACTTGGGGTCCTGGAAAGCAGAAGCAGTGCAGAAAAGCAGGGTCCCCCAAAAGAAGTAATCATCTTGTCAAGAAGGGAGCCAAGAAAGAAGAAAGTTAAGAGCTTGGCTAAAGGAAAGATCTGCAAAGTAGGTTTCCTCCAGCTATTGATTAGGAACTCCCTAAGGAGACTACCAGACACTTTTAGGACAATTTATTACATCTAATCAAATAGAAAATAACTTTTCCTCCTGAACCAAATAATTTTCTCTAGTGCTCCAGCTAATATGCTAGGAAATTAAGGAGAGGAGAGACAACAAAAAAGACAATTTTAGAATGGCAAAGTCATCTCTTTTAAATCATCTTTACCACTGAATGATCTGTCCCAGTAGATTAGGTTATAAAGTTTGTATTGGTGCCATCACTGAATTCATCACATTTGCTTTTATACACGAGGCACTGAAGCATACCTTCTTTTAAAAAAGCAACTGAAAGTGGGCTGTGCCTTTTTGAGCCACAAAATAAAGCTCTCAGCCCAGAAAGGTGAAGTTAAGGGCGTCTGTTATCCTCCCCGAGGCTGCCTGGATGTACAAAAAGGCACAGAAGTAGCACAAGCCGTTTTCTGACCAGCCCGAGCTGGGGGGCACATCACATAAGATGGTCCTCATCTTACATCCATTGGTCCCACTGCTGCACAACCCTCCTCCAGGGTCTTTTAATAGCCCCTGTACATGAATGGATGAAGTAGTATATGTGGGGGACAGTGGTTTACTTCAGCTCACAGTGAGAATACGAAGCAGATGCTGAAGCAGGTGATGCTCACCAGTGAGAAGGGGCGATCCTGCTTCATCTGTGCTTGCAAAGTCATTCAGTTTACAAACCTTTATGTTGCATTTCAAAGCCCGTCCAGCTGGGATCCAGATTCATTTGCAACACATACAGGCATACTTGAGTAAATACATCTGTAACCTCAAAGGTATTAAAATGCTTACATTTCCACTTAGGTGGAATGTGGGTGCCTAAGCTTAGGACAACAATCTTGAAAAAAAAAATCCCATTTCCACACCCAGCTGATTTTTAAGGCAATATCGTCTCCAGGTGCCTAAAGCTCTGCCATCGCATACATCCGATCGGCCTTCATTTTTGCTGAGACACCTTCCCAACAACTACGGAGGGTTGGCACCTGGAGACCAGGTATTCCTGCACTGCTGCCGCTTGCTTGATTTACTGAGCATGCTCAGAGCCTGCCATTTATCTTGACTCAGAAAAATAGCCCGTCAGGACAGTATTTGCAATGTGTATCCTAGCCTGGTGTTTAGAGACCCTGCTGAAAACAGAGATTAAGCTTCTGCAACCTCCAAGGAGAGATGCTGAGCTGCAGTGTGGGCAGGGGCACTGTCTCCCCTTCTCAAACCTGGGGCACTATTGGGCCACGACTGTGGTATATGAGGATCCAGAGGGAGTGCAGGTATGAGATGTTGAGCTTTACCCAGTGCAGTTCTTTGTGCTAACATGGTGAATACGTTCAAGCAGAGGTATTGTTACTTCTCAACCAAACAATACATAAGCACAATATTTAAATTTTGGAGTTAACTCTGTAGATCTCTGCAGGCTGTTACCATCACCTGGGTATCCTGACAGAAGACACTAAAAGGTTGAAAGACAAAAAAGAGAAGCATTCTGCAAAGATGTAAACCAGGGTGAGCCTTGTACTGTATAGAACTGAATATTTTTGTATTAGATACTACATTATATAAAAATATTTATTTATGAAGTTAAGCTTTCTGTCTTTTAAGCTCATTTCTAACTGTCCCATCACTGTACGAAAGTTATCTGTACTCAATAGGCAAACCAATAGTAGAAGATGGTACCTTTGTATTTGAAAAAAATATTGCTAATATTTGTATTTAGCAGAAAGCAGAACCCCACATCTTTAGTACTTGCACATCGGCAGATCTGGGCTTGAGTCACTAAGAGTCAACTCCATAATGTCATGTTACAAGTCACCACTGCAGATCAGCTTCTAACATGCCTTCAACATACAGGAGCAGATTTCAATACCTTATTTGCACAGATTAAAGAAATCATAATACTGACATACCAAGGGCCATTCTACCAGAGATTTCAAATGGGACGAGGCACCTTCAGAAAGTTTCTGGAAGATAGACTTGCTTCTAGCAATGCAGCAGAACTAGGACAAACCTCTAAAATGCCCTACATCACACAGCGAAAACAACATTACACAGCACAGTGGGAAGATGATCTCAAAGCCCTCTTTGCTCTCCACTCCTTGACTAAGTATTCCTTGCAGCCTGATGTAGGGTGTTGCTGTGGAAGTTATTTTCCAAGCTTTAACACAATGGAATAAATATGACTGCTTTTCATCTGCTGCATAGTAGACTGACATTTGAGTTGAACCTGTTTAATGATAAAGGGAAGTGGCAATATTGAAGTTATTCAGAAGTGGTAGGAGGGGATAGCACAGAGCAGGTGATTCTGTGGATCCTGAGAGGGGAACAGGTGGGTGCATTGTCCACTCTCAGCCCTCCTCTGTCAGCATTCCCACGGAAATCTCACCCACTTCTGTATGTCCTCCCAGAGCCCCATGAGCCCTTAGGGATGCTCACTGCCCAGACCCCATCCTGAGCCCTTCCAGCCTCTTTCGCCTTCTTGCTCCGAAACCTACTGACCTCTGTTATCACTCCTGCCTCAACCACCTGGGACCATATCGATTTCTCCTTGTCCCTTGCCTTCTTCCACAGCCACGGCCATCAAATTTCTGGCCTCCTGGACCGTCAGTTGGTTTCTCTTATTCCTCCCTAAAATTCTCTCCTCGCTTTCTACCCAACTGCTTTCTTCCCTGCCCTCAGACATGGCTCTGCTACTGCCAGAACGTTCAATCTTGCCTACTTTGTTCAGTGCTGATGAGAAGGTCCTTGAATCTGCACTTTTCTATCCCATTTGACCTATGAAACCCTGACCTTTTGCAAATACTATTTTTAAGAGAAGGCCATTATTTGAATTATCAAAGTAGTTTTTTCATACAGAAAATACTTTTACCCAAGATGCCATTTGGGACACTGTGTTACTTAAATCGGATGTTTTGAAGGGTTATGCAACACATTTCATCTTCCGATGAAGCAGAAACTCTTTGCATGCTGTCAAGAAGTTTGCACCTTTGTTTCACTGAATCGGAAAAACAAAAGCACTGTTTAATATCCGTTGTTGAGAGACATCCAAAAGGTACTACTAAATCATCTCCTCTTCTTGCTATCTGTCTCAAAATGCTTAAAGACCAATTGGCAAATCATTATAAAAATGCTTTGAATATAAAATGTTTGAAAGAAAGAATTTTGTACGGTCCTTCTCACTGCATAATTCAAGTTTTGATTTTCAAAGATTCTCAACTCTAAACAGCCAAAATGCGTTTTGAACATCTGGGAAGACTGTGTACTTGTATTTGATTGTTGTGATGAAAGAATAACAGTAAAATTTTAAGATATGATTTGCTTCCTTCTGGATGAATTTGCACATTTTGTATTTATAGAGAGAGAAATATATTTAATTATCCTGTAAATATGATTAAATATATTTTTGTGTGTGTATACACATAAAAGAACATATGCATGCATGTAAGTGTATAAAACCAAATGCATATACTCTTCACAATGAGAACATCCAGCCTTTATTTCTATAAAAAGCCAGAAATTAAACCTCTTGTAGAAAAAACTCTGTTTATCTCTATGCCTAATACTGATCCATTCTCATTTTGTATAATCAAGCAAAATCCCTAAGAGCTTTAAAAAAAAGTCTGTTTACGCTTGTCCTCTAAATTATGTTTCTGGCAAATAATCTTGTGTTGAGGAGGGAAATGTTGTCGCTTGGGGAAGAAAAAAAAAGATCTAAAAGATTCCCTTTGGGCTGGAGACATAATGTAATTTAAGTGTAGCTTCAGGTAGTTCCAGATTTGGTGACGATGAGGTACCCAAGCAGCTAACTCCATGCCAGGAGCTTCTGTTCACCGAAGGAGACTAATTATATGAAGTTAACAGAGAAAGCAAAAGGTCAAGGCCAAAGGCTAGAAATGTAGATTTTCAGTCTTACTAAAAACCTTTCAGATTGGAAAAATGAGGTCAAAGGGTAAAAGAGGGCACGCTGAACTTCCTTGTTCATAGTTTACTTGTGGGACATTTTCAAAACTGCAGCAGGTGAGCTGTAGACTAGAACTCTTTGAGTAGACTAGTCTTATGCCATGTCGTTTGAAGCAACCGAGCTCAGGCTGTGGTCAAGACTCATCTCTGCTCTGTAACCACCAAACTGTGTTTTGCAGTGCTCCTCAAAGGCTCTGGAAAAACTATATGAATTTAGGAATTCTTCCACTCAATATTAGGCCCCTAAACTACGACACACGTGCGGTTCAGATACTGAAACCCCAAGCAGCTATCATAGCCACATCCCTTCAAGCACTAGCCAGGCATCAGCTAAAACGGAGAGCCTACACCAACCACATGTCATTTGCAACCACTTACTTCAGAGCATAACCTTGAAACAGAAAGTGTGGCTTCTCTTTTATGTAGCAAACAAAATGCAGAGCAGTTGTTAAAAAGTTCAGATTTCCTAAGCATGACATGCAGATTTTGAGCATCTACCTTGGGAGCAAGGGGTCTGCCACGCAGCTGAGGCAACGTTTGTGGTCGAGGCCAAGGTGCTTGTGCCCCGCAGGGACAGCTCGCTGCCGTGCAGCCCCTTGCACGGGCTGGCTGACACTAGACCAATATCAGGGGAACTGAACCTACCTCTACACATTGCTGCCATTTCCTTCCTTATTTTTCAGACCTTCCTCCTACCGTGAATCAGCAGATTATTAGTCGCAGGTTCAGAGCATTCCAGCTTCTTCTGGTACCGACGCAAGTGCAGTACAGGATACAAACAAGTATTTGTTAACAGTGGGGAATAATTCATAGGAAGGAATTTTTTTCATGAACTGGAATTTTAATTTTTTTTTTAATGATTACTGCATTGGATTTTGCAAACCTCACAAATGTGACTGTGATGGCTGTAATATAAATGATTAACTCAATAAAAATGTTTATCCTCCTGAAACAGCTATCTGTCCACTATAATGATTATTGAACGCTATCTCCAGTCACAACTGAGAATGGATTTAGATATATAACAAAATAAAATCATCTTGTAATTTTTCTATTAAACTATCCTGGGAGACCCAGCAAGCTCCCCAAAAGAAACAATCCATCATCTGCTTCAGATGGTAATATTATTTGTATTTCCACTCTTTACACCCCTAATCCCATTATTGCTCACTGCTATCTTACCACCGCTACAATAAACAAAAGGATGAAGAAAGAGGCATAACTTTGGTGTCCCGTAAATAATGGAAATGTCCTCATTCATAGGTATTTTTGTGCACGTCTGTGCTTTTAGATCAAAAGCATACCCTCATCTTTGAAAACATCAGCTTAAACTTAGAGGGGCATAATTCTGTTCATAAAAGCATAGTTACCAGGGCACTAAAAATGCAACCAGTAGTTGCTGATCTGAGACACAATTAAAGAGGAGATGCTCTGTGTGGACTTAGTGAAGAGCTTAGTGAAGAACTCCTGAGAAGTTTGAAAAGTCTTCTGAAGTATTGAAAACAAATAAGTAAATCTGAATAAAAGAATTATTTCTGCATATCATCTGGTGAAATATTTTGCTCAGCATGTCAACTTTAACATGTCATCATCCACTAGCAAAGCATACCAGTAGTAATATTCATAAGAAGCCAGGAGAAATAATTTCATTGCTCTGTGACCCAACCCCACATCCATCATTGAGGTCTTCTGCTGATTTAAACAGGCATTGAATAATTTTAAAGATCTCATGAATCCAATTAAACAGTAGCAAAGATGGCCTCAGAGGAAAGAAAAATCTCTGCATAATTATTAACACCGACATAGGTGTATACCCTGTCTTCTGTGTGACAGTGATGAAAATGCTCTCCTTGTCAAGAGTGGCAATTTTGGCACATAAAAACAGCTGAAGGACTTGTGACCTCTCAAACTTCCAGTCTGATGCATGTTCTGATGCTGCCTCCAGTCTTGTCAGTCTCTTGAATGCTGAGTTTATACATGATTGACTCCTAAATGGTGTAAGATTGTCCTTAGCGTTACTTCTATAAGAAGCCTTCCTAATTTTGAAGCCTTTTTTTGTTATATGTTACAAAACCACCTGAGTTCTCAGTAGGGAGCCTCCCTGCAGAGACGCATCAGACGTGGCTTGCAAAAGTAAAAAACACAATGAAAGAAAAGGGATAAAGTACCAAACTTACCAAAAAAATATTGTAGTAATTTTTCTCCCTTTGAAAAGTATTTTGTTTGTGTTCACTTCTGAGGAAGTCATCTATGTTTCTTTAGCTTGGGGAAAAAAAAAACACTGTACAACCCACCACCCCTTGTTAAAGCCGGTGCTGTTAAAAGCTCTTTGGGGGTTTGAATAGTGAAAGAGTCTTCCTAGTGTTTGCAGCATTTTACATAAAACACTGTACTTTCATGTCCCCCATGTCCCAGCTTCTTAAAAATGAACTAAGATACCTTCAGATCTTCTGTTCTTTCACTAAAAGAAAAGAACTCCTCTGTCATCGGTTAACTCAGACAGAAAACATACAGACTACTGATATACTGACCCTCCTTCGGTATGGAGTTATCCAGGACTAACAGAATAAGCCGTGACAGAAGATTTGGCTGGCTCAGAGGTAATCTAACAGTGACACGTATTGCAAGGTAAGATATACAAATAGTAACACAAAATAGAAACTGAAAATAACGGGGGATCTTGAAGGTCAGCCGTCACTCAGGACTAGACTAAGTAACAATGACTCAAAGCTAAACTGCACTGTACATTCAAATCATTAAAGTACAAAGGACTAAAAAAAGCAAAAACACCCCACAAACAAAAAACTGAGCTAGCAATAAGTGATCATGCTTAATTAGGGAGTAAAATGCATGACAGGAGCAAGGTGACTTTCACGGAAGAAAACATGTTGATGGGAGGCACAAAACCATTGGCACAGATGAGTTCCAGAGTGACACCACAAGATGTGAGGATTATGAAAACCTACTTGCACTTCCAATGAACTCTGCTCTACGGCTAGGCAGATGCATTAGTCCTTAAGAGGGAAACCATTAAAAAAGTAGGGCAGCAGTTTCATCTGAGAGAAACCAGTTTAAAAAAGCCTTTTTGAGGATGTTTTCATTAAAACAGCCGGCTCCTTTTGATAGTTCAAGACAAGATACACATTTCTTTAAAAAGTTTATCTTACTAATTCTGAATATGCTAGCAACAAATTGTCCCTACGTTACAAGTCAAGAAAAAAGCTTTTCTTTCAGATCTGTAAGGTCAATCTGTGCTTCCAGCAAAAATGTACCTTCTCTCCGTCTTTCGAAGCAGAAATGTTCCCTTTCTGATGCTCCTGGGCTCCAAGTGATGAAGCCCCTGACAGGTACATATTCCAAGGAGAGAGATTACGTTGTAGAGCCACCATCAGAAATCATTTAGCAGCTGAAGTCATAAACTAAAAATTAATAATGGAAAGTGGCAATTTGGCCAGTTTTCTGCATTGGCCCAATCACGCTCCCAAATTCTGGGGCCAGGCTAAAAATTGCCTTCCTTCAGATCTGAGATAAGCCTAATACTCCTAATATATTATGAATATAGCCTAATATTTAGCTAATGTAAGTTCCTAACACTCTGTGCGAAGTTGTTACATAAACCCACTGATGGAGATGTCATCTTCTTGCACCCCAGCGTAAGCCCACCCCCTTATTCCAGAAACCCAGGCTGGTAAAGCCTCGACGAGGAGGAAAACACCTGCCAAGGGGATGCACCAGCATCTTCTTGTACACATCTACCCCTCCACCACACCTGCTGGGAACTGGATCCAAGAGAACGGCCACGCCACCAGCACGGGGATTATTGTGAAGAGGAAAGGCTACCTGGGGAGTGGGGGGACGCCCTCTTCACTGTTACTACTGAAACTGTTCTGCTGCTCGGTGCTGCTGCTGGAGCAGGGCGTAACACGCAGCGTCAGACTGCACAGCCTGTTGGCACGCAGGCGCTCGGGAAGAGATCGTGTTTTCCCTTCCCCGTTTCCCTGGGCCGTTTCTGTCTTAATATGGGCAAAATTGGATAAAATACAGGCGTTGGCCTGGGAGCGGGCATCAGCAGCAGGTGCCTGCACCTCTTGCACCTAGATATCAAGAGGCTTTTTGCACAGATCCAGAAAATTTAACATGCTGCATTAGCCTCAAAATTTGAGTAGTAACTAGAAAATGCAAAAGTCTACATGCTGACTGGGATAATTCATCACTGCACTACCAGAAGCAGTTTCCTTCATATATATTTGGAAAAATGATTTTATTCTGGGCAAACTTATCCAACCAGCAGGGCTAGAACTATGGTTAACTCCTGGGAACACATGACTGCTTTAGTAAAGGAACAATAACATACTCACCCTCAGTGTCAAGCCATTAGTAGGCTGAACCTGGTTATGGGCATGAGATTTCTGTTTTTCAAGCCACCCTAAGCCACAGTCACAACACTCTTTTCTGAAGACAGCTGTAAAGGGATATTACACTGAGATTTCATATCAACAGTAAAGAAAACGCTCTGGTAGATGTCAATCTTCAGTGGCAAGCAGTTGAAAAGATAAGTCAGAACACCAATATAACCAATTAATACCAAAGACTACACACACGAAACGTTGCTTGCAGACAAAACCGGATTGCAGCAGAGGCGACCACAAGGGGATTTCAACCACACGCCTCCTGCGCTTCTTCCACCTCATATCCCAAGGGAAGGTGTGACAATCCCCAAACCAGTATGAAGGGCTTGACTTCCAGAGAGGCTCAATACTAAGTCCGTAACATTCACAAATCCCAGCATCTGGTTAAATGACTTCCCCTGAACCATGCTGCCTAGTGCAGGTCCTACTTTTCCCCCCTACATCACACAGGGGCCCTCAGTTCCCAGCTGGGCAGGATGGGGGAGGCCCCAGGTCAGGGCCATTAGGAGGGAGTGCTACTGAATCCGCACCTACAATTCGATTTAAGTCTTCCAGCTCACGGCATGGGTACTTTTAAAAGGTAAATAAATTCAAATGTTCTTCATTTCGTGAGCCAAAACTTGAAATAAATATTGGTATTGCTTTTACTACATTTGATCATTTGCCTTGGAAACAAGATCACTTTTGATTTCTGAGCTGAAAGCTTACAAATGTTTCTAAATAAAATATTCCATTTGATGTAAATGTTTCAATAGAAACAGAGCTTAAAATACCCTTACAATTTTTAAAGGCTGCTTTAAAATGTTTTGTAGAGTCAAAGCACTTATGTATATTTAAGTTCCGGTTAATAAGTGAAAATACATCAACGGCATTTTTTTCTTCTCTTGGTTTGAAAGAGTTCTCTAATGTCTACACTGGGAAGTGCTAATTATTAACATCATTTTCAAACACAGTTACTGTTTTTAGACATATCCAGCTCTTAATTCTATCACCAAGCTCTTCTCATTAACAGTATCTCTAAAAAGTAAGTTCAAGTATAGACTTAAGTGGAAAGTTTTAATAGCTTGTAGGTATATATACTTGATATTCTTAGCTGCAGAGAGGGATAGCATCCATTATAATACTAAAGAAAAACAGTCATAAGTCTAGCTGTAAGTACAGCCATATAAAAGAGTTCATTTAAGTCAATCATTCCTATGAGCCTTGCTTTTTATTTTCCATACAGACTATTTTGCTTTGAAAATAACAGGGTTTAGCTGTTAGTCATTCTAACCATTCAAATAGAAATGTTAAAGTTTGAATACTTGTTGTAAACCTTTCAGGGTGATAAATGAAAGATAATAACCCCTTGATCAATGTAACTTTTTATTTATTCGTCTGGGAACATGGCAAGGATATCATAGGCAACAACGCCGCCTAGGAAAACATGGATTTCACATAAACTTTTTTGGCAGAAACACTCATTTAAATAATCATCCAAATCACCACCTCACTATTTCTATCTTAAAAACAAAACAAAAAAGAAACAAAACAAACAAACAAAAAAAACAACACAGAAAAAGAAACATAAGATCTGAACAGCCTAGATTTTTTTCTATTTAATGTCTATGCCAGCCACATCTGTCCCTGATTTTAGAAGTTGTAATACTTAGCACTGACAATGGCACCCTTCATTTGCAAACACGTTATAAACATGAACTGACTGTAATTATACCACAATACCTCACCACAGCTAATCAACACGACTGTCTGGTCCTCTGTCAGCCTGGGGAGGTGCTGCATTAAGCGCGTGCTGCCAGCTCCCTGCGTGACAGCGTCTACATCCTGCAAAGTGCTACACCTAGGAGTGAGTTTAGCATGAAGTGACTGACCAAACTATAGCATAAAATCAGGGAGGTTTTTCCACTCAGTGCTAATATTTTGTTGTATAATCCAAGAAGGACTGACCAGGGCAGGATGCAATTTAATGTAAACCATTTGGAGTGAAAGGTGTTATTTTGCCTAGTGAAATTTCCCCCTCGCAGTCCAGCTCACAGACAGAGTCAGTGGCAATCTCATGGTCAGGGGAGATCTGGGACATCCTATCAAAAGGGTCCTCGCGGTTTTCCTCACAGTCAACCATATTTGGGATCATGTTAACATAAGCAGTCACTATCTCCTTATGGAAAAGGGTGTCCTGGTTGTAAGAGATAAGCTCATTGCTTATATTAACAGTCTCTACTGGAGTACTAGAGCAAAACTGACCACATCCCAGGAGGTTGGAGAAGACCTTTCTAAAGTCAGCATTGAAGGCATAGATGATGGGGTTGAGAGAGGAGTTGGCCCAACCAAACCAAACGAAGATATTAAAGGTGGTCTCACTGACGCAAGGAAGGCCAGCGTGGGGGTCACTGGGTGGGCTCTCGCAGAAGGGAACCATGCAGTTCAAGATGAAGAATGGCAACCAGCAGCAGACAAAGACACCCATGATGACAGAGAGAGTCTTCAACACCTTGGTTTCTTTCCTAATGGAGGACCTGAGGCTTGTGTGATGGTGGCAGTCAAGGTGGCTGCTCCGGCAGCTCTGCGCATGCTCGGCTGCCCTCTCCAGGGAAGAGATCCGACGAATCTGCACCTGGGCAATGCGGTAGATTCGAGTGTAGGTAACTATCATGATAGCCACGGGGATATAAAAACTGATCAAGGAGGAGGAAATAGCGTAAGTCCTGTTGAGGCTGGAGTCACAGCTCTCTGATGGTCCAGTGAGGGTATCATTGCTGTCAGAGGTCCCATCAGAGGGTCTCATTGCTGCTAATGACACCCATGTGGTGCCCATGTCTTCCGCCCAGGTGGTGACAGCACCCGCTGCTGCCCAGTCAGTGCCAAATCCATCCCCGATATCACCAGCAGCAACAATATCCCCACCTTTGTGCCAGTTGAGCTGGACAGGGATGAAGGAGATGAGCACAGACAAAGCCCACGCCACGCTGATCATCACCAGAGCCAACCGTTGGGTCATCTTCCTCTCATAGCGGAAAGGGCTGGAAATAGCCCAGTACCTGTCCACACTAATCACGCATAGGTTCAGGATGGAGGCCGTGGAGCACATGATATCGAAGGCCACCCAGACGTTGCAGAAAGCCCCAAAGGGCCAGTACCCGGCCACCTCAGCCACCGCCTTCCAGGGCATGACTAGCAGAGCCACCAGCAGGTCCGAGACAGCCAGGGACACGATGAAGATGTTGGTCACCTTGCTCCTCAGGTGCCGGTACCGGACGATGGCCGCGCACACCAGCATGTTCCCAAAGAGCGTCCAAAGGATGAGCAGAGCCAGCAGGCTGCCCGCCGCCACCTGCGCCGCCCCGGGGGCGCCCGACGGACCCCGCGCCCCGTCGGGGGACCCCGCCGCCGGCGGCAGCGGGCTCCGGCC
>VZSZ01000564.1:389113-418194 GCA_013398815.1 Ibidorhyncha struthersii | reverse complement strand
TTTCCCCCTATCATCAACTTCAAGATCAAAATCAGCCTTTAAAGCTAAGAGACCCAAGCCTGTTTTTTAAGGTTCCCATTAACAATTGCAGCTGCTTCAGTTCTGTTTAAATGCAGATCTCATTTTATTCATGCATGGACAGAATGAGGCCAAATCCTTGGGGACAAGAGATCCCAGGGAATAAGTGATCCAGTGAGCCAGCTGTACATACATCATCTCTAATCAGACAGACTGAGGTAGGAAAATTAAAAAAATGAGTGCTTGTATTAAAACCTTGAAGTTTAGGGATCTTTTTTATTTCATGGATTTTAGGTGAAATTTAATGAGTGCATGTTTGGTTTTCATTAATACATCGTATAAGATATGGTCAATGGTGTCCACAGACTATTTTTTCCAGGATCCAGAAATGAATCATTTAAGCGTATTTGTACATCACTGTGCACAGATACTCATATCTCCATTCAACCTGTGTTTTGCATACTGTCAGGTCACATAGAGAATAAATAACATTCAAGTAACATTCATTGGTTTTGCCAGGCTGCTCTTCGACCTGCCTTACTAAAACTTCAACAGGGCCATCACAGGCCTGTTCAGACACAAGTAAAGAAGTGGTGTTAACTGTTGAAAGCATCCTTTGTAAAAACGCAGTCTAGTAGCATCCGGAAACCTCACCTTAGAGAAAGCTCTGAAGAACTACCCTTTTAAAAAGCTTTTTTCTCCCTATTCTTGCAAATGTGATTTCTAAGCATTTCTTAATCTTATTAAGTAATAAATTAAATTAAAACTCATATCAGCTACACAAAACATTATCATCAAGTTTACAAGTAGATTACCCTGGTCACATTATTATGATGATTGAAATTTGCACTTCATTTTCAGCTACAAACAACTCCAGCAAACAACAAAGACTACAGCTTAACAAAACTACTGTATCTGTAATATAACCACATCCTGCTTTATTCAGAGCTTTTGCAGGAAAAGGCAAGATATACTATGTGCCCCTACTTAGGAAAGAGCAGTTTAGATCTTGAAGGATTTATTACAAACTGCTCAATGGAAGAGACAGTCAGCTTTTTTTTTTTTTTTTTAACGAACTAATTATCCTCATAAGGACCTTAAATTCCCTAGTCAGTGGAAAGAAGCACGTACTTAAATAACTTGGATAATTTCCCTCTTTGCTGTTCTCTGGAGCCATCTACTTCTCTGCACTGATACAGTCCACTCCAAGTCTATGGACTTGGTGGGTCATACAACACAGGAGTATTTCCAAATTATCAAAATGGTCATTGGAAAGAAATTTTTAAGTGATTAAAAGAGGCAATTCAAAGTATTGAGAAACGCTAGTAAAAGAAATTCAGTTCTTTTAGAAAGACTCAACCATGACTCCTCCACCTTCTTCCATCTTAAAGTTAGTGTCACTGACACTAAAAGACGCTTGGAAAAATCTCCTGCAAGTTTGATTCTTCAGGCAAATGCTTGAGGATTGTAGGAATCGTTTTGCACCTTAGCAGCCTTTATTCCTGTACATATATAAGTTTAAATGCTACCCAAGCATATATTATTGAATAAATAAAATTGTCTAGGGAGGAAGGGAGGGAGTGGAAGAGTCTAACAGAAGGATACGATGAACATCAGAAAATAGCTTTCTGATTAAGATTATGCAGCAAAAATTCAGAATCCTTTACATACCAAGTGCATTTTGGAGTTGACTAAAGAAATTCCATGTAATGAAAAATAAAACTCTCTTTTTAAGTAATATTAAATTGGTCTCCAAGACATTCCCTAGGGATCTCAAAGTAGGTAAACTGTCCCCGAGAGGTACCTCAGGACTTAACAATGAGCAGCTGTTGGACCTCTCTCCTGGGTAAGCCGGCTCTCCTGCCTCCTGTCACGTGCTTGAGCAGATAGGGAGGTAGAAATAGGGTAACTTTGTGCTATCTCTTATATTTTAAAACCTGTGATAAATTAGTATTGCTGACATATGCTAGAGAAAACCAAAAGAGAAGCCTGAAAGCAGTTGTTTGAGAAAGCCCAGGTTTAGCATTGATCAGAGTTAGAGGTCACACTATGTTAAACAATATTATTGTTGCTGGTCCAAAAATCCATGTTTCTTAAAAATCTATGTTTCTAAACTGACCGTTGGTTCAAGAGTAGTAAACTAAGACCTGCTTCCATAAAATATTCTGCATTTGGATGAAACAATATTTTTGAGAGAAGTCCTGATGTGAAAACCTCTTTAGCGTCACAAGCCAAAATCAAGTCTCTGGTCCTGAAACAGAACCATTTAAGTCAGCGGGGTTTCATCAGTGCAGCTCAGAATAGAATCTGCCCGTTATCATGTTTAACGCATTTGCTCACTGCCAGAGTGCTGCCTTAATTCGCTTTTCTGAATAAACTTCAATTTCAGTACTCAAAATCAATTTAATATTGTGGACAAATGACATTATTTCAATAGTAACGTTAAGAAACAGAAAGGGCTAAGTAATTGCAGATGAAATGTAACTAAATAAGGATGTTATTTATTTTTGAAACGTCCAAATGTGTGCTACATGTTTGTAATAGAGCATATGGCCCCTCCTTGGCCCTAGGGAGCAGCTAGCTCTGCTTTGGTTGAACACAAATGCTGAGAATCAGCTAAAGAGCACCAGTTCTAGCTGAAGAATGACATAGCACCCATCCCACAGAACCAGAGGAAGAAGAAACAGGCTTGCTCTAGCCATCTTTATGAGATGAAGTGGAATTTGGGGGCTTACCTAGTGAAATGAATTTTTTCTAATACCAGAATTAGCTGCGGAGTTGGTCCAAGAACTGATTTCGATTAAAGCTTTATTTGATTATCTGGATGGCCCTATTCACTCTACTTAAAATGAAACCAGTCTGAGAGACAACCAAGTGAGGTGGTTAGAGCTGGTATTTGCATGGAAGTGGGTGAGATCAAGTTACTGTGTTCGAGGGGAAAGATAGAAAATGTTACTGTCTAGAATGAATGTAAGAACTAATAGCGATGTGATAAAAGAGCAGGACAAGTAGCCCTAGAGAAAGGAAGAGATTACAGCAATGTGATCAGATGGTGACTCTTTTAAAAAACACTTAAAATCAAACAACTGAAATTTCTTTGCAGGAACGTAGGAGTTCGCATGCTCCTTGCATGCAGCCTTGCTGATGGTTCATCTAATACAGACTTCCCCGGATACTTCAGCTGAAAGTTGCTTTACCTGATCTGGGTTTTGCAACAGGTAAAGCTGGTAATGGCTGTGTGTACCGCAAAGTACAACTGAAGATTAATTACGATGTGAAGCAACTCCTAGAAGTAATCAGGTAATTTATCGAGCGGTCTGTGTTTGCCATCTAGTGGTACAAAGCCAAAATTTTTGTTCTCATGTGTGAGAGCAGACAAGACAGCTGAGATCTGTCTCAGCAGCCGCCCTCCCCATGCAGAAATATGACTGCAGATGATGGTGGCAACTGTGGTCAAAAGTATAACTGCCCTTCTAAGAGCTAGGGGCAGAAATTTGGCAGCCTCTGACCCACCAGGCTTAGGACTAGATCATTAGTGACTTAGTGAGGATTATCCAATAATTGATCTGTTGCTCCCTTTTAATATTCCCGTCATTGCTCCAGTCTTTCAGTCTTACAGGTCCAGTTTCTAAGAATATTGAGGCACCCAACTTTTTGCTGCTTTCCGTGAGAATTCAGGCAACTAAATATCCTAGGGATCTGAGATTATGTTCTAACAGCTTGTAAACCACGCTTGTAAAATCCTCAGCCAAGGGCCCTCCAGATTTCTGAAGGCATGAGCTGTGCTTTACAGCATCCCTGTATGAATACACACGATTATCCTCCAACCAGGAGACTGAACTAGAAATAAATTAGCAGCTCATAAAAAAATCGTACGGGGAATATATACCGTTCTGGCAATGGAACATAGATACCTAAACATAAGCTATAAGACTAGTTTTCTCTCTTAAAACATTTCAAGGATGTCTGAATAAAGAATTAACTTTATTTCTCGGTTATGTCTTATAGTAAAAACAAGACAAGGAGAATGCATTAATAGAAATATATTTTATCAGAAGAAATTATATACAGCATGATACCCAATCATATGTGCTATTTACCTGGATTTCTTGTTATATAGTTAAGAAAATAATAATTATATATCTTTTTTTTATCAGTATTCAGGAAGTTTAAAGTAATCTACATCCCAACTAAATTGCAAATGTTTTCAGGTTTTACTATAAAAACATAGCTAGGAATTAACAGTTGAAGTTTTCACAGTATCTCTGCGATTCAAGAGCATCACTCAGCTTAGCTGTTCCTGGGATCTTCCCTGCTAAGTCATACAGATTCATGTTTTTAACCACTTTCACAAGTCACAATGAATGAAAACAAACCACTACAAATCATATAGAGGACAAATCCCAGATGACTAAAACAAAGATTAATGAGATCAAATTAACTTTACTATGTAGTGTTGATCATATTAACACTAAAATGATTCTGAAAAGTGTACCTATACAGTAATAGTACATAGACAACAAAATATGTGGAAGAAAAATGTTAAAAAAATATGTGCTATTAGCTATGGTCCCTTCTTTTAAAAGAAATTATTGAATATTCTATTTATTGAGCAGCTGTTGCTATGTTCACTCATTCCTTCATCCACTCATTCAACTGTTATTTAATTATTCAACTAATTGTTTACTGAGGGACCGTATATAATCTATGTTTTACAATTGACCTCAAAGAGTGAGGCAGCTGAATGCATCCGATAGAAAATAGAAAAAGGCATCGCAAGGTTCACAACAATTATCCAGGGTTCAAAGCCAAAAACTATTTCTTCTAGTCCATTGTCATATTCCGGGCGGCACCCGAATGCCGGTGGTATCCAAAGCTGCAAGGGAAGAACGCAAGGCCAATATTAATCACCAGTGATACAAGTGACTAGACCTTGATAACCGTGACCCCCATCAAACTGCAGTTTGGTTTCAGAAATCTCTATGAAAACCCTCCCCATTGCTACTGGGGCACACTGGTGGAAGAGGGTTTCAGCTTCTGCTGCTGTTACAGTTTCTGTACTGTGATTAAAACAAGCCTAGGCTCCCAGATTCCATGTTTAAATAAACTTTGTTCCCCAAAGGCACATTCACTTATTCTTCCAGAAGAAGTAAAATTTACTTGCTACAAACTATAGAACCATGTAATTTTAATACACTTATCAGACTTGAAAGGTTGAGAAGCTTTTGGGTATGAACTTGTGAATTATGTTCAAAATGTCTTACCGAAAGATTGCATAGGAATAAAAATGCAGCGATGTTCTTCAGAATTCTCCTCTTGTTGTTAGTAACTGAGTGTCTACTGGAAAATGAGAAATCTGAGGCTGAATGCATGACTGAGCTCTCATCCTGACTCGTTTCTTCTTTGGCACCACCACCACTGTCGTTTTCTCTCCCGCAGACACTGCCCTTAAACAAGCAGGGTACCTCTCTGCTGTCAGGAACCGCTCTGCCATTGTAAATCTCTTTGTACGAGGGGGTAAGTGATAAAGCGTTCCCCCGAGATATAGTCACTATTCGAAGAGTTTTAATATCATCGTTCATCTTTTCCTGCTCACGATGTATGGATTCAATGATAAAGAGGTTCTGAATATATTTCTCAACGATAACCAGGATGGAGTAGGGCAGGTTATACCATGTGTATTTTGGATGGGCTTGGGCACAGATAATGGCGAGGATCGAGCCCCAGGAGAGGAGCCAGGACCCTGCAGCCGTGCCCACCAGCAGCTCTGCATCAAGTTTTCGAGCGGGATTTTTTGAATTATCCAATGATCTATCTTCCAGTCTGTAGATGAGAAGGGCAACAATTCCAGCTGTACACATCAGAGCCAATACAAAGATAGCATGCAAGTAAAACATAGTAAGTGCTAACTCGCTTTTGATTTTCGAACGTCCAATCTGAATTAAATAGACAACAACTATGGCTATCGTGCTAGTTAACACAGCTAGTCCAAAAATCATTCCAACAGTTATGCCGTGGAATTTGAATGGAGTTTTGTGTTGCTGGTGGTGCTCAACTTTGCGGCCAATGTTCTTCCACAGGACATAGAGCATCGTGGATGCTAGGATGTGGTACTCTATATTAAAGGGGTATAGATAATATATTCCTTGAGAAAATATCGAGCAGAGCGTTGTTGTTGTGCAATTGCATTGAGGTGCGTGGTCATCTAGAACTAAAGGAGAGGGAGAGATTAGTTACGTGCATTATAAGGATTTCTCATTTAAAGTGAATAAATAAAACACAAATAAAATAACAAAACTTAAAAGGTCAGATTTCAGTCAAACAACACATCACGCCACCCAGTTAGCCACCTAAGAAAAGGTCTCATCATTGAAGTTATTAACCTAACAAGGCTTTTGCATGTGCACTGGAGTATGATCTCTGACTTCACTGCTCAGCCACTGAGCAATAATCACATCATGAATGAATGCTACACCAAAGTGCACCAAAATTCAACGGGGTCTTGGTAAAAATACTCTTTCATAACACAAAAATCCAAGATCCCAAGGGCTTTGAGTCCTCAGCCCTTCAGCTTAGAAGGATTTTATAGAAGCCCAGGGATCTGTGGATCAGATCGAGAACAAGCTTAACAAGGAAAAAGCTCAGTTCTGCTCTCAATTTTATCAGTGTGGTTTCTGATACCAAAACCTTTTTCTTAAAAAGTTGTTTATGTCTAGGAGAGAGGTGAAGTAAACCACAGATACTTTCACAATGTCCCAGTATTGTTCTAAAGTAAAAAAAAAAATTAAAAAGCAATCTTCTCCTTTTGAGACGAACCTATGAAATCATTGCTGTGCAGTTACCTGCACTGTAAACCCCTAAGGCATCTCAATGAACAATTGCTTGTATTTGTAAAATAAATAAATCTAATGTGCACTTATAACCTAAGCAAACAATTTCAGAAATCAGACATTTCCACAGTGGCAGAAAAAAAAAGATACTTATTTTCACAATGCATTTATTTAGAAACATATAAACACACATGCTAAAGAGCACATTTTTAGGCGCTGATCTTAGATTTGTGCCTGGAAGATTTTGTTTTGTTTTCTGTAATTTTAGAAGAGAAGAGGAGTGGAGAAAGTTGGTATCGTTTTCTCTGCAGCACACACTGTTAAGAGATGAAAAAAAATTGGGTTTGCAGTGGACTGTATGTTAATGCCAAACTTGTCTTGTGGATCACTACTTTACTTCCTCTGGTTTCAGATGCTGTTTCTGACTATTCATAATTGTGTAATAATTCTCGCAGCAGAATAATAGGAAATAATATAAGGAAACTGCTTCTGTTTAACAAGTGGAAATATCAAGAAGAGCCACTAACTTGTGATTTGCCTGCTCTCTACTAATGCGCCATGATTACAAAATCTCTGAACTATCAATTCAGCTACCTGATTATTAATGGAAAGTAGATAGTTTCCATAGATACATCTAAAGGGTAATACTCCCAAGTAGACATAAAATTGTGAGCATAACTTTAGACACAGTTACACTGAAAATACTTTTTTACAGATTTTAACATTAAGTTTTCACTTATATGTGAACTTTGGCAGGAGTTATTAAAAATGCCTAAAATTTTTCAAGTTATAGGGACTATAAGTAGGCAAAAAAGAAATTAGTTCAGGCTTTGGCTTTGTAGGTGCAAAATCAGGATTTTTTAGGATACAGGCACTATTGAATTCACTGGGTGGGAAAACACACATTTTCCTCTTGAAAAGCTGTCTGTCCTTCCCCTTGTGAACACAATCAAAACTTATCAGCTCTACTGATAAATTTTCATGGGAAGAAAATTGTTTATAGCTGCTGAGAACTTTAATTTCCTCTTTAAAGTAAAGCACTCCTAATTTCCCCATGCTTCAGTGGCATTTGAAAGCGGAAGGCATCCCCAGCGGTTATACTCAATGTTTGTTGACTATAACTTGCATCATCTTACCAATGGAGAAAATGGTTCATTATAAAAAAAGAACCACCCAGAGCAAAATCCTTGTCTTGTAAAGCAGCACTAATGGATAACCCCCATCCCTCTGAGCCATCCCACTGAATCCCATAGGACCACATGCCACATGTAACCACTCTCCTGGGAAGGATTTGCAGGATTATCCACGCTTGTTTTGCTATGAAAAACTTACAAAATAGTAATCTCTGTATTTAGCACTGCTATGTTCCATTTACTTCTACGATTTACTAATAAAGGGGTTCATCAGTCATGTCACTCCTCAAATAAAATGTTTTTAAATGTTTGTTTGTTTGTTTGGAACTTAAAGCATTTAAATTTCTTCTCAACCTCATCCAAAGGGGAGATGAGTAAACAGAAAACTACAGCCTGAATCACATGTATGATAATAATAATGATAATGATCATATAAAAATTTTAGTTGTGATCTGATCACTTACCAGTTCACTACCATTTGCTTGGGAATGACTATCCTGACATAGGCCTGAATGACCCAGCTCCATCCTAGAGTGACACAGTATTTTGTATGAGAGCATGACAGAGCAGGAATCCCAAAATGTACCAATCCTTTCGCTTACCTATTGTTATGTTCCCAAAACCAAGTGTGATTAGTCTTTCCTTATGTTCATTCAGCTGATGTTTTGACTCTGTTAGCACTCCATTTGTCCACAGGAGTAAATTTGTGAACACGGAATGGATAACCCCAAACCTACAAAATAAAGTAATTATTGAAGGAATTTGCACAGAGTATACCTCCATATATGTTAAATAAATTGGACTGACATTCTGTAGACATGCTGTGTGGTGCTATTTACTTGTCAGTGCAGGGAAAAGAAAATCATAACCAATCTCTCTAAAGCTGTTCCTCAGCGGAGCACAATGGATGTCAGACTTCCAAAATTTTATAGCATCACAATGGCTTAATGCATTAAACCATTAATAGCATGCTGTCATTATTTGTTATGCTCTCTTATGTGATGGTTTCGACTGGACAAGCTTAATGTTAATGACAGTGGTAAAGTTCCTTCACCAAGAAACAGTTATTACTGCACTATTCTCACTGATAGACTTGATTTTTAAAGTTCTCCTCGTAAACTGAGCAGACTTCACCAGGTGACATTGCAAATCTCCTCCTGCAAATCTCTGCGATCTCCCTCCTCATTGGCGTGAGGCTTGAACACTTAGCCAAGAGAGCAAAACAAAAGGACAATCTTCTCCATAAACGATGTTTCTGTGTAAATTTCTTTTACTTCCTACAGAAACGGGTCAGCTCATTGATAATTTGAGATGAGTATTTTAAAAGTTACCATGTTTGTTCAAAAAAAAGCAAGTGACACTGTGGTATCATACACTTCCCATTTCCCACTCTCACAATAAAAATATACTTATTCTGTGGCTGTTGTATATTATAAAAGATAAGCACAGTTTACATAAGAAAACAGTAATTCAGAGTAACCATTATCTTCTCACTTGGGTAAATTGAGTTACGTTTAATTTATATTAACACAATTAAAAGGAGAATCAAAGTCTGTAAGTTTTCAATGTCCCTCATACAGTGAAACTGTAGGCATTAAAGCACTGTGCAGACCTACACCTATTAGCATTCCAGATGAGGATCAGATCCACTTTACCTTTCAAGTGTTTTGAAAGACTGGATAATATCCTTCGCATGACACCAAAGAAAGTACACCTAAATGAAAGGAATACAGAGAAATGCCATTATGCTAATGAGCATGCATGACACTCACAAAGGAAAGTGCATATGTAGACAGAAACTGTGATGATTTAAACGGAGGTAGTTCCATCTCCACGCATATGAAATAACTTACGATTTCCTCTGATGTTCACCCAAAACCTCTCTGGCATGATGAGCCTAAGATTTCTCGTAGGCAAAGTCAGTGGCTCAACTGCAGTAAGTCTCAGTATGACTCACCAAAACGTATCTTGTGTCTGTATCTGGAGAGGCTTTTATTTCAAAGGAAACAAAGCTACCAGCTGTGGGCAGCAGTATGGTTGCTGCAGGGCGTGGTGATGCTAAGTTTGAATAATGTATTGAATGTATGGAATTGTAGGGAGGGAGAGAGGTAAGTGAAAGGATGCCAGACTTGATTAATAAAACAAACAACAGACACCCAGGAAGCAAGGGAAAAGTTCGTACCGTCAGCCTGAGAGACAACTGCATTAGGAGCACACGCAGTTGAACCCAAGTACGGTGCAGAAAGTTCAAGCTGGAGAATGGAAGAGAGGGAGATAACAGCATTGAGTTAGCAAGTAAAGGAGAAAGAAGTTTTAAAAGTGGGAATCTCTGTTTATGGGAGGGTAATGGAAACCTCAGGATACAGATTGTTCCTGATACAAAACCAGTTCCAAGCACTGGTAAGTGCAAGGAGAATGATACCAATATTGCTCAGGGATGTTAGGGTGAAACTGGGCATTCTGATTACTCAGAATAGCTCCTAGGACACTGAACGTGACAGTAGGTGAACTATCAGGACAGAAACAATCCCAAAGGTTTTTCCTAGAAACCCGCATGGCTTGGTGTTCCAGAAATGGTCAGAAAAGTGCAAAGAACTTTGGGTTCTTCTTCAGCAATTACAGCAAGTGGAAGTCCATTTTACCACTGCGCCCATTAATGTAGGCACCCAACACCACAGCTGGTGTTGTCTGAGACATTCTGATGACATATCTGATCTTTCAAAAAGCAAGGAAATCGCAGCTCTCTGTGGGTCGCCTACACCACCCAGCAATAACGTGTTCATTCATCCCTCTGACGAAGATTTATCAAAAGGAGGTGTGACCACTGTAAAACCCCAGGTGTAGAGATTACAGGTATCATGGAGGTTTCCACCAAAATCAAACAAATTGAAATCAGCACCTTAGTCTCGTGTAATGCCATCTTCAATTTCCCATGCTGGGAGAGATGCAGTAGAATCTAACAGCAGATGGGAAAGCGTTCTTCAAAACTTAAAAAACATCACTTTTGAAGATCTGTTCTGATATTAGAGTCAAGAAAGTGGGGGGGGAACAGGAAAAGTTGGTAAAGTAAAGAAATAGCATCAAATCCCATTTTTGCTTACAGAGTACTCATTGCCTCAAGGGGACTTCTTCCTGCGAAAGAGCATAACGCACTGCCTGTCTTGGAAGGGCAGGTACATCTTAGTTCATTGCTTGCATGGGTGCAGTATGTATCTACTTATTAATTTAATGGCACGTATCAGGATGCCTCATTAGAGTAAGATACAACAGAGTCTGACATATTCCGTAGAAAACAAATCCTTAGGTTTTTAGATGACACATAATTAGGAATGCTGTCTGCTGGAATTTCACCCCGTGTTTCAAGGACGTGAGAAGATTTGTCTTAGGTAAGTGGCATCTGGTAAATCACTTTTTAACTTTTTCTTTGATTGTTCAGGTTAACATTCTAGATTTTTTTATTTTAAGCTAAGTAGATGATAAATTCAGCAACACTGGGTGATGTATACACCGTTTCTTCCACACGCCAGTTCATGGTAGCTGGAAACCTTGTCAGCTCAGGGTCACTGGACGCAATGAAAAATGCTAAATGCAGATCCGCAGGGAAAAAAGGCTTAATTTCTTTGGTTTGTTTTTCAGGGGTAAAGCAAAGAAGTTGCAAGACAGGGAGAGTGGATATTACAAGAATGTGACATTAAGATTACTGCAACAAAATCAGAATTTCACCCTCAGAGAAAAAGACAGAAGAGGTCAGAGTTACTGCTTAAATTTCAATGCTTTCTTTTGTTACAGCAAGCAGAAAAAGGCAAGTTGTTCAAATGCTTATTTACACGCAACCACAACTGCTAGGAAAATCTTTCTTTTCTTTCTGAATGACTTAATCATCTTGGAAAGTCCATTAAATGACCTGGCTATAACTGAGTATCTTAGTTGAGTGGCTTTTTCTTTCCTTCTTTCCTACAAATCTGCTGGCAGGGACTCAGAGGAATTCATGTGATAAACAATCAGCTACAGAATATCACCATGCAGTATAGACCCAAAGCCTTAAAATAAACAAGCAGCCAGAATATTTTAGAGTCACTGACTATGTTTGCTATTGTGCAATCCCCGATAAGCACAACCAAATGCTTCTAGAAGGAAAATCTGTGTTCATTTGGTATAGGAAAGATGTGCAAATATTTCATAACAAGCTAAATACCTGGGAAGGGTTTTGTCCCTTTAGAGTATCAAACCTCCACCCCTAATCACAACAGGACATGAGGACAGACAGACTGAGTTGAACTTGCGTGGCAAGTCCTACATACAGAGGTAAGTGAATTGTCTTTAGCCAAGCTGCTCATGTCAGCCTGAAAATTCTGAAAGTTATATATGTAACTTGAACTAAAGAAAAGCATGTAACTTCAACTATAGGAGAGCATTTTTTGGATTATTTCTGTTTTGAACCCATGTGAGTTTTACGGCTGAGCAATTTCAGGGGGCAAAGCTTGAATTTACACATAGAAAAGATACACATAGCCCTCAAAAGTATCCTGTGATATGCTTAGAAATTAAATTAGTGTAAAATTCACTGATGATGAGAAGATAAAAGATATTTTGGTAAGAAATAGAGATATAATCTAAAACTGCAACAAGTGACTTTTACCTGTAAGATGGTGTGCACAGCGTGTGTAACAGGAAAAATGCCTTCAGTTGGGGATAAACAGTTTGAAAAATCAATATAATATCCAATTTTAAAAGAGTCCAGAATTAAAGTGATCACTGCAAATAATGTAATCCCACCTACAAATGAAAAAGATATTAGAAAACGTCAATGTACTGTTACAGCGTCGAGAGACAATTTGCACAATGTACTAAAATCAGTTTAGGGAAATAAAAGTCGATCAATATCTGTGGTTTTTTTTAAAGAAATAAAGGCAGATCAATGTTCATGAAGACAACTGACTCAAAGAAGTAGGTCCCTCTAATTTGTGAAAGTCTCTGCCCAATATAATATGAAGGCACATCCCCGTACGCGCCTTGCACGCTCAGCGCAGAGGAGCCAGCCCAGCAATGGCCAGGACCTGGGGACACTCAGCACCTTGCAGGCGGCTCCCAGCTCCTTGCGAGGTCAGCCTCTCAAGTAACGGTAGCGCTGAAGCGGCCATAGAGTGCGTGAATTAACGCACTATACAGCCACACAGCAAACTATACAATTCCAGGGAGCTGAACAATCACGTTACAGTCTCCTGGCCCAAGAGCTCAACGTTGGTAGGTAACACAATCACTTGGAATGCCTTCCCCTGCTTCAGCAGCTTAGGCTTTAGCTCAGAGACCAAAACTACAGTGAGCTGTATGGTTTGTGCTCCTAGAAAGGAACCACAGATTTCATTTCTGTATCTATTATTCCCCCCTCCCCCCCAAAAAAAACTGATAAGTTTCTCTAAATACGTATTTCATATCCTAAAGAACTTTCAAAATACGTGTTTCCCCTTGTTTATTTTTTTCTTTCAGGAATGTAAATATTTGTTACAAACTCATTCTGGAAAGCTACCTGGTAACACAATGTATATTATTAATTATTGGTTTTATACCCATATGACTAAGCACAACTGAACCAAACTCTGAAGTCTTCATTTGCTTGTTGGTTGGGGTTTGTTTGTTTGTTTGTTTTTCTTTCTAGGCTTTTATTCAAACAAGCTTCCACTGGATTTAATTTGGGCTTATTTGAACTAAGACTAGACAAAAATCTATCCACGGACCATAACTGGACCTTAAGATACAGATCAACATCAGTATCTTAATTTTTCTTTGTAATTCCTCACAGAGTAAATGATACCACTAGTGTTGACTTTGATGAATATTTATCCTTTATAAGGGACCACAACCTAACTTCCTTATAAGCACCACACATTCCACTAGACTTGTGTTTTATACCTTGTGCTATAAAACATAACACTAATGTAATAATTTAATGTTTATTATTAAAGTTGCATTGATAATAATTAAGTATAAATTCTAAAAATACAATGTATTTTAGACTTCAGAAATTTTTTTAACCACAATTCCAGTAGGATTTAATGTTTCTGTTTTACAGTCTCTCTATAATAAAAAAAACCCACAAATTACTGATGGAGTATAATTTTTACCAAGAGATAGCAACTTCCTCTTCCATATTTCCATATCCAAAACCTCAGCTCTGCACTTCATGCATGTGTATAATCCCCTACTTTTTTTCATTTATGTTTATTATGTCACCTAATTTGTATTATTTCTAACACATGTAGCAGGACTGGTGCCCGCATTTAAATAGATATGCCATTTTCATTACGTATAAAAGTAAACGGCATCACAAAGTGCAAAATCCTAGGCTACTCTTGAGATCAAATGATACGTTTCCTTCCTTATTTAAAGAATTTAAATTATTCTAAAATTAATTAAAATTGTTAATTTTTCTGCTATAACCTTACCTGAGGTCATTGGATCTCCTCTGAGCAAGGTGTTGGACTAGATGACCTCCAGAGGTCCCTTTCTACTTAAATTATTCTATGATTGATCCCGTGATTCGCGTTTTATTTAGAAAGTATGCACGAAACTCAGCCTGTTTCACTCTTTGTCTGAAAGACGTCATTCTTAGGGACTTCATGTGTATTCTAATTGTTTCAATGAGATGGAAAATGCTATCTTCCGAAGCAAAAAGATTCTAAAAATCTTTCACAATTATTCTACAGTGAATCGTTGTGCATATGTTTACTTTATTTTAGAAGGTATTTAATTCCCCAATCACGACACTATAAGGTAATTTCCCAATGAATTTCTGGTGCAGGATCAAGCCCTGAGGAACTGCTTTAGTGAAGTAGCAATGTCAGAGCAGAATGGGTGGAAAATATAATGTAAAAGTTCTGCATCCTTGCTTCCATGACTCATGACAGTGGCTCAGCAGAATAGGATCACAAGGGGCTTGTTAACTAGAAGAAAGGGGAAGAGGGAAGGCAAAGCAAGGCAAGGCAAAGCGAGGGGCTCGGGTTTAAATTCACAAAAATAAAAAGCAAACACCTCTCAGATTAGTGATCCATGTCCTGCACCGCACCTGCATCTCTTCTTTACTGCAGTTCTACTCTGTCTTGCTTCCATTTCACAAGACCAGTATTTCAGTTATATGGTTTTACAGTTTTACATCAATGTCCAGCAGACCATTCGGGGGGGGAGGGGGAACCAACAACAAAACAAACAAACAAACAAACACACACACACCCCCTTCCATATGAAGTTCCTTTCACATTGAGAATTTTTTTTTCTTTTAATGTGCTATGATTTCATTTATTCAAATGATACCTAGATGTTTCTGGCAATCACTCAGGTGGCCACACTGTAAGCATATACAAATAGTGTCCCATGCATATTTAAGAAGCTTCAAAAGAGAATGATTGTACTAATTTGCTTATTTTACAATCAAAGCACAACTATAATGACCATACATATGGTATGCTAACGGTTTCCATGTTAACTTTTCCCAAGGGAAACTTCAGTATTATGAACTAATACTAAATACTAGATATATATCAGTAATTATTAATAAGGAAAATAATTCCACTGTTTTGCTATTTCTATTTGAAAGTTAAAGAAACATTAAATGATTGCTACTGAGCAATCTGTATTATTGTATATCTGCATTATTTTAAAAAAATTGAATTTTTTCTAAATGTTCATTGAAACCTATATACCTTAGGGGATCAAGAATAGGATTTTCAGAACTGCTAAGTGCTGGCATTCTTTCTATTAACCATCAAGAAGAAAGAAAAAGCCGTGATGATACAGTTGTAAAAATGCTTCTCTAAACTTAAAATATTCTTCAAATAATAGACAATTTAATGCAGGCAGTAAAAAGATACAAGTTGAAATCTGCCAAGAGCTTTGTAAGTTGACTTGCTGTCTGTGCTTTAAATAGAAGCTGTGCTGCTGGAGAATGGGATAAAATAAAGCCATTTGTGAAGCCAATTGATTTTCATTTTGACTTCCCTGGCTCACTCAGCTGAACTTCCAAATAATGGTCAGAGACCTTTCCCGAACAGAAAAGCGTAGTACTCAGGGGAATAAAATTTGGAATAGGTCAAGGAAAGGACTTCCTAGGCTTCCCCATGATATTCGGGTCAGGATAACTGTGCCCCATTAAAGACAAAGCTCTTCCTGAAACTTTTTCCACATTCGGACTATAAGAGCAGTTCTTGGTCTACCACACAAGTGGGAAGACAGCTGTGCTCTAGGGTTCATGCAGTTGCAAAAATGCTCAAGGAAACCTTTCTGTGAGCAATTCTTGTAAACTATTTGCCCTTCTAGCGTTGTTAACCGTGTGCAAGGACTCAGTTATAGGAGGTTTTTGTTAAGTCATTCTTTTTCAGCATTTGTGATAGCAAAATGCTCTAAGTAGCCAGCTACCACCGCTTCAACTAAAATGATATGCACAGTTTGAAGGGAATCATGAAAATATACTCATTTTATACTGGTTAGTACATGGACATTAACGATGAGAGCAAGGAGCCACTCTTCAAAAGCAGCTGATAGAGCTAGTCAAAAATTGCTGAGAGCTTTCTGTGGAAAGACTTGATGAAAATTTGTCCTCCTCCCCCTCCTCCTTTTTGGACTTTCAGTCTTTCAGATAAAAGATTTCTATGACAAAACCACTGATGCAGAGGAGGGCAAGGGAGATCTTGGCAGAGGAATTGCCACCTGAGTTTTTCCTTAGCTCAAATAAGTTTTCTTTTACCAACAGAGGATAAAGGACTTGTACAGGCTTGTTGTAACTACAAGAAACTCCTAAGAATAGGAAAGTGTAAGTCTTTCCCTGAGGGCGAATTTGCTGAATTGCAGCCTAGACATCCAAGAGAAGCAGTGGAAACCACACCACTTGAGAAGCTAGTACAAAGAGCCATCCTGTGCTGGTAAAAGAAATGGATAAGGTAACCTAGTAGCTCATTCCAGTATCTTATTTCTAAGTTTCTGTGACTCCTTATATCCTGTAGGACAAATGAAATGCTGTGAATGCTGTGCCAAAAGAAAAAGGGCAGGGGGTCCTGCTGTACTTACCCATGTTAAGCACTATTTATTCCATACTTAGGAGGAGAAAGCTACCCTCTGAGTAACAAAAGCATAGCTTGGTCCAAAATAGGATCAAATTAAGCCTCGCATTAATGAATTTCAGGAGGTTGTAAGCTACATAAGCTAATGAATGAAAAATGCCTGAGAGCTGAATATTGTTTTGGAAAACAGTGAAGGAGAACAATTGAACAGTTGGTACATGAACTCCATACATTTCAGACGATACAGATGATAGCGGTAAAACGTTACACATTTTAAAAACAGATTTTCCCTGAGCAATTCATACAGCACAATTGTTAACAGCTGCAAAGAAAATAAGACACACAAGCACTGAGACTGAGAACAAACAAAACTTCCACAAGACTGCCTTAGTTTTCAAAATAATCAGGTTTTAGGTGTTCTTGGGATTTTAATTTAGATATTTCATTAGCTGCTGTGATAATTAACTGTTGTCTCATTGCTAGCAGGACAGACATTTTATGGAAAAGCTGTCTTACAGCACTCCACTTGATGTACTTACTCTCCAACCTGTCATTTGCAGTGCTGAGACTGGAAAAAAGGTCAGTAAAACGGGGCTTGCCTATTACTCTACTCAGTGCTGCTGTTGTTTCCTTTTCTTGGGACCCAGAAACACAGCATTCCTGTCACTCTGGCCCTGTGATGTGCTCCCCAACCACCTTCTCTCAATAAAGCTTGAAATCCTTACTCCAGTACGCACCTGACTCTGCAGACAAGGGCCATCACGCCCCACCACTACCCTGGCATACTTGCATCCTTTTCCTACAAGCTCCTGCTAGCTTTAGCTGCCTTGCTTAGATGTTTCTTGTACCAATCTATAAACTTCTCTGGCCAGGGATTTTGTCCTCTTCTGTGTAACCCCCAATGTTCCCAAGGCATCACGGTACACACATAAATGGGCATCTCTGATATACACTGGTATAGAGAGCACTTGAGGACCCTTCTGACTGGTACTAGCCAAAAGTAAGTTGCATCATATTGCCTGGAAAAGGTGATGATTCCTCCAAGAAAACTGCATGACATCAACATAATTGCCTCTTCCATTAGCTACATTTTACTTTTCAAGTGCTGCCAAACCAGCCTGGTAAGGGAAAAAAAAGGTGCCAGAGCTTTCAGCACTGTAGATGGCAGGTTGGAAAGCGAGGATGTTCAGCAAACAGCTTTCCCATACAATCTCCTAGTACATTCAGCTTATGCATATATTTACTTTAGAGTGCACTGCATGCGCGTCAAGTTCAAGAATACCAGGATGCCTCCTGGTAGGGATGGCGAGGGTAACAAAGTGGTAGCAGAAACGGGTGATGGCACGGATGTCCTGTGCGCGGTGTGTGCCACCGGCCCATACTTACACTTCAGCCAGCGGGCTCCGGCGTGCGTGTCCTTGTCCCGGATCAGCCTCCTCTGCGTGCAGCTCCTGCAGAGGTACCACAGCATCCACAGCAGCTGGATGAGCATCAGCGTGATGAGGTAGGAGAGCAGGTGGCTCTTGCTGATGCCCACGGCGTGCACAGCCCAGGCGAAGGTGAGCAGCAGCCCGGCCAGGAAGAGGTTGATGCCGTACTGGCTGCTGAGGATCTCGGCGTTTTTCTGCGGGTAGCTGCCGCCCACGCAGGGGGAACCGGCGGCTTTCTCCATCTCCCACCTCGCCGGCCAGGCGCCGCAAGCAGGCAGGCGGCCCCGCTTCCCCCGGGGAGCCCCGAGGCCGTCGGCTTGGCCCGTCCCCCATCGGCGGCCGGGGGCGGAGCGGGGCCGCCGGCCCTCGCCGTGCCTCCCCGCAGCCGCTGCNNNTTTGGACTTGGGGCGTCTTGCCTTGGAGTCAGCCACCAGCTAAGGTGGAGATCAGGGGTGAGGGAGAACGTGCTCACCAGCAGAAGACTAGTCGTGGGGTGGCCGTGTCCCCGCAGAGGGGCAGGTGAGCCCTGCGCGGCTCGTTGCGGTGAGGGACACAGAGCTTCCGACCGTGTTGACCGAGACGTGCGCGGTGTGACACGTTCTCTAGATAGGGAGACGGGGAAAGATAGCGAGCGGTGAACACAACAGCCCTGACGGTTAATGGCTGGGCTGGAAAGCCCAGGGGTGGCCAACCTGTGGGAGAGGTTGAAAGCCAGGACCGGGCGATGGAGCCCGCCCTGCAGCCCGGCGAGCAGCTCCTTCACACCGGGGTGGCAATGGGATCACCCGCCACACTTTCACGCACTGGGCCCCACAGTCCTCCTCCTTTTCAGCAACTGGCACTTCCATTGGTAACAAAAAGCGTCCGGTTTCAGGAATTTTCTGGACCCTTCAAAGGCAGCGATTTCTTTTTTTTAGTAAGCCCCATTCTGACAGCAGAGTATTGTAGTGATTGCTAGCTTCAGTAGCAACAACTGAGTTCAAAGCAGCAAAGACTTCTGCAGGATTTGGTCCATTTCTTATTTATTCGTTTTCCCAACTTTTATACACATTTTAAGTATTTACCCTTTCTTATTTAAACTGCTTAGTTGTAACTGTGACCTATGGTCATACGACACCAACGTATCCAAACCTCAAGACCTGGAGCAGCAGCTGGTCGTCTACAGGGGCGGACAGGAATTTAGCCCAGTGTAAAACACTACCTATTTTAAATGGTATTTTGTTTGCGTACAATACAAATTCTCTTAATTGTAGACATTCAGGTCCCTAGCCATAGCTCGGAGGCCAAATACCAAGACAGACTGGTCCTTCTTCTGGCCAGGCAGGTCTTACATTTTTACCCTGTATCTGTTGGTAGCATATCAAATACCCAAAGCATTGTTTTTTTACAGCGAGTGACCTATGTCTCACATGAAATTAAGCCACTAATTCAGCTACATCCATAAAAAAAAAAGGGGGGGGAGAAATGAAAAGACAGCATCTATTTTACTCCACTTCCGCTGGCAAAACTTACAGAGGTTTTAAGCTTTTTTGCTTCTGGAGCCAGAAATAAGTAAAGGATATTTCTGAGCTTGTATGTAAATTTCTGAGGTTCACATTCCTCTTAAAGAACCGAGAAGGAGAACAAAATGGCAGAAGAGTGGAATGAGCGAATTCTGTATAATGCCCTATTTAGGTAAGCATAAGGAACAAGTAGCTCACGTCCTGTATTCATTTTGGCCTGTTCTCACGAAACAGGTATTTTAGGCCATCTCCAAATTTCCCTTTTGAAAAACAGTTAACAGAAAGCTAGCCCTATGCTGCTGTCTGGCCCATAACAGCAGTACAAATAAAAAGCATTAACTAGTCAACCACCTCTAGCCCAGCGCTACGTCCATCACTATCTGAAGTTTATGGAAACACGTACTTTTATCTTGTGTCATGTAACCTTTAAAGAATAACTAAGGAAGATGCTTTTAATTTTACAGAGCTTCCATGGATAACTGTGATAAATAATCTTCACTGTCTGGACTATTTTATTTCAAGATTATTCTAGAGCATCCCTTGTCACCTGTGAAGAAAAGCTTTTTCGCGCTGGAATACAATCTCCTGAAGGAAAATTAATGTAAATGGATACAGAAAATACCCACGGTGCTCTGTAGCCAGCTAATACATTCAAGCTTTGGTAGAGGTAGCGATTTTGACCGCCTGATAATTGTTTTCAGGAAACTATTAAAGATACCTCTTTCTAACCTCTTGCCCGTAGTTCTTTATTTGGTGGTAAGGAAAATAGCAAAAGCAGGGAGTTCACAGAAGTGGAAGTGGCAACAGCATTTTGTCAGGTTGCTAATTACAGCAAACACTGTTCTATATTCTTACCAGATTCACCACTACTTCCTTATGAGCAGGGAACTGAAGGAGTATTGCATTGGGTACTCTTAACTGTTACTGAAAGACTCTGCAAGACTTTTGGGCAGTGAAGACTCTGCAAGACTTTTGGGCAGTGAGTGTATCTGCCTGGGGTTTTCAGAAAAAGACATCAAAGTAGTCAGAGGGCAAATAGCTCTCCAAAAGCGAACAGAATGGTATTATACCTTCAATAAACCCAACTGAGAGGTCATGAAAGACAAACATACTCCCAGTCAAGTACAGTATTTAAAATCTACACGAATATCTATTTTCTAGGCAAAACAATGGGCTGACAGTCCCCAAGACTGTTAAACAATTAGTACTTAACAATAATTGTTCATTTTTGTACAAAGTTTATTAAGACGTCCAGAACAATAAATCTGAAAAAAACATGTAGCAAACAGTAATTTTAATTCTACAGTACAAGGCAACTTAAAACACCTAGAGAATTTATATAGTTGACAAACAGAAATATAGTGATAATTACCATCCCTGAGCAACAGTGCATTTAAATATAACAAAGTTACTCAAATGTACTTCTGTATGCAGGCATAAAATTTTTAAAATTTGTTAAAAGATGAAGACCTGAAGATAAGCAACTTGCCTTTTAAAGATGTGAAGTGCAACTGCTTTTGGAAAACTTAAATATTACATTTAAACAAATCAAGCTGTTAACTTACTCTACAAGTAACTTAACAGTAGTGCTAAATGTATTTTATTTTGGTTTGACTGATCCTTTGCATTGCATACCAACAGCAACTTTTTTGCTTAATGAAAATGTAGCAGCTTACCGACAATGCCTTCTTCATTCCTGAACATTTCATGTATTGTGTACTCAGCAATGGTGTGAATTTTAAAGTCAGAATGAAGAACACAGTCTCCTCTAACAGTCCAGATTTCAAGCAACGGTCGCAAGGTGTAAATTTTAACAAGTTTCAATACCCAGCTTCTACATTCTCCTATCTTCCAAAAAGTCTGGGTGTGAAAGTATTTAACACAAGGATGTATATAAAATGGTCTAGCAACTAAATTGTGCACAGGTTTCCAGATACTTAGGTATCTCAGCCAAAGTGAGCAGACAGACAAAGTTATTTTATTTTCTCAACCGTGTATTACTAATGGCATTTAAGTTAATATCAGCCTCTTTATTGCTGAGGAAGAAAAACGGCACCTTCATTAACAGGCACTGCCGAGAATGAAAAGTTAATTTACAGAAGAATAACATCCTGAATACTGACAAATGGTTCATACACCAAAAGAATTTACTTTGTGCTCTTAATTTCTCGCGTAGTGTTAATATTGTTCATATTACTGTTATTCACAGCTTGATCATCTATCTTTGGCTGTGGACAAACTATATCAGCACAAGTAGAATTTATTTATTTCACTGATGGCACTGCCAAATTAACACTGATGTAAACGTCAACCAGCTTTCTAGGCCCTTACCCTGATCCATATCTTTTTTCAAACACTAGCACATCTTAACGCAAGAGATCAGGTAATAAAATATTTCTTACATGATAACACACATAACATTAGAAATTTAATAGATGAAGAAATGTCTCCTGTGTGATCTATGAGTAAGTTTACAAGTACACACACAGATTGCAGATAAGAATATTTTAGCTGTCAATTCAAATGGGAAGAATATAGTATTAAAACCCCACAACACTTGAATTAAGTATCAATTACCTTCAAACCAACCAATCAACCTGCTTTGAGCATGAAATTGGACTGGAGTCCCCAAACAGGATTTAGGACTATATAACTGACTTATTACCCATCTGATTAATATTGAAATATGAATAAAAGCTTTACAAAGCAGTGATGAAATGCTTTATGTTACTAAAAGAGGTAAAACCTATGTATCTTTCAATTATTCACTATCAGTTGCTTTTTCCCAGCCACTGGCTGACCTCTGGTAATGTCCATTTGATTTATAAATCAGGTAGTATAAGAATTATGGTATCAGTTAGAGCAAACAAGCAGTATTAGAAATAATAGAAGTACTGGAATGTAACAAAAGTGACATCCACTTTGCAGGATAACAGTTATTTGAGTCCTTCACATGAAGCTGAAAGAAAAGAAAAAACAAATCCGACTTTAATAAAAATGCTGTAAGGTTGTATATACTGTACAAGCTGTATCTTGTACCAATTTGATATTGATTAGTTAATGATTTTGCATCACCGGGTAATAATTTGGCCCTAATTATTAGGCCAATAATTATTTGCCCTAATACAGAATTAATAAATTCTGTGTAACAGAATTTACTTGGCTGTTCATATAGAGAACCAGAATGTTTTCATAACGTTCATCTGTAATTCACTCGTACTTCTTACTTTCTAAGTACAAATTAATGCAGAATGGTTGTTTTAGTCTGTTAATATAATCAGCTCTACCACACTGAAATGGGTCCTTTCCCCAGATCCTAGTGTTCAGACAGAACAGAGTTAATGACAGAATGAACAAACATGATTTGAAGAAGCTGGCATTAACCAGTGTGACTGAAGCTCCCATAATACAGTAAAAAGGTTCTGAAGTAAGTATTGTATTTTTCAGAAGTCTATAGGTGTTGTCAGAGTTTGACCTATGTTAATTACCTCCTTATCAGGTTTCTCGGTATCTAGAAATTAGGGAAAAAATGCAACACTACTTTCAGTCTGTTTATGCAAACAAAAGCTGCGTTTCACTGTCCCAGCCATTGAATACTTTTTGCCTACAACTCTGGCACTACAAGGGGCTACACTCGAAATCCAGCACTGTCCCGTTCTTCTTGCTGCACTCATGAAAATGCTGGAGCACTTCCGCAGTGGAAAGGATTTGTGGTGGCAAGCAACTTCCATACCTTCCCTTGAGAAGGAAGTACAGCAAACAAGACCTGCTAGGGAATCACTTCACTGGACGATGTAGACACCTGTGATACAGGGCAGGGGACATCCCTTACCCTATTTACCGAGAAGTCTTTGATGTCTGTCTTATTAAGCTTTTTCAAGTTCACAGGATTCACTTGAATAGTATATCCTAACAAAAGATGCGAGAACCCCTTTTCAATGTGGCAGTTATTGAGTACGAATTTTTCAACTCAACAAAGTATCTGGTTTTGCCTTTGAAAACTTGTTTTTTAGGGAACTTCTGACAACTGGCCATTTTCCAGCAGGTTGATCTGGACTGTTCATCACAGAAAATGAAAACTGCATACTTAAAGACAAAGAATTTAAAAATAAAATAGAGAAGACAGTGGCATATGGATATTAACAGCTTCCCCCCTTTACTATCAGGTCAAGCAGCTTCCCTAAGAAGTTTTACCAGTCTGGGTAAAAGCTGCAGGTATTTGAGCTGTACTCCCCAAAACCATCCATTCTCACTGATCGCTTCTTTTCACTGTCTAGAATGGAATCTTAGAGAAGAGAAAAAGTGTATTCTTCCCCTTAGGATACTTGCATGTTCTCCAGTTACTCTATGTGCCACAAAATGTCAATATACTGAAAGTGTACACAAAACATAGAGGAATCCTTAAATGGTCTTACAATCCTTAGATGTCTAACAAAGCAGTTCATGAAACAAGACAAATATTTTTATGTGCTTAAACAGTTCAATTATTTACCTGAAGGACTTATCCCAGGAGTGACACAAGCATCACAACACCCATAAACTGAATGAAGAGCAATAAAGGCGTCATAAATGACCAGACAGGCCACAAGGCAATGTTGAAACTGGGAACAAAAGCAGGAAGTTTTTGGTAAGTTCAGTTGTCATACTATCGAAATAGCAGCCGCACAAAGACAGGAGAAAATGAGATTTAAATTACTGAATCTGGAAAAACACCTGTTTCTTTATGACTTGAGAGAAAACAAAAAGACCCCAGCACCTACTTATTAAATTGATAGTATAGTTTACTGTTTATTTACTAACAACCCATCCGAGAACTTCAGTAACTGCTGCAGATTTTACACTGAGCAAGTCCACTCACTCCCATCAAGGGTAAAGATACCTTTTACTTTCAGAATCTCTGTATATGAAGCACCTGAAAATTAACTACTATTGATTTTTCCATGGGCATACATGACAACTGAGAGAAGCCTTAATTTGTATTTCTAGCCAAGCAGATTTGAGTTAACTGAATAGAAAGGGGGGAAACCAACTTATTTTACCACTGAACTACAAGAATTATAGATTTGACTAATTCTAAACTATAGGGAACTTTTATCTTCTCCAGCCTTCCCTTTTTCCCCCACCATTGCAACAAATACTGACTGACGTTACTCAGATACAACACCTAAACTTAAAGAGAGAACCAGCTTTCATGCAGAGATCAAATACATCTACTTACATGCACACACGTATGTAATTTTTTCATTCACATGTGCGTTTTGCTCAATTCTGACTCTAACCTCGTAAATGAAGTAGCTCTGAAAGTACCATTCTCTGACAAGATATAAACTCTTAAAGCTCATATAACAATAGTCAGAAGTATAAATTTCAGTATATGTTTGCTATTTATAGATTGTTTGACAATGAAGAACGCTGTATTATAAACTGATCAGGCATATTTTTTTCTCAGCTAGAGAATACACCTTTGTCTTAATTTGAAAACCTCATAAATAGTTGTCAGAGATGAGCAACTTATACTAACAAAGCTAAGGACTTCAATTTTCTCATCATTTTTCAAGACAGAAAAGATCCGGTACATCTACAAGTACACTTAATACACAGTTTTGACAGCTGCAACTCTTGCTTTGTGGATGAATGTTGAAAGTGGAAGAAACTATGCTATGTAGAACTGGTATTGTCACCATTACATTTAGTAGAATTAGAGAAATTACACTTTTTATAAAATGAGCCCATTAACACAGTTAGACTTGCACAGGTTTAGCAGAAATCTGTACACAGTGTTCGAACTTACCAAACTGCTGCTGCAATAAAGGTAGCTGTTGTGATGGGTATCAGTGCTGGATACTGTGCATCATAGTCCTCAATTCCACAATACCACTCAAGATACAGTATGCAGTAAAAGGCAACAGATAAACATGCAGCCAATAAACAACTGCCAGAGGCAAACCACCAACTGTGGGGAGAAAGCATGTTAAGCACAGTCACACCGCAGTTCGCCCATGAATCTTCTTAATAGTCTACAGACAGAACAGATAATACCTGTTAATTATACAGATCAGCCTAGAGATCCTGTCGTTTTTTTCTTAAATTACTTTTACAAAACATTTTTGCACTTCTAAAGCTAATATACATAACTACTTGAGTTTAATTTTGCAATGTAGCAGTTCTGTCATTTATTTTTCCCTCAAGTATTTTGAAAAAGCAATGCAACAGACCTTGTCAGTGATCTACTATACTACCACACAAAAAATACTTTGTCAGTAATGAAATAAAATAGGCTCCATGGCAATTGTGCTTCTCACTATAAATTAAACTACTGATTTTTGTGCAACAGAAATGTTGCAGAAAACTAATAAGGTTTCAAGTTTATGAAGTCTCAAATTTAGAGACACAAAGCATGAAGATTTTTGTTTATAGCAGCTGAAGAAAGCCAGAGAAATCCAGCATTTCAAACTCAGAATCAAGAAAACACAGGGTATGTGATTATTTAGGAAGATACACTTTTGAGATTCTTTGAGGACATACTTCAAGAGTAAGACGGGAAAGACAACTTGGGAGGAAGGTGAACTTTAACAAAAACTTATACTTATCTGAGTGTGTATTTAGCAAATAAAAATGATAAAAAGTGAATTCTTATTACCGTAGTTTGATTACTAAATTACAAAGGGTAATCAGGTATCTTCCTACTCAGGTGACATTTGCTCTGGTATGGTACAGCAAATACATGCTATTTTGGTACCTCAGTACTACCAATTAAGAAATCTGCATTAAGAAAGTAGTTGCCGTAGTCTACCTAAAGAAGCAATGCAGGAAGACAGCATCCTGCAGGGAACAGATGGGGCCACCCAGAACTTTGATCATATCCTGGATCATATCACTAGTTTGTATCCACAGCCAACTGGATGTACGGCGTATCTAGACCAACTTGGAAGAGCAGCTCCAGAGAACCTCACAGCGCAGAGCGAGGCCCTGTTCAGCTTCCATGTACTGATACAATGACAATGAGAGAGTTTTAAAAGCACTTCCAGATGAAGCTATCTAAAAATATTTAACACCCTTCAATCACATTGAAAATAATTTAATACAATAGAAATAAAAATTACTTCATACAAATTATTTCACTAATCTTTCGCTGATCTACTCAAGGAAGTCTAGAGAACTTCTACAGAAACAAACCTCATTTTGACATTTAAAGATTAATTTTGGCTTTTTTTGATTACAAAATATAAAATCAAAACCCCAACACTTTCAACAAAACAGGAAGCAATTTCTTGTACTTAAGTGTAAACTTGAAGGTACAGTATTAAAACATCCTGCTATTAGAACAAAATTTGCATGTACACAGACGGCTCAAAAGAGCCTAAAGAAAAATAAATAATTATAGCAAAATTTTCAGCACTTTATTTACTTAAAAATTAGGTGGTCATCTGGTCCAACCTCCCTGCTCAAGCAGGGTCACCTAGAGCCGGCTGCCCAGGACCGTGTCCAGATGACTTTTGAGTGTCTCCAGAGATGGGGACTCCGCAACCTCTCTGGGCAACCTGTGCCAGTGCGCGGTCACCCTCACAGTAAAGAAGTGTTTCCTGATGTTCAGAGGGAAACTCCCATGTTTCAGTTTGTGCCCACTGCCTCTGTTCCTGTCACTGGGCACCACTGAAAAGAGCCCGGCTCTACCTTCTATGCACCCTCCCTTCAGGTATTCATATACATTGATAAGATCCCTCCAAGCCCTCTCTTCTTCAGGCTGAACAGTCCCAGCTCTCCCTATTCCTATTGTGGATCTTGTTTATCCAAGATTTAAAAGTGTTCAGATGTAACAAACTGAATATGACTGAGAGATGAAAACACAGTTTTATTTGTAAGAAAAGGTACCTTACCTATCTGCTTGAATAGTTTCTTTAACAGTTTTAAAAAAATCAAAGTAGTATGTCACAGCAATCGATGCCAAAATCCAGAATGCAGAATGAATATTCAGTCTGGTAAGAGACTTCCTCTTCTTCTCTACAGCTGTAGACTCTTCTGTAAATAAGAACATAATTATAGCACTAAAGCCAGTCATTACGTGGAGTATGATTATAGTTACGTAAAACATGATGCTTTATCCTTTTAATTAATTTATCTTTGGAGATTATTATACTCAGTATAATACACTTTGTATTACAGAGGAAGTATTCTAGAAAACTCTGCACATTTCCTGAAATAAAACAGACTAAGCAAGGTACCCTTTGATAAAATGAAAAAGCAGTAACAATCAGCACACACTGTGTGTACCCTTTTAGTAAATTAACAGCTGACTAGATTTATTACTAGATAGGGTTATTTAAGTAATTAAAAACCTACTGGTGTTATTAAAGCATTTTTACTAATCTAGCATACAGAAACTCAGGTTGGTATTTCCAATTACTAATTTATTTGTATCATTTTTTAATTTTAGTATTTCCAAACCGATTTCAGGCATAACTAATTTTCTTGTACTCAACTGCAGTTACTTCACAAGAGATTTTCAACCTGTTTCAGGAACTAGCTTGATTCACGCTGCATACCTTCAGCAGGTGAACTAAAACTATCATTATGCAGAAAAGTATCTTTTATTTTTCCCCTCATCACCATACATTGCTTTAGAGAAAGCAAGACAACAGAGTGAGCAGATCAGAAAGCATGTTTGTGTGTATGACAGTAACCAACACACTCAATATTTATACACACTGTCAAAAAAGGTGTCAAAGGTGCCTTTGATGTTTCATACTTTGAGCTTTATCACTAGAGGTTATTGGTGGCCTGTGTGCCTCCAGCAGTGTAATGTATGCTGGCTCCTACCACCAGCTGAGTGTACTAGCAGCTCTGCTGGAGTTTACAGGCATTCTTATCTTTTATTTCCTAGATTCCTCCTCATCTACCAGAGCTCGGGTCTGCAGCATTTAAGCACTTCACGCCCATCAAGAAATCCGCGGTTGCCGTATCTTTTACTCCCATTTCACATCCGACTCGCTGTTAGGAGCCGACAGCCGAGGGAAGACGTGCTGCCTGCGAGCAACCAGCATCCCACCGGCGGGGCAACGCGCCCCTTTACCGAGGAGCCCCCTCACCCCTACCGTGAGCAGGACCCGTCCCCGTCCCC
>VZSZ01000564.1:367000-388834 GCA_013398815.1 Ibidorhyncha struthersii | reverse complement strand
GGTGGCTGGTCGTTGGCTTGCCGAGCCTGTGGTCGGTCGGAAAGCAAGTCGGACCGGCTGGGCCCCGCGGCGGTGACCGGGTGCCGGGGCGGGAGCGGGGCGGAGGTCGATGGGCGCTGCTGGAGCACGGCTGTAGCAAGAGATGACCCTGTTCGTGCCCCAGTAATATCTTAGAAATCAACAGTACCATAAATCGCACTAATCCCCATTGAAAACAGTGAACGGGGCGATGCAAATCCAAGTGCAGAAGTGGGGTCTGTTTTGTCAATTAAGAAAAATAGGGGAAAAAGTAGGTGCATGTAAATATTTTGCTCATCGCATGCTGCAAACCAGATGCTCTTGAAGACAGATGTTAGGAAAATCTCAATTTTTATGACACCGAGCAGTGGTTTAGATGGAACTGGAGTCAAATAGACAGGTCTGAGAGGTTTCAAGAACCATAGGAATCCTGTAACACTGGATACTGCAACTCGTAACTGAAAATAATAACCGTATTTACAAGACAAACTAGATGAAAGTTAAATGAACTAATAAAATAGTAAAATAGGTTGTTTCAATTCCATAGGTGAATTCTTCTGCATAAGTAGATATGCAGCCACATCATGTTTCTGCAAACAAAACCTTGAAACTTACTAGATTGCTGTTTTCTTGTTTATTCACATGGACAAACTCAAAACTACTAAATTATGTTGACAGATTAATCTTAGGTCTGGTCTTTATAAGAATACTGTGAATATATGTACTGTATCTTTTTGGGTCTGTTCATGGCTTTTAAAATTAAAAATTGTTTCTAATAGTAATGATTTATTAGGCTAATTAGATGATATGTGTGGTACCTAACAAATCCTGTGCTTTCTTAGACAAAATCATGTCTGGCATAATGTTCCTAATAAGGCAAAAATCCCACTGATTACAGAATGGAAGTACCTGTCTGACATGGCACCTGTTATGGATAGCTGTTCTTTACTCTGTGATTAAGTGTAGAAATATTCAATAAAAGCTCAGATTCTTTTAAGGTAGATTGCAGGAAAAAAGAAAAATTTGTCCGTATGGTTTACTTACCAAAATCAAATTTATAGTCCTGGCTGTGTATAGATTAAAGTTCAGAAAACAAACGTTTAATTGCCTGATTATACTTTTCATTTTAGAAGGCAAACTGAGTATTCTGCATGAAAACAGTGGGTATGAGAAATACATCAAATTGTCACTTACCACATGAATTCTTTGCATGTTGTGTTGCATTTATCAACGTAGAAGTCTTGTAGCTACTTTCCCTGTAGAATCTGAGTCATCTAGGTTGGAAGGGACCTTTAAGATCATCGAGTCAGTTTCATGCTGAGAAAACAGTGAAAACAGAAAGAATGGAATGTAGGCTGTGGATAAATAATTATGTATTTTATCAATAAACCTTAATAAACGTCAGGCTATCCTAAGGGTAGAACCTAACTGGTAGAAGCTAGTTAGGGTACAAGCTAGACTTGCTCTGACTTGTGCTGGTTTTAAGCAGTTATAAACCTTTTAGGTAAATAATGACCTTATCAAATGCCCTTTGAAATGGGTGGAAAAAAAATGGGATAAGTATTAATAAAATAATAGATCTTTTGCATATATAGCCTAATTCCCAGTGTCATAGCAGGTTTAACACAGTAGACTTGGATCAGTTTAACTAGTGTAATGATGAACCCTAAAAGTACGTAAGATTAAGTTTTTTCAATGTATTTGATTATCACAACTTTTTCTTACATTTGGGTTGAATTTTAGGTGCTGGAGTAATAGAGAATTTGGCTTAATCTGTGCATTCTACAGTTAGAAGAAAAATAGCACTGGCTCTTCATTTGTCATGTAACCTGATACGTAGATACCTTGTGTTGTATAATCTACCTGGAGACGTTATCTTTTCAGCAAAGGGGCTGCTAACAGTATATATTTTCCTAAATAGCCTATCATCTGTTTTATAGATGAGTGGGGTTCTAGGGACAAGGGAAGCAAGGGTTCTAGTTATTCTATATTACCGTGCATTGAGTTTTGAGTAAATTCAGCCTGAAACATACAAGAATGGAACAATTTTTAAATATTTTTTTTTTCTACAGAAAGCCGGCCTTTACATCTGAATTTCACATGAGCCATGTCATAGTGAGTAGAAATTGTTTTTCCCAGCCTCAGAACGTCTCACATAAGGGCCAACCACATTATAGACCTTAGTGACTACAGTGATTACTTTTTGTTTAGTTCATGTGAATATTTTGAAGTTAACAGCTCGTGGGAGCCTCTGAGATCTGCTTTCTTAGCAATGAAATAGAGGTTTCTTTGTTTTATTTCCTTTGAGTGGAATGGTTACCTCAGCCTTCACTTTAATACTAGTGATTCAGAGAAGAAACAAAGGAAATCTTCATGTACTTTCTTTGCAAAAGCTATTAATAGGAAATATTTTTTATTTAAACGTAGCAATTAAATATATATGCTTGAAAAGGTTAAGATCTGTTAGTGTTGTTGAACTGAAGACTCCTGTTTGCCTACAGAGTAGGTATTGTGCAAAGAGCTGAAATAAGACCTTCCCTTCCCTGACTCACTATTGACCTTAACCGAGACTGCTCATGTTCAGTGTTTGTAGAGCTGAGATGTTTTCTGTGATCTTTTCACACAGCTTCTCTGATTCAGAAATTATTAGTCTGTTGAAGAGTAGATAGCCATCAGGAGCTGAACTGAGGCTGTTACAAAGCAAACAACATAATTAACAAAGCATCTAAACAACGGGCCTGTTATGGGTAATTAATTCTTGCAAGTTAAAGTTTAAGAATCCCTGCAGAAATATAAGGCAGTATTTTAAAATGTGGTGCTTGATCTGATTAGTTAACAGTCTGTGAAAGCAATTTGTGAATTTGAAAAGTCTGTGAAGAAAATGTACAAAGAGTAGAGTTTGTAGCAATTTTTTTGTTAACTGTATTCCTGGTCTTTTGCATAACATGAATACTTCGCACATTTTCAGAAACTAACTTGAACACCTTTGCATTTTTTTCTTTTAAATAGTAGCAAGTTATTTGAATGTTTTTAAATATCCAAGTTTTGCAGTTTTAAGTGAAAGCTGAATTTTGCAATCTAGTTGGATATTTTGATATTCATTTTCTTGTTGCTTGCTGAGTATTTGCTATTTACTGATTAGTTGTTTTTATGTTGATTTACAGGTAAATTACATTTTAGAATTAGACTTCCCAGTTACATTCTCACTTTTAGAAAGTCAAATTAGTTTTCTACTATTCTAGCAAATATTTGTAAATTTTTCCATATTATAGAAATCAATGGCTAAGTTAGCCCAAATGTTACATGTTTGCAAAAGACCTGACTGGAATTTTCTTTATTTCGTATCTAAGTAGGGCTACTCCTCTCTCTATATGTTCATTTTTAGCTGAAGGAGGTTGGCTACAGTGTACGTGTATTCTTCATTTTGTGGAACGATTGTGTAATATACTCTGTGCTTTCTGTTCACGAACTAAGTAATAATAAAGTGAGTAGTAACCTGATGCTTATCTTCCACTGTCGGAAGTAAAAGGATTGGATGGGTACAGATTCTCAGTTCTTCCTGAACATTGTTCTTGGAGTAAAGCATTGCGTGAGTGAAAAAGTAAATACATTGTCTAACTCATCCAGGTAGGAAAAAAGGCTTCAAATAGTACTACAGTTCTCTTGCTTTCATCTAGCATTCTTTTGATTACTTTAAGCTCAGTACAATGGAAAAAATCGGCGAAGGACTTAAAAGCACTTGGTATGAATAACAACGGAGATCTGAAAGACAGCTAAAGGTTAGAACTCAATCGACTCCGAATGTGGTACATATACAAACTATTGAACTCAAGTTGAATTCTCATGTGAGTATTAAATTACAGTGCAGCCCCGAATTGACCCTTTAGGAAGGAAACAATACATATAATAGTGTGTTTGATACCAAGAATGCACTATATATAAGCACGCAAGCATTTGAACTTCATAAAGGAAAAGAAAGCAGAAAAGATAAAGGCAGTTAAAAAGGTGAAGAGGGCATCTAAGAGAGCAGAAGAAGAACACACCAGATTATGTCATCTGATTTATCTAGGTATGTTATTCTTCACCTTGAAAGTTGTCTGTAAATAACAAAAAAGTAGCCAGTCCACAACATTATTTAATCTAAAGTATCTGTTTGATGGAAGACCATTTCAACACCCTCCATTGTCCTGATTAAAAATGGTAGGTAGCTTCAATGTTTGACTCCTGACTTTTGCTATAATTGGCATTAAGAATATAAAATGCAAAGGCTGTTCATTCCAGCTTGGATCTTCAAACGTGTAAACAAAACCTCTGAAATAATACTGGGTAAACTGTTCTCCTGGAAGTTGCTAAGTAAATCTTCCTACTCTCTCTCCTAAATAATTTCTTGAGTTTAGTTTCACTTAACTATGCGTACTTTTTTAGGGAGTACAATGGCTCTCAAAATGTTTTCCTAAGACTACAGTTTAGCGATACAAAGCATTTGGCAGCAATACTCCAGCTATGATTGTTCTTGACTGCTCAATCCCCAGTAGTGGTATATAATACCTCTCAGTCTGAGGATCTGATCTGGTTTTAAAAGCCTGCGAAAATGCAGGGGGTGGCGGAGAGGCAAAAACAAATGGCCAGATGTGGGAGAGAGGGAAAGGAAACACTTGGGAATTACTGAAACTGATTTCCTCACCGAGGAAGAAGTCTGTGCAACCATGCATCTGTAACAATATGACAAGAATTTCCTACTTAGGGCATTTAGGAACATCGTAAAGTTTTGGAGGTTTTTTTTGAATAATGAAGATCACAGACCTAATTCACACAGGAAACACTACCAGTTGTGGGAACAGGCATTCAAGTTTATTATTCATCGAACATTTGCTCTACAGGAGTATTGCTGTCTTCAGGCATGACACTTTATTTCTGTATTGATAAATTTTAGCATTTTTTCAGGCTGTGGTAGCATATTAACTATTGTTTTGGAGATGGTCTAGTGTCCCCATTGCCTGTGATCTGACTGCTGTAATGAAGCAGGGACAAAGCTTGTTGGGCTCGTGGACCTCACTCTTTCAAGACTGGAAAGTACAGATAATTTTCATAAGGTGTTCAGCATAGGAACATCTCACTGATGTATATAGTGTGGAATTCAGCTCATGCTGGAGAAAATTTTCTGCGGAGTCCTGAAAAAAATAAACGCGAAACAAAGCTCTTACACACTTCATTCAGGTTGATAAGCAGGTTTTCTTTACCATTGTCCTTCACAGTCCGTTACCACTCATGTATGCTGTTGGGCCATTTTTTCATATATGTTGATCTTGGACAACAAAATTGGAGGGAACATTGACAGGGTGCTATATTGTCAGAGAAAGAAAGGAAGAAAGATGTTTGCTGGTATGAAGACTAAAATTCAACGATGCCTCAATCTGAAATTTTGGCTGGAAGATGTTTGTGCAATTCCTGTTACTGTTTTGGGTAATCGGCTTAACGTGAACAGGTCTTTAAGAACATAGAACTAAGACTGAGTTTGTATTTTTTTCTTCTCATAGAAAACTTATCCAGTGCTAACCTCTGAAAGCACTTAGGTTCTGAAAGTTCACCAAAAAAGCTGAACTTTCAAAGGTAGAATAGTTGAGACAAAATTGAAGCAGAAAGAAGGGAAGAGGAAATGTATTTTGTGGTGTAAGACAAGGAAATTGTGGGAACAGTCAGTCCATAAAATATCTTACAGTAATGGAAAAAAAAAATCAATAAAGCGCTCTAAGTATAGGAGGTGTCTGTACAATTCAGTAGAAGTTTTTGTACTGGCAGTTGAGTTAGAAGTGCAAGGCAGAAATGCAGGCACAAAGTATTGGCTTCAGTAAGTGAAGCACTTGCTTTAATGGTAAGAAAGAAAAGTCTAGGAGAAAGTTCTGGTCATGCGTTACCCATGAAAAACATTGGCTTTTGTCATGCATGGATACCCTACAGTGTCAACAGCTGTGTGTCCCTCCTTGAATTCCTTATCATCGTCAAGAATCCAAGGCCAGCAGAAGGGCAGAAAATCAAATGTATAAAAGTGCGCTTTGTGCTTTGTATTTATACATTAATGGCTGGATTGCGAGAGTTCATGACATGGCTACTGCCAAGAACAGAACGAAGGAGTAAAAATCACGTTTTGAGCCATCTGCAGTGCAGGCAGAATTCTGGTGTTGTTTTTCATTGTTTGTCGCTTAAATGAGATGTAGTGACCTGAATACATTCAGATGGATTTCATGCTGCCTGAGAGGAAGATCTCAGTATGTTTAAAAGCACCTTTTTTCTAATAAAACAAATACATGTGAGAGTTTAGCTTGATTCTGTAATCAGGCCTCGATTAGGATTTTGATAGTAATTTAGTAGTAGCGCATTCCACCTAAAAGTTTGAGAATAGTAATTTGATGGGTAGGTGTACAGAGACACAATTTCTGTTTTTCTGTTACTTTCAAATAATTTCAGGAACTATAAAACTACTTCTGTAGGAATTCAGTTATTTTACTTCTGCTATAACTCAGATACAGAGTTGAGTAGCAAGGGCAGTTTCTATGCAAAAGATACACTTTGAGAAGGGCAAAACAGTCTCTGAAGACTGGACAATTCTAAGTCTTCTAGAATAAATTAAAAAAGGAGGGATAAATAAAAAATAAAATGAGGATATGTTTGAGAAGGGACTAAGCTCTGTGATCTTAAGTCTTTCAAAAAAAGTCCAATCTGAGCAAAAAGCTTGAAGGTTTTTCAGCCCATACCCTGTGAGAGTGTAAAAGCATGAGGATTCAGGTGCAAAAGGAATCATATCTCAACAAGTGCAAAGAAAAGCAGTAGGTTACAGGTGCAAAAGGAATTGTATCTTAACAAGTGCAGAAAAAGGTTTCTACTAAAACTTCCTCTAATCCAAGTGAAATTTAGAATTCAATATAAAATAACACTTCCTGGAAAAGTACTAATGGGAAACATAATATGTTCCTTTTCTTGACTGACAGAGCAGAAAAGAAACTTAGAGGACTTATTCTTGTTTTTTCTTAATGGCTAAATTGTGAGAAGAAAGGGGTAAATGTTGAATATATTGACTGACATATCTTGTAACCTGTGAATACAGCTCAATGTATAGAACAATATGCCTTTTTTTGCTTATCTCACACAAAAAGTTTAATATTTGCTCTCTTATTTCCTTAATAAGGGTGAGCGTTACAGGTTTAAAAGTTTCCGGATGCAATCACGTATTGGGTCTCTGTATCCTGTGGTCAGCCGCTACAAGACACTGCTCATGTCGGGGTCTGGCTGCATTGTACTGATGCAATCGGATTATAGCGCCAGGTGGGAGGATCGGTTTTCACTGGGAGAAAGAAGAATGAAGGACTCTAATGCACCAGTACAGTGGAGGGCTAAACACAACAAATAAGTAGCTGTCCTTTGAAGCTTTTGTCTTTCAATGATCAAACTCTCTACTTAAATGCTTATGATATACTTCTCAAGAAAGCCACTAGCTTTAAAGAGTTTTCTAATTTACAATGCTACTACACCCCACCCCTGCCACCAAGACATCCATTTTCCAAGATGCTATTTTAGAAAGGAAAATTTTAGCAATAAGGCATATTTTATTATGGAGATAAGTTGTGCTGTTTAGAAAATCAACAAAACAAACATATTCTGGAACATTTTGTAATGCTATGTTCCTATTATCTGATGGTTTCTCATCAATTTATTGTGACTGTTGACATTAACAATGACTGCTAAACATACAATTTGTGGAAAATAATAAAAAGTTCTGCATGATTTTGTCATTTTGTATTAAATACTAAATGAAGCTTTATACAAGCATTTTCCTGCACTAATTTTTCAGTACCCAGACCCATGTTACAACAAAAAAAATTCCTGTGTTTACGGTACTGAGTGAATACTGGCAAACTGTAAATTATTAACATTGTTTTTATCTGTTTTCCCATCTCAATTTGAAACACAAGTGCAAAATATGTAGTTGCAAAGTAAATATCTGATATTATGACTTTTTTTCATACTATAACACTTAAATACCCAGCTCTTGCTAGTAAAATCAGAACTCTATTTACATTCTCATTTATTGAGATCTATCTGTACAAACTACATTAAAATACTAGCTTTAATGGTATAAATTCATGCAACTAAACTAGGAAATGCACAAAAATGGATTTGACGCTTGTGCTACCTTATCTCATTTTTTTTAAGTTATGTGATTTTACAGTAGCTTTTCTGCCTCTGCTAAAGTTTGGAAGGGCTCCTCCTCTTTTCCTCAGAATCTAGAGTGGCAGCTGCAAGATAGTGAAGTCACTTTCTGAATGTTACTGTTGGTTAATTGCAAATGAGAAAAACACAACAACAGGTGCATGTCCATCAGCCCCATGATTCTGTCACACTGCAGAATCAACCTTAAGTAATGCCCCTTTGTCCTGAAAACACAGAAAAAAAAAAAATAGTGGGAAAGGTGATGATGCTTTAAAAATACCTGGTCTAAAGAACTTGGAAAAGGTGCCGCAGGTTGTCAGGTTTTTTTGTTTAATGTTCAAACACTTAACACCTAAGTCTTATTTTAATGACCTGCATAATACTAATGTTATCTGAACTGTACAGCAATTCATGTACCAAAAGATAAGGTCTGTTAGAATTAGAGAGATAGCAGAGTAACAAATGGCAATGTTGTAAGCCAGTCATTTTGATTCTGAGGGTCTGCAACAGATCAGTGGTCTCTGGTTTGCTGTTGGGTTTGGTTTGGGGTTTTTTATGGTGACTGCAATGTGTGCTAGATTTTGCTGGATCTGCCCATGTACACAACTGGACTCCTTTCTCAGGTGTGGTTTTGATGGCTTCATGACTAAACGCTACAAGAAATGAACTCAGTGGTTCAGTAGATGAAGTCCTCTATGGCAACACAAACCCAGTACACTGGCATGCTGTTAAAAGACAGTCCAATACCACAGCTATTCTGTTAGAAAACAGGATAAAATAAAGGTCTACTTAGAAGTCATGACATTCTTTTAAATATTCTGTACTTTATATGTATTTTTGAACAGGAGGTCAGCAGTGTGCTTGATGAAGGCACTCTCAGTTTTCCTGTCTGCGCGTAACCCTAATCAATTGACTGCTGCTGACAACCTAGATCAAAGATGATGAACTTTCTGGTTCATCATGTGCCTGTTGTCGAATGTATTTAAAACGTCAGTTGTGGATCATGTCAGCTAAATTTCCGTGAGCATCAGACTTGGCATCAGTGGCGACGGCTTGCAGTAGTCGATTTAGATGATCAAAGATAGCACAAAAGGGAGGAATGGCAGTCACGCGATCAGTGCCTGCGCAGCACCCAGAACCACTGCAGTCCCTGGGAGCTAGATCTTCCTTCTTCAAATACATGCATGCACAGATGGATCTGAGTCCTGTCGTTTGTTCTTACGGTGACAGACCCTGAAGTCACTCAAATGAGGACTTAAGAGCTTTTCAGTCAAATTAATCATCTGACCTAGAAGCTGGGATCAGATAACAATGCTTAACGAACATATTAATTAAACTGCAAGCAGATGCTCGGCAAGTTTCCACATTACCAGTGTGGGTTGTGCCTTGCTGTTCTCTTATACTGTCCAGAATAATAATTTTTAAACATCGCATGCTCTCTCTCTGAATGCAGTCAAGTAAGTTGATACTGTTGCCCTCTTGCATTTGGTAAATCATAAGGTTGTACACCCCACCGCCGCCCCACTTAAAAACAAAAGAGCATCCAAGGTACCTAACTTCATTGTAACAGATCCACAGGATTTTAAAAAATACTGGTAAATATGCTGATTAATCACTGCACAGAAATTAGATAGGTCTTACTGTTTTTCTGTCTTCATGAAATATTGTGAATGGTCTGCAAAGGATTATGCCTCCCGCTAAAATGATTAACACTGAAGTGGGAGTTTTAAAGAACAGGGTAACTTCAATCTGATCAACACATCATTAGTTGCAAGCAGTAAATTAAAGCTCGACTCTTGTTAAGTGGAAAAGCCAATTTCAGTCCTCTGAGGAATCTATTAATTGTGTAATGAAAAAACAGAGGTCTTTTTTTTTTTTTTTTACTGCAGAGCTGCATGTCGATAATGCTGCTATGCATGGACTTCAATAGCACTTGAAGTCATCTATAATTAGAGGCATAGACTCATCTACCATACTGCCGTACTTCCAGGAACGTTCAGAAAGAAAAATACACCTACGAAGCGTATCGCTCCCCATGCTGCCAGCAGACTAGGAAAAGGTAATACTACAATACTACTATAATGGTGTATGAGGTAATACTACTGTAATTACAACAGGACGTACTCGCAATACTCCCGCTAGTGACCATCAATAAAGAGGCATTAATTTGCTCTATGTCTGCCAAATCATTAGGAAAAAAATGAATGGCAGCTGGTGCTGCTTTGTCCTTTACACAGAGAAGGGAAGAATAAGGTGTAAAAGTCATGTTTCCTGCCCCACGTAGGTGCCGTGAGCACAACCGTGGCGTTGCACAGGGAAAGTCAGGCATTTGAACCGTTAAGAATCAGAGGTTACCACAGGAAAAAACATGAAGGTCAAATCCTACTCAGCTCATCTGCTTACTGTTGATCTGATACTCCTTATTTTCAGCTTTATCTGCTTACTGTTGATTTGATACTCCTTATTTTCGGCTTTAAACCCACGTGTGGTGTTTCTAAACATTTAGTCTGTTGCTTTGCTTCAGAGATGCCTGTAATGATCACTGAAGTAAATCCTGAGCATCAGACACCAGAACTTTGCAATGACATGAACCAAATAAGTATCTGGTTATCTACTAGACTGAATAAAAAGAACTGTTGTATAACTTCAAAGTATTAATTGTTTTCATCTGATACAGAGCAGCTTCTCTGTTTGCAGATTAAAAAATGCTGATTGTTTTCATAAGCAGAAACGGTCATTTACCCAAGCCGTGAAAGGTAACTTGCACCACTCCAGGTAAGAATTTGCTGTGAGTATTTATTTTTAAATGCACAGCATAAACAATTCAAACTGCCCTTAGCAGTTTGAAAAAGGAAAAAAAAAGATGCAGCTGATGAGTTCAAGAGCACGTCAAGAAAATAGTAGGCCGTTATCAAAAAAACACACGGGTAACACTGGTTGCCACCAGTGGTATGGCCGGTAGCGCACACCTCCCTGGGCAGAGAGCACTTCTGCCGCCCTGTCCAGAGCCTGACCCCAGCTATGCGATGCGCTCCCACGGCGCGGCAGCTGGCACCCGCTGGCTGATGAGAGCGGAGGCAGACGGCAGGAAGATGATCCTGGCTCGTGGATGTGGGACTGGCGTTTTGAAGTGCAGGACAGAAAGAGAGGTCGGACCCGAGTTTGAGGGTAGGGGGAGGAGGATGGAAGCATGGCGCAGAAATGGCCACGCAAGAGCAGAGCAGCTGTGGAGTGCACCTGTAACTGCTGCTGTCATCACAAGAACTTAGGATATCATCAGCAAAAGCTCAGCAAATGTAGTTTCTAGACATGTGTCAAACACATGTTGTGGTCATCAACAAAGGAAAATGAAAAGTGTAAGAGAATGGCATAATTTAGAAGGAATTCTAAACAACAACAACAAAAAAACCTGTAACAATTACTGTAACAAAACTATTTAGGATCTTAATGTAACAGAATTTGTAAAATAAATACAGTGAAAAGATTAAAAGCACTGAATTAATTCCAGTTTCACTGACAAGGACTGAATCTTTTATATGTCCTTTCCAAAATTACATACAAAAAAAGAAATCTAAGCTTTTGAAACATGTTCAAACAACTTCTCAAAGATTATCCATGTCTGTAAATAAATTTTATTCTATTTATCTCCAAAGCCTTTGTCATGAATTAACAACAAACACTTTTTGAAGAGATCTTAGATTTATTAGGTATTTCTATTACAACTTTTATTATAAACAAGACAAATATATACTCAGAAAAACTGGACCCAGTGTCTCAGACAGTTAATTTTTTCATATTTATACTTTTAATATATTCAATATTCCTATAAATTCAGATATTTTAATTATGGAGTTTTATAAAAGTGTATCTGCTTCATATCACTGTGCAATTTTCCAAAACACCATACTATCTACCTACTGCAAGAAATTTTCACTGGCTTTCTACCACTGTTTTTAACAGATTACTTCATGGTAGGAAATTCCCTATCTGGAAGTATTTTGCATTTGAGTAAAACCCTATAAATTTCATACGTGTAAGACTTCTGGCCTGCCTAAATTGTTTCGGTGACTGCAATATAAAAGACTCTTCAAATTTTGTATAATTTGTGGATTTATTATACAATCAAAGTAGCAAGATTTTTTATATTTAAGGCAGTGTTTTAAAGTAATTTATTTCATCAGTCAATTTTTAGTCCATAGAATCGTTATGGCTGGAAAAGACCTTTTAGATCATCAAGTCCAGCCATGTGACCACTTATATTGAAATCAGTTGTGTTACTAATTAAAACATTCAGTACCTATGCATATACTGGTAACTCAGTCTTTAGATTTTCACTGAATTTACAATATTACATACACAAACTTGACAGACACTTGAATTATTGTCCTGGTTTCAGCTGAGATAGAGTTAATTTTCTCTCTAATGGTTGCTGTGTTTTCAGATTTGCTATGAGAGGAATGTCAATAATGCATAGTTTTAGTTGTTGCTAATTAATGTCAAGGACTTTTTTCAGCTTCCTGTAGAAGCTGAGAAGGAGCATAGACATAGTGGAATGGCCAGTGGAATGGAATATTCCGTACCACAGACATCATGGTGTATAAATGGAGGTTAGCCAGGGGCCGGGAGGGGGAATCCGCAATTTCTGCTTGGGACGGGCTGGGCCACCAACCCAGGCATTTTATAACACAAAATTAACAGGTTATTAAAGCCTGCACATACTAGCTACAGTGCGTAAAGGAGATATCAGTCATACCATTTTGAATTTTAGCATAACAAAACATTTATTCCGTGGTGAGTTTTTGAATATGAAAATCCTATTTGCTTTTACAATAGTTTCTGCAAAAAGCCACACAACCCAGGTCCTGATAAACATTTGTGCCTATAAATTATATCCATTACTGGAAGAATTTTAATACAGTAGGCTTTTACCAAAAAATATACATTTTCCATAAAATAAAAAAATAAAATACCTGAAAATGTTCTGTGATTAGAAAGAGAGGAAGAATCCAGTCTTAAAAGTTAAATTCAGCTCTCACATACACAATTTAAATTGAGACCAATGCATGGTATTTGTACAGCTGACAGAAGAATTTGACTCAGTCTGCAAGATTAAAATGCAAAGATTATTAAAAGTATGCAAACTCTTTATTTCAGGAGCTTAACTTTGTCCTTTAAGACTTTAAATTTGGGATTGTTATTCACTTTCTTATTAAATATGACTAGAATATCCTCTTCTGATTTGTGATGTTCACCAGCTACTGCGTAATACTGAGCTATAACCTGCAAAAAGAAGAACGGTTTTGAGTTAGTAAAGATGATTCCACTTTAAGCAAGAATACATTCACATTACTGTATTAAAAGTAGCATGGAATCTATTATGCTATCATTCCTTTGCAGAATTAGCACTGAATTTCTTCTGTAGCCCAGCAAGCAAGAATGAACATGTCCTTCAGCTGACATTCTGTCAATTGATACTCTGTTAAATAACGTCAGACTTTTTTGCTTACGTGGGGCAGGATTTTATGAAGTTAAGCATTACAGAAAGAAATGCACCAGACCAAAGGAGACTAAAAAAACCATGCTGCACAGTACCTTTTTTCTTAGTTTCTTAATTGAAATTTCATTGTCTGGAGCCTGTTTCAGAACAGCTTTGATGGTTCCTTTCCAGTTGAATTTACCTAGAAAATAATTAGGTGAACAACATCATTAGTAAAACCAGGTTTCTCCATGTCATCTTCTTTAGTGGGAACCAGCCTTTATTCTCCTAATTTTGGAACCAGTTCAGCTACCTCAACAGTTCATTGTTATCTTACTGACCCTACAACAGCAGAGTGTCTTACGCATAAAGTCAGGTAGGCCGTTTCTGAAAATTATAATAGAATAGACATGAAGAACCAACATACTACCTCAACAACTTGGGTCAGGATTGCTTTTACTTAACTTCTGTGCTTCAGCTATTAAGCAGCAACTCTTACACAATACAGGAATAGTTGGGAAGATCCTGTCTCCTCACCCTTAGAGCACAGCTAGTGAATTTCACACAGTACCCACTTCGGAGGTCATTAATTGGTAGTTTCCAAACAATCTGTATGTTCAAGTACAGACATTACCCAACAGTAATAGCGTGTTGGATGATAGGCATAAGTAGGTTTATCTAAGCATGAACTAAGGTCAAACATAGCTGAAGTCCAATATATGATTCACTGAGCAAAACTGAGATATAAGAAATACAAAAAGATAAGAGAGCTGTTACCCTTTTTCCTCTATGTTGGCTAATGTGCATGGCAGCAGGGAAGAGACCGGCTGTAGTGAAACAAACATGCCCAATTCCTCACTGCCCAGTGAAAGCCAAAGGTTGCCAGCACAGCAGAAGCAACAAATGAGAAGTAATACAGCATCAGGTGTTAAGTGTAACACAAGCTACTTACTCTGGAACAGATATGTATACCGAATATACATATGTATATGTATACTAAGGCACAATTTATTCGTGACTTGCTGCAAAAGCACCGTATTTATACTCTGCACTAGGTCTTCTGCAGAACAGATTTGTAACTATCTAAACTCCCCCTTTAAGAATACCTTTATCTGTTCCCATGTTTTCTTCGTTGCCATTGGTGTTTTCTGTTTCCATGTCTTCTGAAATGTCTTCAGTTTTCATTCTCTTTGTTGTGATATGAGGTTCCTCTAAAGATAGAATGGATAAACATACACAAAAAATATAAAACCAGAAGAAAAGTTCTGACATGACTTAAAGTTTATGTTCTTGTAACAAGGGTTTGTATTTGCTATGAAGTTCAAACTGTGAAACCACAGTGTTAAAAAAATTATATAATTTGTATATGTAACTTACTACTTAAAAAATTCTATTAAAGTAGATTATTGAGCTTTAAGGCATTGAGAAAAAGCATCTTCAAAACAAATAAGAATATAAGGTGTAGGATAGATACCTTCTGCATGTTTATGTTTGCGTTTCTTTACATTTGTTTCCTTTTCTATTTCACTCTGATGGCCATTTCCATTTATTTCAAATTCATTCTCCAAGCTCTCCTTTCCTTTTTTGGACTTTTTACTCTTTTTCACTTCTGACTGGTTTTCTAATTTCAAGTCTTTTTTCTCCTTCTTTTTGTTCTTTTGTCTTTCTTCTTTTCGTTCTCTCTTATTCTTTTTCCTCTCAATTTTATCATCCATAATTCCGTTTTCTTCTGCCATTGCTTTTTCCGCAGTTTCCACAGACTGCCCCTCTTCCTTCTGTTGTGGTTTGTCTTGTCCTTTTTCACTCAAATTCTTTTGTTGAAAGACAGATTATTACAATTTTTACATGCCTTTTTTTGACATTGCAATTTTTCTCTACTACATCATTCATGAAGAACAGTAATATCCTGAATTCGATTAAATTGCTTACACGCGGTAATAGCGTGTAAGAGATTATTTCTCACATGTAAGAAATAGCGCTAAACGGTGTGGCTGATTATTCTTTTAACTTAAGAGCCTAAATGCTAATTACCTTAACATTACAGAAGAAATGTTATCGTACAACGCATATAATTTCCATTTGAAATAATTGTCTATGTATTTCTTTTAGCATATTTGCTAAATGTAATTAAGGGAGAGACAACTCTTTGTTTTACATAGACAAAAATACAGCATGTTACAGCAAGATACAGAACTATTCCCAAATATACGGCCCTTAAGTAATAATCTTAGCATTGTGATCCAGTTCCCTGTCTTGGGATACATCTGGGACAACAAACTGTTTTTGCATGATGTGAACAAAAGCAGTGCAGGTTGTTTTAATTGTACTTTTCTCATCTTAACATATTTGTTTTTCTTTTAATGTTCCTGGGCTTATAATAATTTCCTTGTAGAAGAATTAATACATTAATGATCATCTTTATCTTTAAATTAATTTTAATCATTACAAGTGAAATACAATTACTGAAATGTTACTGTGGCTATTTAGGAAAAGAATACATGTTTATACAAGCAACTTAATACCCATATGTTTTTGTAAAAAGTAATTTCAATTCAATTTGAATTCCACATAAGAACGTCCTTTTGAGTACATACACTTCAAGGTATGTATTACAAAGAGCATCTTGAGATGTTTTTAAGAACTCTTAAAGGTGTGTTGAAATGATCTAAGCAAGAAAGTTGTGTTAGATATTTTACTTTAATGCTATATTCTGTAGAAATTTAAATTCTTTATGTGTGTTGAAATAAAATGATTGTTCAGATTCAAGATTCATTTTTTAAAAAAATCAGTTAAAATCAAGAGGGAACTGCTTATGGCTTTAGTGAAGCTGTATTGACACAAAATTTATGTTCCAGTAAGACAATGTCCTTAAAATTCAGTGCCGACAATTTATGTTATGTTCATATCCTTTAAAAAAATTAACATTTTTCCTTCCCGGCTCTTATATTTGGATTCTTCAGGAAAACTAGAAATAGATTAAACTGGAATCATCAAATAGAGAAAATGAAGCATGATCAGCAAGGGATTAATGTAAAAGCTATGCCTGCGCTCTTCCTCAAAAGAAGCTGGGGGAGGGGGAGGAATTTGCACCTCAAACTGGAAGATCTCATCTCTTTTCACTAATAAAAAAGGTAAACTAGGTGCTGTTAATTTCCCCCTCCAATACAGATTAATTTGAGGCCAGTAAATTTCTGAAAAGAGATTGTTTTATTCCTTCTTAAGTGTGTGGTAAAAGATTGGAACCAGATAGAAAGGTAGTGTTTTTCCCTTTCCTTATGTACTAATAGCATAGAATAAAGTTAAATTAGCCTTCTGATTATCCTGTTACAATTGTGTCACCGTGTCCAAGTTTTTAATCACAACCTGCCCAGTATGGACAACTACTTCAGCAACAGTATACTCCACAAATTAGCAATTTAGTCTAGGAATGTTACATTTTCACATAATTCACTGTAACAATGGGAGACAATATTTCTGCTAACATCTACAAAGGGAATCTGAAAGGTTTTCCTTCCAGCGTTTTTCACTGAATTCCTGTTGTACCATGTTGTACTTCTAACTTAACTTACGTTTCTGGTTGCTTCAGAGAAAATATCCCACACCTGGTCTTGCAAAGTGCTGTCAGTAACTCTCAAACTGTTCTTCATCCAATTCTGTACAGGTACAAAACATCAATAACTGAAAAGGTGCATCTCTGTTTTTCTTCTTGATTACCATGTATTTGGTTCTTGTTTTTATTTTTCATTTAAGAATCTAATCACTTCTTCTGATTACGATCTGGTTAGATGTTTACTCTCTATGAATCTCTTAAACCTCATGCTAAGTTGTTTTGCATAATGCCTTTTACAAGGCTATACCATACCTCTCAATTGCCTCACCAACAGTAATCTAGAACACATGAATATATAGAAAAGATAATCCTCAAGCTTTTGAATACAGCTGGTTATGTTAATGTCCTACCAAACCTTCTGACTGTTCCCATGAGTTAAAAGCTTAAGAATCTGATCTTATTTGTGTACAGGACAGATGGTCATGCTCCTACATGGATACCTTAGTTTATTTCAGAAAAGTAAAATTTAAGCGAACATCTCAATGCAAACATTTGAAAGTTGTTTGGGCTACTGCTGGAGTTCCTGCTGAAAATGAAAACACAAGTAGTAAATTTCTACTTATAATATTCTCACACTATCAGCAACAGATCAACCTTCAGGAATGTGGAATTCTAAGTAAAACCTAATGGAAAGATATTTGCATTGCAATGAAAATCCCAGGAAAGCTGCATCAGTAAACTGGAAGAATGAACTGCAAAACCCTTTGATGTTCCACTGCAACATATCTTACCAAAAAGAAAGAGGCTTCTTGACAATATCACTTTTCCTGCTTAGAACGTTAATTTTGTAGAAAAGTATTCTAACCTTCAGCTTGCTAGCAGCAATTTCACTGCAGCTTTATTAGGTTCTATTTGAAGGTTTTGGAAGCATCTTGCTAAGAAAGTCTACTTAAGCTCACTACATGGATTACTACAAATCTCTATTAAAACATACCTGAAACTTTACTTTTTTTCTTGGAATATTATCAAAGACACGCATCTGCTCCAAAATGTTACGCACTTTAGGGCTTATGTTGGGCTTCTTCATTACTTCATGAATTTTCTGAATGAAAAAAAACAGAATTAAATCAGCAAAGAAACTTCATGATCAAATGATACATAAGAGGTATGCAAGTCGGAAAAACATATCAGCCAGTACCCACAGACTGTGTAGCCTGCTCGAAAGAACTGTTTAATATGCACAGGAAAAACACTAGCCTTTGGTTTTATCCTAGATCATAAGATGCATCAACGTTATCTATATAAATATTTATACCTATATAGTAAGCAGAGGCAAACAGGACTGCTCACCAATGCTTTCTGATGTACAAGTTACAACCTGTAATAAAAACTTTTAAAAGTAAATTAACTGTATCACATTGCAGATTCTTGCAGCGTGAAAAAGACCTGCATTAAGAAAAGCAATTGTCAACTGATTAGTTTTTCCAAACCTCTGGAGTTAATTGTGAAAAATAAGGCTAACTCTGAGGAGTTTGACATGCATTTCTTCTGGTGGCAGCACCAGCTTCAACAACCATTAATCCCCATAAGACAGCTCAGGCATATTTCTATGCTACAGGTGCAGCACAAGAGAACAGAGGTCAGGCCAGGGCCTTTTGGCAGTTACTTGAATAGCACTGCTGCTTGTGGGGGAAAAACGGTTCTGAGCTTCCCATTATTTAAAGATGTAGCCATTGGACACTGGAGAGCCTTCCTGTACTTCTGAAAATCTGTACTGAAAAGTTTTGTGATGCGTTAAGACTACCAGAATAGGACACGCTGTAATAATCCCTCACCTTTCAGTGTAGAAAGTACTTAATGTTGAGGAAGGCTAACAATTTTCCTAAGCAATAGCATTCACATCATACTGTCTTCAAACAATGTACTCAAACAATGTTCAATTTTAACAATGGGTATAATCTGTTGACTTCAATGGTATTATTCATATTTCCTGAGTATGCATGTAGCTTACTACTTTGTTAGATTGCATACTATATGAGACAGAAATCAACAAATCCATGAATAAAGGTGATTTAACTAATGGTGTTTTAAAAATGTGTTTGAGAGTTCCTTCCTAAAACCTTTAAAGGAAACTAACAGCCATAAGAGGATAAGTTCTTGCACAGGATAAATAACTACCTGAAGGGTAGGATAGAAAGGGTAGGAGACATTTCCATCCAGGCTGGAACATCTGCTGTTCAACATACTTACAAAATATCCTAAAAGAGGACAGGAATTTTTTCCTAATGATATGAAGCTATTCAGCATGAGGACTATGAAGAATTCCAGAAAAATCTTAAGAAAATGAGTGACTAGGTAATAAAAAGGAGAATTAAATTCAACACAAATTCATGTAAAGCAGCATGTGTAGGAAAAGCAATCCTAACTTCACATCTAAAATGGCAGGCTTTAACATGACCACTGGAGCTTACACACAAGATCTTGGTGTTAAAATAGCCGATTCCATGAAAATGCCAGCACAATGATCAGCAGCAATTAAAAAAATAAAGTAGATCAACTCACAAAAAAATCAGTAAGAAAGGAGTAACGAAGGATACAGAAAACATTGTTATAACAGAGTAAATCTGTGGTTCATCCATATCACGAACAGTTCTTGTAACCTAATTTCACAAGGATACGGTAGAACTGGGAAGACTTCAGAGGACCAAAGATATAATTTACATATGAAGAACAACTGAGCAGGATAGGACTTTTCAGGCTGGAACAGAGATGATGAGATGGGGAGGGATGCCTGGCAGAGGTCTATAAAAGCGTATCTGGCATGAAAAGGGTGGACAATGATCAATGCTGCTTCGTATACAAGAACTAGAGAACATCAGATGAAACTAGTAGGAGACAGATTCAAAATAAATAAAAGCTATGTTTCTTACCAAGATAAGCAATAGACCTACCAAGGAATTGCCAAAAGAAAGCTGTGGATATTGGGAAAAGAGATTTGTGGTTTGACCCAGTACAGCCTCTCTTGTGTCTTTAACGATTATAAACAATAGTTAGTTATCATATCTGTACATAATGCAAACCTTACCTGAATCCACTCCTGTTGCTTAGCATCTCCTTTGTTAGTTTTGGCTTCAAAATCTTTCCCACCATATTTCTGGTCTTCACTTACACACTTCACATGTTCCTTATAATCGTCACCCCTGAAGGCAGGAGATTTTTAACTGTAGTTCACTAAAGTGTTTCAGTCCTTCGAACTATACAAGACTTATGTAATCAACAAACTGAAGTAATAGATGATAGCATCTAACATTTTAACCTTAACACTGTCAATGCTTACATGAGTAAAGTTCAATGTGCTTAAAGCACATGCTTATAAGACTGTTGACATTTCCGTCATGCTACAGCCTTCAGTGAAAATTTCTGACTTCCAAAATCAGATCTGAGTCTTTGGTACTCTCTAACTATGACTCTATAACTTATCGTCCTGGTTTGAGGACACATGCACATCTGTACATGTGATGTAAGCACAGCTACTAATGCATATCTGTGTTTTACTACTCCCATTGACACAATTTAAAATTAAAAAAGCAGGTGAAAAATGCCTGAAAAACTTATTCCTAAATATAGATGTACTAATGTGGTAGTGTAGGTCTGACCAATGCGTAACTGCCCCCAAAAAGAAATCAATAACTGGTCTTAATCTTTTGTCAGTGAAGTATTGAGAAATATAATCACTATTTGAGAACAATATTTTTTTCTTATGCGAATTCACACATTTACATTTCGAAAGCAGATAGCGGCACTGCTTAGTTCTGAGAAGTAACAATCACATTCAGAATTTTTGAAGTTATTGCCAACCTCACTCCCTCTGCAGCAGCAGAATAAGTAACAGCTGTTGATGAACAGAAGCTGAAAGCAGTGTCACTTACAACTGTAAAAGAAGACATTGCAACTCTGTTTACTGTGTCGTTTAGTTGTCCTTGTGGTTCAAACTTGGATGACTAAGCTTGAAATTATATGCAAACACGTATAATTTTTAAATACACATAGGAATTATTCAGAAATTGCTAAACTTAATTGTAATACACCATAGGAGAATATTACATGTGTGACAACCACTGCAGAGTGAGCAAGGCTATTTCCCATCCTTTACCTACCAGAAATCCTTGCCACAGTCCATGCAGGAAAGGCACTGACAGCTTCTGCAGATGTTCACGTGTTTTTCAACTTGTGCTTTCTTCACAGATTCTCCACACGCACTGCATGTGAAAACTACCATGGTGGTGAGCGGTCAGTATCTTCTATGAAACGCGTACAATCTCTTTCCGCGCCACACAAGCACAGCCTTAGAAATACAAGGAAGAGATGTTACTTTTACAACTTGAGAGAACTTGGATAGCCGAAGAGAAACGCAACCGCGCATCCACCAACAGCGCGTCTAAGCAGTTTGACTTCCACAGGCAAAAGTTCAGAAGGAAAAATTCGACACCTTCAGCACAAGGGAAACCAGTAACCCTGAAACTAGTAACGCCCCCCTACCCCCCACCCCATGCCGATACGCGTCGCAGGCGGCGGTTCACGCTTC
>VZSZ01000564.1:328060-366995 GCA_013398815.1 Ibidorhyncha struthersii | reverse complement strand
CACTCTGCGGGACCCGCCTGAGGCGGCGGGGGAGGAGTGGGGCGGCCACACGAAGCGCGAAGGCCGCTACCACGCCGCCTCACGCCGCCCCCCCGTACCGCTACTTGCTCCCCCCGCACCTCAACCGCCGCCCCGCGTGGCACGTGCCGCCGCTGCCGCCCTGTCCTGCCCCGCCGCCGCCGTTGCCGCGCTGCGCCTGCGCCGCCAGCGCCCCGCAGCGGAAACGGAAGGAGCGGAAGCGGAAGTGGCGGGCTGACGCCGATGCGGATGGTGGGGCTGGGGCAGCCGCCGGGCGGCCGCGCGGGGATGGAGCTGGGAGGTAGCCGGAGCCGGTAAGCGCTGGGCCGAGTAGGGCCGGCTCCTTCCCCTCGGCCTCTCTCCCCGCCTCTGCCAGGCCGCGCCGCGTTCCCCCAGCCGAGGGCCGTGGGGCGGCCGCGTCCTCTCGCCGCGCCGGTTGGCGTTCGGCCCGCCCTCAGCCCTGTCCCCCGGCGGCGGCGGCTGCTTGGACCCCGCTACCGCCCCTCCGCCCGCCCTGCTCCGCCTGCGGCATCTCCGCGCCTTCTCGCCGTGCCGCCTTGTCGCCTGCTGTCGGTGCAGGGCCCGCCCTCCCCTCGGTGCCCGGTCTTGTCTTCTGAGGCAAACCCTCTCTCCGTTCATCCCCCTTCTCCCTGCTGCGCTTCGAGCCGGAGCTTTAGCTAGGCAAGGCTGTGGGGGACTTGAAATGGCAGTTTAAGCATGAGCAGTGAGTGTGTCGTTGGGGTTCCTCTTGCTCGGGAGCAGCTCAACTTGTCTGCCTTTTCCGACGGGAGACGGGCACCTGGTGGCTGAGAGAGGCTGAGTTCACGGGTTGTTAAAGTACTCCCAAGATGCCGTGGTGGGAGGCGTACGCAAAGAAAGCAGTTGTCTGGCAAACATATGTGGTTTCTTTATTTTAAAGCCTGATAAAAAACCATGACAGTAAATAGAAAGTACAATTTACAAGCCCACCTTTATCCAACAGGAGGCAGTGAGTCACAGAGTAACAGAACGAATTAAAACGTGGAGCTTTTAAGTGCTCATGAAAATTGAGAATAGGGGCAACCGCTTTCTTTTCGTGTTTAACCCAAGGTGGGTTTTCTTCATTCGTTAGTTAGAAGACTAGAAGTTCTAATTGCCCTAATAGTTGGAATTTTCCTTTCATATTTATAGGAGAGGAGTTTTATCTTTATACCAAAAAAAAAAGGAAGTATAGAATTGAATGTGAACGCGTTGTGTGGGAATGTGTCTTCCCTTCCACCTGTTCAAAGAAGTGATTTTAAAAACAGACTTCACATTGTATTAAATAAAGAAATATTGCCATACTAATTTGTCTAATGAATCAGATCCATGTGGGAAATGTGCTTAGCTAGAACAGCAACAAATATGGCATAAAAAAATGCTACCGTGTTCTTCCTTTTCGATTTAGAGTATGTGTGTGATGTGTTTTTGCCTGACAATGTCATTGTGGGAGTTGTCTAAATTGCCTTTTTTTTTTTGTTACGGAGTTCAGTTTATTGGCAGTGCCATTAGCATGTTTTTGAAAAGCCCTTTATTGTAAGCAAAACTTCATTAAAATCAGTATTTCCTATATGTATTGCTGTATTTCTACTGGTGAGCAATACCGTGCTTCATCTTTAATCAGAAAAATGTCATTAGAGCTCATGTTGCAGGTGTAAACGGAAGTCAGTTTCCTTTGGGAGCTAAAACAAATGGTAAAAATTTTCATGTTCTAAATTTATCTTGCAATTTAATATTTAAAATTCATCTTAGCATTTTATTTCATTGTAGGTAATTTAAGTGATTTTCTAGCATGGACACTGTTGCTAGCCATAGTTGTCATCTTCTCCAGCAGCTACATGAACAGCGCATTCAGGGTCTTCTCTGTGACTGCATGCTGGTGGTAAAAGGTGTCTGCTTCAAAGCACACAAAAACGTATTAGCTGCTTTCAGTCAATATTTCAGGTATGTGATAGAAAATTCTTCTTTTAAAAGGTGAACTAAATGCTGTTGGTTGAGGTTTTCTCTGAGAAGGGTATTTTTTTCTGGTAGTTGCAGACTAAGTAACTGTTGAAGTGTAAGGGGAAAAGTTGTATTTTTTTCCCAGAGGTAAATCTGTGTCAAGTATTTAATTAAAACCTGTGGCAATCCTAGCTTCTTTTCTAGATATACGTAGTTAACTACGACACTGAGTTTGGCATTTTCTTAATCCTTACTTGCTTACTGTGCCTTGTATAATGGATGCTGGCATGGATCTGCATTCAGTATTTCAGTATGAAAAGATAACTCTTTACAAGGAGCATAGTAGAGTACATGAACAGAGCCAGATAATGGATATAATTGATGAAATAATTCACATTATCAGTTTCCAGATAATGTGAATTGTTTCATCAATTATATATTCAAAATAAAATTTGAGTATATAGGTTATTATTACATGTCTTATTCAGAACAGATTCTCAGAGAGACACCATCTGTGTTTTAAAGTATACAGGTGGCGCATCAAGCCACATCACTGTTTTCTTTGCCCTAATCCTCCAAATTTTGGGGGATGCTGGATCTCCCAACTTAATGTTCTACAGTAGTTATGAGCAAGCTGTTAGATCTGGAAGTTTTTAGACCTTGCTTCTTGAAACATCTCTAAAGCTTGACTACCAATTTTTATGTAAGAAAATTATTTTGATGTTATGACCAGGGGAAAAAGACGAGAAGCTGTTTTTTTCCTTTTTCTTCTGTAGTGGTGTAATCCTGATGCTGAAGTTGTTATGCTCAAAGACTGAATTTTTTAAATATTTAAAAAAAAAAAAAAAAGAGGAGTTCAACTCTTACTAAAATTCAATAGGACATAAGTGACTAATTAATGTAGATTCTCAATCCGGATCTGTTCGTTATAGTTCTAGGTTTAATATAGATAGTATGGGCTGGATTTATGGAAGAATTTGGATGTGGGAACCAGCTTCAGAGTAGCATGTAAGTATGAGGATAGGACAGCTTAAGTACAGGGCGGCATCTGAAACTCTGCATTTCTAAAATTTAAGCCTAGACTCTCATTTGCTTAAGATTCAGAGCTCATTGATATTTTGCCCACATTTAAACAAAACCTAATTTGAGAGTTAATGCACGGAGAGGAGTCATCAAGTTCAGGGCACTTCCTAGTGTAGGAAAATAGCTACATAGGAGTGACCTGACCCCATTTATATATCATTGTTTACTGTGAGAGTATCAGGTTAAGAGACTGGGGGGTTTAGTGGAAGGGTGTGAAGTTCCTGGCTGAGGCAGAGTACGAACCCACTTAATCTAGGACTGGTTATGCATGCGAAGAACTACAGCTCTGATGCTAAGAATACTTTACATCAAATAGTAAGAAGTCTTGTGAATGCAGACACTTTAAGGATTCAATGACAATTTAGTGGGTATTGTTGGACTGCTGGTTTAGGCTCATGTACCTGTACTCTTCATTATTCAGTAACAGAAAAAATACTTTTTTCTGGATGTGAGAGAATAGATTGAAAATAATGCCATCCTACCGTTTACTATTAACATCCTCCCACCTACTTGTGGGAAAGAACTAATAGTAATAACTTTAATAAGGTTTACTGATAAAGTTTGACGGACAAGCTCAGTTGCCAGAAGAGAATAGTTTAACTGACTTTGAGGTCTGTCTTCTCCTTTTTGCTAGAAAATTTCTCATGTCCTGTTTTATTTTCCATGATGGAAGGAGAAACACCATTCTGAGTCAACCAGCTTTTGCAAGTAGTCCATAAATACACCGCTGCACCTAATATGTGAAGAACATTGTATAGGAAACCACAAGTATAGGGTGTGATGTCAAAACATTAAAAAATATAAAAATAAAGTTATATGAAGGATCATTTGCTTTGATTTATACTTTAAGTGTACTAGTGTAGGACTAATATATAAGACAAGTAATTGAGCAGTTTTGAGATGTTCATCTGCAAAAACACAGCAATCTAGATAAGATCATATAGTGTAAATTGTTGTTTCATACCAAGCAGTCTGTTTGAAGTGTATGTGTTTTTTTTTTTTTTTTATAAAAGTGTCTGTGAAAGGTTTGTGTTTGAATATTTGCCTTATTTTATCAGGACCCTTTTCCAGAATTCTTCGGGCCAGAAGAATGATGTCTTTCACTTGGACATTAAAAATGTAGGTGGAATAGGCCAGATCTTGGACTTTATGTACACCTCTCACCTGGATCTTAGCCAGGACAATGTGCAAGCTATGTTGGATATTGCACAGTGTCTCCAAGTGCAAAATGTGCTGAACATTTGCCACACCTTTTTAAAATCTTCTACAGCTGTAGGACAAACAGCCAGCATGCCTTGTAATAGCGTATTTTCACTGCAGAATACATTGACTGCAGATACTAGCTGTGCCAGTGACAGTTATGGAACAAATTTATTGCATGAATGCTCATCTGACACACAAGCTAATAAAGTCTTGGCTGACCACCATTCTCATGCATCGCAGTCTGTTAATCTTCATGCACCCTCAGGTGATGTACAGAAACAACCACAAGACTCCTTAGATGGCAACTGCACAGAGCTTCCATTTAAACAACCAAATTACTATTATAAACTACGCAACTTTTACAGTAAACAGTTCTATAAGCAAAATGCTTGCTCTAATCATGAGAGAGTAGCAGAACAATCCTTTTCTTACAACACGTCTACAGAACTAAACACAGCAGAGAATAATTCTTGTACTGTCAATCACTCTGAGTGTATTCTGGAAACCTCTGATCACTTACCATCAAACTTTCTGGTTCAGTCTGTGAATGAAGCTGCTCCAGACCAAGATGCAGAAAACACGCTTATGCAGCCCACCAAACAGATGCGGCTGAAAAAGGCAATACACCTCAAAAAGTTAAATTTTCTAAGATCTCAGAAATCTGCAGAACAGCCGCCTGAGCCTAAAAGAGATGACAGTAGAATAACAGGAGTAATTGAATCTGTAAATGAAAGTACCGTGGACATGACAAATGTTAGAGTTCCTGAAGAAAAAGAAACTGAAGATTTAGTGAATTCTGAGAATTTTGAACAAAATGTTGAAATTGAAAGATCTCAAGGTCCTTTGGATCAAGAAGGACAATCACAGACTCTTCAGTCGCAGAGGCAATATACTTGTGAATTATGTGGGAAGGCTTTCAAACATCCAAGCAATTTGGAGCTCCATAAAAGGTCTCATACAGGTACAGTTATCAATAACTTGGTCTGCAGACCAAATATTACAATTAAAGAGGATGTCTTGCGGTATCTCTTGATTCAGTGATGCTGGTTAAGGGTCTGCTTTCAAAAGGTTGTGGTTTTGTGGTTTGTTTTTTTTTTTTTTTTAAATGAATAATCATACAGGAATAAGACCAAGTTTAGCTGAGAGTTGTATTAAAGATTTCTCCTTCATACTTGTTTTTTTAGGGTTCTTTTTTGAAGAACATTGTGTGATGATTCAATGAATTTATTTTTTTTGTCTGGCATTTAGAAGAGGCATTTCTAGTCAGTTTGTCAGATGGCCCAGAAGTACGAGTCAGATAACAATGAAAAGTGTAAATGGATAGAAGATGATACCACAACTGTTCTAGACAACCTCAGTTCTCTCTGATGATATATTCATTGTAAGATGCAGGTGATTAAGGCTTGGTGGTCATTTCTTTTTAACCTGTATAAATATGCTCTGTAATTCATTTATACCTTTTTCCGAGCGTGAGCAACTTTTGTTGCATTTACCTAGAGAGTAGTGCTCTTGCAGACAAGTAGACTGCAGAGTGAATGGGAATTTTGAATTAATTGACTTTGTTTTAACAACTCGTAGGTAATATTATTTTTAAACCTAGCATAGATTTATTTTTAAGTATCTTTTTACTCCAGTGAAAAACAAGACCCGATCTTAACTTTGAATTGACTAACTTGTCTGTTCAATTTAACCACCATATTCTATTCTATTTCTACAACTTTAGATGTGTTTTTTCATAATGGTTTTTAAGAATTACCTTATCTCATCAACTAACCATTGATTCCAAGGCCTTGAGATGGCATTATTCCCAATTAAGCTGTTGAATATTTTTTTGCCTTTCTTTTTCCCTGTATTAAATACGCAAGTGCATCTCTCTCAGTCTTCTCAAATGAACACCACATTGCAAATGAGCATACACGTACCGGTACTGTGACATTAAATATGAATCCCTCTTAGCAGACATTAATTTCTTTTGTTAATTGATCCTTAGTATTAAGAATTTATTTTTCTGTGTTATTAGTAGAAAAATCTTTCCAGAACCTGAAAATACAAACATTTTACATTATCTTCCTGAAGTTTTCACTTGGTGTCTTTCACTACTTCTGCATGTTCACATTACTAATACTATTATTTTTTTTTAATCTGGTCTCCTGTGAAAGAGTTGCGTATATCTCTTGCCTAGATCCTCTCTCTTTGCCTTGTATTTTTTTGAATCTATAATCTGATTTGAGCTGACATCATCAGGTATGTTTTAATATCTTAGAAATTTCATGAAAATAGGTGATCAGGTAGAAGCTACAGCACCTAGAGAAGTCCCAACTGAGGGACAGACTCTGAAGTTCCCAATGTGAGTTTCTGCTAGAGAATCTATGTGAAAGAGCGATCCCAGCTGTGAGAAACCTATTAGAATTTGTCCTTCCTTAGACATCTTAATCATTGGAAGGAATCTGGATTTTGTGAGTTCTGGTGCCCCTCAAACTACTTGGGTTTTTTGAAGTGTGTTGCCCAAGTGATAGACTTAGTTATTGTATGTTTCTAAGTCTGTTAAACCATTTAAAACATGAGGTTCAAAGTTTAGTCTACCTCTTCTAATGTATTGTAACTTGAAGGTTGGAGGAGTAGACTGGGTACTAAGCTTTATAGACTATAGCCCCTGATACAAGTGTTTTACAATTCTTTTCTTTAGACACAGTATGGCCAGCAAATGCTTACAGGATTAGGAAATGGGAAGAGAGAAAAAGGGTTGTAGTAGCTTTGCAAGGGTATTTATGTATGTTGCAATTCATTTCTTTGTTCTTGTTTAAGGTCTGTGTATTTACGCATGCTTCCACTCCACTTAAGGTCTGGTAGATGTTGCTTCACCTCCCCCAACACTGCCTGATACGAACTACCTTTATACATTGTGTAAGAAAAGCAATCCTAGACTTGGTTTTGTTGTTGCTGTCCTTCTCTACTAGTCTGAGTGTACGTAGGATTCAGGAATTCCATGCTGCTTTTCATACGCTATGTTGTTCCAATAGTTTTTTAAAAAATTCCAGACTTGAATGTTAATTAATGTGGCATTAACGTTCTTCTATAGATGTGCTAAACTGACGAAGTGTAAGAGCATAAGTTTAACAAATAATAAGCACATCAAAGAAGGATAGGAAAACAGAGGCAAGAATATGACTAGATATACCTGTCTGCTTGCCTGTTATTTTTGGGTTGTGTTAATTTGTTTTTAAATATCCAACTGGTGCAAAAAGAGTACTTAGAAAATTTCAGTGAATAGTGAGTAGGGTGTTAATATAGGAAGGATCTGTAGCTGAAGGTACAGGGCATATCTATATTATCAGTGTTAGGTATAGAACCATAGAATTGTCTAGGTTGGAAGGGACCTTTAAGATCGTCAGTTCCAACCATCAACCTAACACTGCCAAAACCACCACTAAACCATGTCCCTGGTAGTTAAGTAATGTAAGTGTATGCTAAAAGCCATTTTCATTCATCTGCCACTCAGGAAGCACAGCAAATTTCTAGCTAATGAATTTTATTTAAAAACATTCATTTTCTAGAATGGAGCAGAAGGGTTAGCAAGCATTTAAGTATTACAGTTCTTACTGAAATGCCTCTAAATCTGTTTTTGCTGAAGAGCAATGGTAAGCCAGTTTTTAACCCATAAATGAAAATTCTTTCAACATAAGTGTTGCGGAGGCCTGGTTGTTGAGAAGAAGCACATGTGAAGTTCTCTGTCCCTGAACACTAGGAATTGTCAAAGAATTTACAGGTTAACATGGTTGCATTGATGAGTTGTCTGTGTGAAGGACAGGCATACTATGTTCAACATAAGTCATTGTATTGGGTTGTCTAGCTGTTTTGATTATATTGCTAGCAGATATTTAAAGGAATCTCTAAATAGAGCTTATTGCATTGACTTTAAGATTGATTTTGACTTGTCTGAATGTTATAATTCGTTTTTTATTAGATTGACCTGCCTGAAAAAAAGGAAGCAAATATATCTCTCTTATACAGTCCTTACATATCCAGGAACATCCAGTGTTTCAAGTTTTTTGAAAAATATTTTCAGGAAACATATCATACCCCACACGCCCATGGAAAGAAGTCTTGGTAGGATGGAAAACAACAGGAGCAGAGTTACACTGTCATGTAATACACTGTTGATCCTCAACCCTTTTATTCTGAGCTTTGCTTGAGCAAGTTGCCAGCCTTCCATGCCTTGGTGGGTCCTGCTCCTCACCTTTGTGATCTCTTCAGGAACACCGCTTCTGCCTTTATGCCTTTCTCCTCTGGAGCTGACACACCACTGCTTTGATCCCACTACTGTGTGCTTTATCTTCATCTCTTCTTGCAGAGTGTTGAACAAGAACGATGCAACAGAAGATAGAAAACACAAGACAGTCCAAGGGTTCAAAAGTAAAGTCCTCTGGATGTTTGTTTAAGCATTGTCAGCAGTACGATTTCCTGTTTGCCTTCTCTTAAGGCTCCAGATATGGTCTCACCAGTGATAGGCAGGGAAGAAACATCTACAGCTTACTAGCTGCACTCTTATTAATATGCCGTAGGAGGCAATTAGCCTCACTTTACCTGAGGGATGCCACAACACCATAAGTAATGTAGTATTTCTGCTAGAATTCATTCTTGGAATAGCTACTTGATATGCCTGGTGGTTTGGAGTTTTATGCAGGTGTAGAATTGTTATCCAAAAACTAATTTGATGTTCTTTTTAAACAAAACTTTTTTGTTTTATCTTTATCACGGGGGAAAAAACCTCCAACTCTCTACATCAGTACAATTATAATGAGGCTGCATGCAGCCTACAACACCAGTTTTGAGAAATTTAAGCCTCCAATTCCCACTAGTTATTTCAGGGTGTATTTCTGTTTGGGTAATAGTCTTTGTGTCAGCATTAACTTTTTTTTTTTTTGTGTAGGTAGTTTCTGCAGAAATTGCTACTAGTGTTTTTATCTTCCATTTCAAATTATCTTGATGCTTTTACAGTTGTTGGTTGCCACAGATCTGGCTCCCTGTTGGTTTCATTTATATTTGTGTTGTCAGTACCAGAATTTTATTGTTTTGCAAATTTAGAGCCATAATGAAATCAAGCCTCAGTGCTCTTTATAGTTGAGTTATTGGTTTCTTAATTTTTATCTTTAATTGAATAAAACCTTTCTTGAAACTGCTCTAAGATTTCCATTCTTCATTAAGTAGAAAAAGTACATACAGCCTCAAGTTATCAGACTAACTGCAAGATTGCTATCTGTGAAGCCACATAACTGTGTATGTTTACTCTGTGCTTTAAAATCTAAGAGAGCTGCATTTAGTCCTTGATCCTGAAATACATTGAAAGAACATCACCTGTATTTGGCAGCAGGGAAGGAAAATGGAACCTCAACACCTGGATATTGTAGCTGTTGTTCATGACACTTCCAAGGATGGAGGAAGAATACTGATCTAGAGAATACTTGCTGGAAGAGAAGGCTACAAATAGCCAAGTGGTGTTCTGTAAAATCAGGAAAACGATAATTAAAAAAGTAAATAAATCTTCAGACAGATTTTGAATCGACACAAAGATGAAACGCAGTGTAAGATCTTTTTCCTTCTGGGAATATCTGCATTCAGAATCAAAAGGATTTACACTAATTTTGCTTCCCTGTACCTGTGGGCCATATTATATATGTCCTTTTAGTGTACAGTTAGACTCATGAAAATATCATTAGAAGTTTGACTGTTGACATTGAATTCAGGGGTATTTGAGCATTGTTACTGTTTTAAAAATTCCAGAAGATGCACAGAGATTTTTGTCAACAGTGTAAAAACTAGGAAAGCAAGAACTAGGCAGGGGAAAAAAAAATACCTTTATAAAATAGGGTAGAGGAGAAAAAGTGATTAGAAAAAGATATTTGTCTCAAATTGACAGCTAGAGAATTAAGTATTGTGCAGTCGCATTCTAGATTTAGAGTCAAGTTATTTTGAAAAGCTAAAATGGGCTGCACTAGTTTTTTTACTAAAGGTGCTCGTATGTTTTTGGAGATTCAAGAATACCAGTTTTATATGTTTAAATTCAGAATTTTGGAGGAAAATACTTGGGTTACTTACCAGATACTTTTATATAAGATAAGAATTTGAAGGCAAATATATATTGCTGGAAGTGAATAGCTATGTGCTGATCAGAGATGTATGGCGCACATTGAACAGAAAAAAGCGAATCCTCCAAGATTAGCTTCTTTGCATTCCTTATTCTTTTTAAGAGTGGGCCTTTGTGTGTACAAGTGGAAAAACTGATGCACTTCCCATAGCTGCTGCTGCTGTTGTTGTAGGACCTTGTCATCTATTCTGTTCTTCCTGGAGGTATGGTACCCCTTTCATTTGGGAAAAAGAAATTTTAAAAAAAACAACCACCCACTCATATTCATGTCAAAACTCTTCTACCTACTTGTTTTGAAACATAAATTCTGTTTCTGAGCAAGTCTGCTACAAGCTTAATGGTAAATGCTGTACTTCCCTCTTGAATTTCCCCTTTAATATATGGGTAAGCGTCCTTTTGGGAATATTTTTACTCTTACATTACGTGTTTTAAAAGGAAGTGTACCAAATTAAAACATTTGTATTTTATTGCAACAATTAGAAGTTCTGTGTTCTCTTTCTTCTTTTAGGTGAGAAACCTTTTGAATGTAACATTTGTGGGAAACACTTCTCACAGGTGGGAATATTTTATATTATGGTACTTACACTTGAAAATGAAATGCATCTATGTGTTGATTCTAAAAATGAACTTAGTTTTAAGTCTATAGATATTTTTTGTTCAAAGGCAGACTTGACTTTAGGGATAAAATATTAAAATGTCTTATTTGAAAATAACATGTTAAATGTTTTAGATTTCTTTGATACGCTTTGTATCTTTGATTCTGTCTGCTCTCAGATATGTTTTGTATTTTATCTTCAAATCAACATTTAACTATACAGAGCCATAACTATATTTGAAATACAGAGAACGTTCACTCTCAGACTCTGCTTTTGCCTTATGCTTAGGGATATGTTGTGAATAGCATTTTTACAATGTCTGAAAAAAATACAGGTTAGAATTTTATATAATGTTGTACTCACAATACTGTTTCATCTTCCTAAATGGCATAAATTAAGCAGATTTTTTGAGTCAGTTTCCTTCTATGAAGAATAGCACAATCTGTCTGAAGTGACAAAACTCAGCTAAGATTTTTAAAAAAAAATCAAACTCGTGAAATTCCCTACCTACATGTGGGGCCTAAGCTTTAGCTGTTTTAATTTGCTCTCCAATGCTTGCTTATTCTCCTGGGTACAACAATTCATTTGTATTTCTACAAATTTAGTGCCTAGTTGTCTCATGTTTCCAAAATGTCTATTTCTTTTCTATTTTCTTGGTTTGAATATGTGCAGCTAAGTACAGGAGACAATAGACAGGTGCATAATTTTATACTGATTCATAAATAATAATTATCATTGAATAACTTTGGTCTTTCTTATGGTTTAAGGATTAGAATTCTGTGGTCTTTTTCTACCCACCCACCAGTGCTTGCACTTCTCTTGTTCCAGTGGGACTTCTTTGACCCATGTATCTGATGCAGGTGCATTGTACACTGTTACTAAATATGAATATAACACTGCATCCAGTGAGCAATACTGCTTCTTCATGTTTATCAAGCCATTTTAGCAAAACTGGGTCTGCTTATTAGGCAAAGAAAGTGCAATTTCATTAATTTTGATGGCTGAACTTCTAGTTATTAAAAGAAAAAAGTGGATATTTCCAAATTCCATTAAAAGTACTTTTGGCAAATGGAGTGGCATTCTGTACCGTTACTGTGGGGGAAGAGGGAATAAAAAAGCTTCACACATTCAGAGTGTATGACAGACATGACAGATGACCCATGCAACATGCATTGCTCCTCTTTAATAAAAACAAACAAACAAAAACCCCAACAAAACTGGAAATTTCTGCTTTTTAATCAGACACTCTTAAACAGGTTCCCTTGCCTTCTCTTCCCTCCCTGTTGCCTGACTTGCCTGAAGGTATAGGTACATACATATTGATGGACAATACCTACACATCCACAATATGAGCCATAGCATTCAGCTTGTGTGCTACAGTTCTTTCTCTGGTCATGAAAGGGAACTTGCATACTTCTTTTGAATTGTGCAAATAAGTGAGACTCCAACTACCAGAAAGTAAGATTGAAGGATAACTGCTATCTACTTTCTGCTTAAAAGACCATCTCTGATCTTGTTCATGATCTCAGTCTGCAGGCACAGAAATAGCAACACTTTTCTTAATTAAGCCTTCATGTTCTGTACTTCTGAGACAGTGCAGTTGTTGCGTCTGATAGTATGTCTGCTCCTGCTGAAGGTAACTGATGTTCCGTGTTTTGGAATGTGAAGCAGAAAATTAAGAAAGCAGGGAAAATTGACATAGGAACTCATAGTCTGGAGCAAATAAATGTCTTTGATTTGTGGAGAAAAAGGATCCTTTTGTACTTCCAAGCCTTCCTCTTCCTTCCTCTTCCCTTACTGCTAGTACACAGCCTGTTGCCATGTGGTCCTTCTCTGACTGGTGATCCAGGGTATCACGTTTTACCTCTTGACTACCTCCTTTGGCAGAGCTTCTTTTTGGGGACCACATGCATTAGTTCCTTCACTTTAAAGAGCATGCCAGATACAAATGGACTAAGTCTAGGCTCCAGATTTGTGAGGAGTAGTATGCAACCAGTATCAGTAAGAGGATTCTTCTGAGCATTTCTTTTTCATTGGGATGGCATATTATGCCTTAACCAAGGTTGTGTACCACCTTAAAAGCTTAGCAAGAATACAAGTTACTGATGGTTTTACCTTTTTTTATCTCAACGCAGTTAATAACAAGCTTTTGCCCTCATTAGGAGGAATTGACGTAGGCTTGTAATAAAGAAATGGATCTACTTGCTATTCTCTGTAAAATGTTTTAATTCTGGCTAAAAATGCCTGTATGGGAACTATTTCAGAATAATCATTTCATTTCAAATTCACACTCTGTCTTTACCCAGAATAACTTTCAAAAGCCTGTGATACAGTTTGTTTTGTGACGTGGATCGAGGTAAAGGTTCTGGCTCTTGTAAGTTTCTCTCAAATGCACCTCTGCATAAAATCCGTTGTCTTTGCAAAGCACAAATTGCTCCATGGAGAAGTCAGTTTAGGCTTCTCCTTCATTGGAAATAGGTGCCTAATGCCTCTCTTTGAATGGATTTTGGTATTATAAAGTTTGGCCTGAGAGAACAGTGCTTCAGCAATACCGTTGTCTGAAAAACTTTACAGGGGTTAAAGAAAGCTCTCTCAGGGTTCAAACAGTGATCTAGTTAATATTGTCTTCTATATCTCTTTGTTTGTCTGCAGTACTTTAGGTCTGGTATAATACAAGCTGTGATTACAGTGATTGATCATCACAGGTAATTTATTATCCAAAGGGGCTGGAAGAAATTACTGACAGGTCTTATTTTTATTGTCTTACTGTGACTAAGGAGGACATGATATTCTTTGCATCCCCAGTTTTCTTTCCTGATTGAAAGGACTTAACGTTCCTTTAGTGTACTTAGATAAAGCCAGGCAGCTATCCATCAAAGAGAATGGAAGGGTTAAAAACTGACCGTGGAAGTATGCACAATTTATGGAACATCTGCAGCTCTTCTATCCACACTAGCTGTATCTTGTGCTTTGAGAACTGGGCTCTCAATGGATTAGCCATTCAGAAGCACCAGTAGCTTTAAAAAAAATAAAAAGAGTTAGGATGGCTAAGATGGTTTTGTCTGGTCGTTATCTGCTTTGCCGGCTAGATTTTCACAGGATTGGGGGAGGAAAGATATGCAATAAAAATTAGTTACCAGTAATCGCATTTGTCCATTTCTGTATTTCCTGTTCCATTTTCTTTTGATATGAGTAAATATTTATAGGTTTGGAGCACTTGGCTCTGAGTATTTTATGGGTTGAAAAATGTTTACCCTATTCTTTTATTTTTAACCTCCTGGTAGCTGAAATCAGACAGCCTGATGTAGCAATATTTTATTTGTAGGACAGGGAAAGTGAGACTAACATGAACCATATTACTAGTAAGTTTTCTTCTTCACTGCAATCTAGATAGTGTAGTTTTCATTTGTAATTGGATCTGTTTTCAACTATAGGTCTTTCTTTTTCTGTAGCATTTGATTCCAGTTGTCCTTTTTGTTTTTCCTGTTCTTATCAATGTATAATTGCATACATAAGCAATTTGATCTTGAAGTGTATGGTAGTCTGTCTTTACTAGATAAGTTCCTACATGCTTTGTAGTCTTCACTGCCTTAGAATTAGGAATAAAAAGCCAGTCTCATAGTTCCCAATGTTGTCTTTTTGTCTGTATACAACAACAGGCTAGCTGAATTTAAATGTTTAAATTACTGACCCTTCAGGCAGGTAATCTCCAGACACATTTACGTCGACATTCTGGTGAAAAGCCATACATTTGTGAAATCTGCGGGAAAAGGTGAGTAGAATTGTTCATCTTAGTAAAGTTAACATGGTAAAACTTGTTCATGTTTTCTTTAATCTTCCTGATAAACTACGGGCCAAGAGCTAAAGCAGCATGCTGCTCAAAGACATTGGGTTTAAATGTGTACTGATGGGATTAAAATACATAAATGTCTGCAGGTGTCTTGTTGCAAGTCTCAATAATAAGATAAATATGTCACCACATATATAGTCTGTGGTCTTTCTTAATTTTTTGTACATTGGTATCTTAAGTGTTGTGTGTATTTTGAACAGTGGGAGTCAGTAAATCATGCAGGTTTGTACCTTTCCCTTACATTTTTTTTTTGTTATTTGGTCATATAATCTTTGTTACATTTTATGGAAATTATGAAGTATAGGAAACTTGATGAATTTAAGTAATGCATTAAATATTTCTGCCTTCTGCTAACAGGTGACAGAAAATACACTAATTTAGGAGTAGCATTCATATTTAAGCGAAGTTAAATACAGAATGGACTAGTAACATTAATGGTGAAAAGGTTTTTTGGGGGTACTTTTTCCTAGCATAAATTTAATTGGACTTTGTCAGTTTCAAAATGTTTTTCTTAAATGCATCCATTTAGGCATCTGTGTTTTTGATTTTAATCTTTGTTCGAAACATCAGGCCTTCATTATAGTTGATTTCCACATGCTACTCAGTTTAGGTGAGTAAGTGGCTTATAAAGACGGTAATTGGATTTCTGTATTCTGTTACAGATTTGCTGCTTCTGGTGATGTTCAGCGTCATATTATTATTCATTCTGGAGAAAAGCCTCATCTGTGTGATATCTGTGGCAGAGGTATGTAAGAACCAAAGTTTCTGCCTCTGAGGTTTTTTGACTGAAATGTGAGGAGTCATTTTAATCTCAGTGTCTGTCATATTTTTCCAGGATTCAGTAACTTCAGTAATTTAAAGGAGCACAAAAAGACCCATACAGCAGATAAAGTATTCACCTGTGATGAATGTGGGAAGTCATTCAACATGCAACGAAAATTAGTAAAGCACAGAATTAGGCATACTGGAGAGAGACCGTACAGCTGTTCCGCATGTGGTAAGATTTACTGTGCATAGCTTGGTTGTGTCTTTGCTTTTTAAATGATAAAGTTCCTATGTTGGCAGAATAACAATTAACCAAAATGATTTTAAACTGAAATACCATGTTGTGAAAGTTTTTCACAAAATCTTCTGTCTTGCATACTTCATAGTCTTTCATTTGGTGTATTAAATTCCTTTAGCTGTTGTAAATAAGTTCAAAAGTGATTTTCAGTTGAAGAATAGAGAAAAGAAATAAGAGGAATCAACATTAGATGTGTACATGTTTGCTAGTGAAGTACCAATACTAGCTGCTTAAAAAATTCATTTATTTTCTGATGGAAAGCTAGGTTTGCCATCACTTGGCTATAAATGGAATCTTTTTCTTTTTTTTTTTTTCCCTTCTTCTTTATTTTTCCAATTGAATACTGTTCGGATTTAACTGCATTCATCCACAAAGTTTGATAATAACAAGCTTTTGCTACTTTGCTTCAACCCCTGGAATAAAATCAAAACTTGATCAATGCTTCATGCCAGAGAGCACCCCTTCTCAAAGTCTGCTAGATAGCTCATACTTCCAGGTGGTCTGAAAATGGCTCTTTGATCAATGATTCATCCTTGTACAACGTAGTTCTCAAAAATCACATTGACTATCCTTATGTACTCTGTTACTTAGTATCCTGCATACAGTTACTTTTCTGTCCTTAAGTGTTATTTTGGCGTAAGTTCTTTCACGTTCTGAGGAATCAGGTTTGGATGAGGGTAGCTCCATATGATAATGTCCAGCTACAGTATGTTTTATTTGTAATGTCTTCAAAGAAAATGTCACAAAGAAAAGCTAATTTTATCAGGAAGCCTTGCATCAGAAGGAGGAAATACAGACATGCAAGATATGAAAGTATAAACAAACAGGTGTGTTGCTGTCATTAATTTAGGCTTATTTTCATCTTATCTTGTGGTCTTTTGATTTTTTTTCATTTTAGCCACGTCATCTTGTACTGAGAAGGCAAAGATTGTGCAAAGATGATCTGATCAAACATTAAGAAATCATTCATATTATGCAAAAGACCCACATGTATTATACCAGTAATTTGTAATGTTACTGTTATTGTTTAATGGCTTTTCTGAAGAGAAATCTGGGCAGTAGAATGAAAAGTGTGATGCTGAAAATTGAGACTGCAGTTTTACGGGGCTTTCAAATAACAGTTCATTTTAGTTGGTATCTGTCCACACAGAATAAAATAATCTTTAACCTAGGTAATGAGATAAAATCACAAATAGGTACCAGCTTATTTCTACTATCCTAAAGAATGTGAGGTGTCTGAATCATGTAGCAATTTCAGGCATTAATGCTCTCTTGTTCTGCTTGTTCTTCTACACTTTGCCTTGGTTCAGCCTCAGAGACTTTCTTCTTTGCAGTGTGGTAATTGAGCTTATTTGAGCCTGTGATTCTGAAAACAGGCAAACAGTTGAATATTTTATTTTATTTATATTTACAACAATAAAAATTACAGTTTTGACACATTCTCTGGCTAGAATATAAAAAATGAACTGCTGCATGACATCAGCTCAAAGTTAAAGAAAGCTAACTTTGTCAGCACTTTAAGAATATTTTCTTGGTAATGAACAAACCATTACGTTCTATGATGGAGTTCTCACTGGAAGAATATATTTGGAAGCTTATCAGCATACTGTTTTTCCAGACAGACAAATAAAATTGATTATTTAAATTTTTTTTTTCCTCCATGAAGATGGATACAAACTGAGAGCATTCACATCACATATTCCTGTCTCTGGTGACAAAAATGAAAGCACTGGGAAACACAGGTTAGAAAATCAGATCAAGAAGAAACAAGTCATTGAATTGTAAAAATAGATGGAACTTGTTTGAACCTGGTTTAGATAAAGTACCAGGATTCAGACATACCATACCTTATCACTTGATATTTTCTCTAATTAAAACATGTTTATGCACTTCTGTTAAGAACAAAATCTTTATCACTTCTGTCTTGTAGGGAAATGTTTTGCAGGCTCTGGTGACCTGCGTAGACATGTGAGGACTCATACAGGAGAAAAACCCTATACCTGTGAAACTTGTAACAAGTGCTTCACTCGCTCTGCTGTTCTACGGCGGCACAAGAAAATGCATTGTAAAGCCACTGATGAAGGTCCAAACACAATAGATGAATTTACTCAAGGGATTGAAACTTCTGACCTTGACAAATCTCAGAGTTCTGACTCTTTTGGCCAAGAAATGGCTGTTACATTGTTACCAGTGTCTGTTAAATTTCCCATTCGTCCAACTGCAAATTCAACTGAATTTGATAGTTCTGCGGATTCTTACTGTAAGCTGCGATCAATGATTCAACACCATGACTCAGCAAACCAGCAGAAACTGAACGTGGATTCTGCTAAACTCCCAAAAGCTCAGACACAGCAAACTCCTCCGCCACCACCATATGCTTATGCAGATGCAGATGTAGATGTGTCTTCTGCAGAAGAACCCTTACAGTCTGATAATATTCCCATGATTCGTTCCTCTATGGCTAGCTTGGACAGTCACTGCAACGATCCACTAGGCAGTCGAACATCATCTGCTGCATACAAGAATAATGAAGGACCGTTCTTCTCCAGCATGACCCTCTGGGGTCTAGCTATGAAGACCTTGCAGAATGAAAGCGAGTTGGAACAATGAGGGCTCAGGTGACGGTATCAAAACTTCTTAGAGGCATTTCATGCTAAAGCAATCGCGATTGCACTGCAACGTAGACATCAAAGCTAGTTTTTAAGCCAGCTAGCTTGGATACTGGTAGAAATCAAGATACGCGTGCCCAGAACCCAGTGTAGGCTGCCTTTACACTGCTTCTCAGCAAAGTTCAAATCTAGTTTTGAGGACCTTTGTTGTTCTGTGCCTGCACTGTGTAGCTCATGTGTTGTCAGGATTTACTAAAATATGCCATTTACTAAATTTACTGTTTAACTTGGTATTTTTTACCTGATAATGGAGGACAGGATGGCCCCAATGTCTAATTTAATGATATGGGTGCAATTCAAGTATGGGTCATCAGGGTTGTGTAAGGGTGTAGATACGAAAAGAGGAAAATATTTAACAAATCCTTAGTGAACCTGAGTTTCAGTAGTGGCTTTCTTACCAGTAGGATCATTGGTTTACATGACTTGAGTATTGTGATATTAAATTTCAATGTTAAATACTGGACAATATTTGTGATAGTGCAAAGTAACTGTATATCTAGAAACTTTATTTTTTTACAATAAAAGCTTTTTTTTTAGTATTTTATAAACTATTTTGCACAGCAGATTATTTGTATGATGAAGACTAAGATCTGGAAATGCGAATAAAGGGAAGTTGTTTTACATTATATTTTAATTGCTTAATGTGTTTCATGTTTTTATGAAAGATTTTCAGTGACATCCATCCATTCCAGCTATCATTACAATGCTAATGGGGATACCACTGCAAGAAGAGCTGCACTGTAAAATAAGTGCAATCAATACACCAGTATTGCATTTCAATACACTTGCATTTCAGTGAATTAGTGTAAAACATTGGCTAATTAATGGAATGAATAGACTCTTACTGGATAGAAACTTTGCTTAGAGGCCTTTTTCTGCTTTGGTCCTTTGAATGGTTGTATTCATTTTCAGTATAGATCTGTTGCTGCATTTCAAACTGCTTGCTACAGTCATGAGTTTTACTGGCCGAACTTTTTCCAACCCCAAAAAAGCTTTAGCAGTGTGTTGTCAAGCTTTATGCTAAAACATTTCTTAGATAATGTAGTTTCTGAAATGAAAATATACTTGTACTAACATTTTTTCTGAAGTTCATTCACAGGCTGGAAAGTCTGTTTGAAGTACATAGTTCTTATTTCCTATAAGGAGTCTCAGTGTTCACCACTAGCAAGACAGCTGTGAGTACTGGTATCTCTAGTATTATGTGGTAAGCCTGCAAGACTTCCGAGTTGGAACTTGGATGAAAAATAGTCCAACATTTATTTGGGACTACAAAAATCACATAAAACCCTTAAACATCTGGTTATATAAAAAATTTTGTGATGAAAAGAAGTAGTTTGTAGGCCGAGAAGCAGATTTTGGTGTTTTGCAACAGCTAACAAGATCTGGTGGTATCACTACTGTTTTAATAATGCTGCAGTTCCTCTGCTGAAAAATTCATGTGTACAACTAATAGCTGGAACTGTCTAGTAATATGTAATGTCACATTTTCATGGTGTTAGAAAATACATTGTCACTTGTATCCCACTAAAGCACAAAAGTTCAAATCTATTATAATTGGCTAGTTCTTGGTAGAAGAAGAATTAGTTTTGCTAGAACAGGATTGTAGACTACAGGTGACTTATAGTTCACTGCCTGTATTCTGTGGAATTTCAGAGCCTGGAAAACATAGTATTTTTCATATTTTTAAAGCGCTCATTACTTTCTCCACCTTCCCTGCCAGGAATTCAAAACTAGCTGTTCAGTTTCTTATTAACACCACACATTACAATTTGTGGCTTCCCTTCCTTTACTTGGGCCCTGTATCTCCCTGGTTTTAACTGCTTTCAACCTGGATTGAAATGAAAAAGATAATATTGCTGGCCAGAGCATACCACTCCTTAAAACAAAAGGGGCAGAAATTTTTTTTTTCACTACATTAACAGACCAGTTAAAAAAAAAATAAGCTAGATGCACTGGAGAGAAAATTTGGATTTTTTTTTCACCTTTCTTCTCCTGTAATGCACATATACTAGGAAACTCTAAAACATCTATATTTTTCCAACCAGTGAAGTCAAAACAAAGAAGCTTTTGCAGTGCCTCATTTTAAAAATAGCATGTAGGGCAGCAGAACATAGTCCCACAAAGGATTAAGCAGGGAACACTGTGTATGTTTGAACCCTTAGCTCTTCTCTCATTCATTTTCTTTTACATTATTTGCTGGTGAACACTGCAGATCTTTGTGGAAACCATCCACATGCTATTCAACAATCCATGTATTATGGTTCTGTCCCTGACCATGTGTGCTCATGCTCGCTCTCACTCTGCTTTCTTTGCATTAGTGCCTAAGGCAAAATGTGGGTATCTGCCAGTCACTAGCTCTGTAGCTTTCCCCTTGTCAGAAACTATTTTTAGATTTACTTACCCCAAGGGAAAACAGAAATTTGATTCTGTTCCCATGAGTATTCTGTTGCTTGGAAAGGACAAATCTGCAATTTGTGAACCTCCTAACTTTTTAGTTGCCTCTGGTTCTGCAATGGTTTTGCTTTCTCTGTCGTATTTTGGTGGAGTCAGTACAGGATAGGTTTAAAACAGACCATGTTGCAACCCTTGTGCTCTTCTAAGAGAGTACTGGAGATTTGCAGGGTTTATTTTGGAGGAATGTGTTACTGCTGAAGACTGTCTTAAAGTGAAAATGGCATCTTGAGGTGCTTGTAAGCATATGGATGAAATTGCTAGATACCGAGTGCCTTGTGCCGAGAGGACAGCCATGTTGCGCAAAAGATAATTTTTCTTGCTTGGCAGTGTTTCTTTCTGTGAGAGCGTTTCACACCAAAACCACGAAGGTTCTCAAACCTGCTACGAGATTGTAAGTAGTTTGCAGTGTGGGGAATTTGATAAAACACCATGTTGCAATGTGGAATCTTTGGGAAGGAATAGAAAAAAACACTGGTAGGAGAAAGCAGTCCATCTGAGTTTGCGCAGCTGGAACCAGAAAAAGCAAGTGTTGCAGCACTGGGCGGGAGCACTAAGAACTGTTACTTCTAGCTGGCTTGAAGGAAAAGCTGAGCAAGGGAGAGAATTCAAATGATGAGTAGATAGATGGAGTCAGATGGAAGAGAATAAAATTTTATGTATGGAGTAAGAAGTTTTGGATTAAGCAGCCACATCCCTGCAGCCACTCTGCAGTGAGAATATCACTGCCCAACTGCAAGAAGATGTATTTTGCTTTTTTGTTCCCAAAATCAAATACAGTATGTCATGTCATTCTAGCATTGTCTAGTGCTTTTCTCAGTGAGACCTCTGCAGAAAATTACCTTGAAAGAGGATCTTTTTCTGTATCCGAAGAATTTCCTATGGCGACTTGTAGGTCCATAATGAAGAGGATGCTTGAGTGGGAATAGCAAATACGGTCTGATAGTCCTGATGCTGCCATAAAGCTGGCACAATTGGAAAATAGCAGCTACCCCGTGACTTTGAAGATCAGGTGGAAACTGTGACATAATTATTGAGCCAATAATATTTCACATGCAGCAGACGCTCAGCCATTGCTATTGCTCATAAATAGCCATAGCCAGCGTGCTGAGGGGTATGAATAAGCATCGGTCAATTGGCTAGTAGCAGATACTGCTGAAGTGCCATTATAATTGATGTAAATGGCATGCTATTTAAAAAAAAGAAAGTTAACCAACCTGGCATAGTAAAATCGAAGGACTGCTAATTGTTATTTATTAGAATAGCGATCCTGCAGTTCAGAGCTGCTGTTCAGTTCATCTTGCAAACTTGAATCACTTTTGTTTCCACAAGACGCAGTTAACTGCTTAGGGCTTTGTTTGGGTTTGTTCTGTGCCGAGATCTCTCTGTCATTTGACTCCTGCACAACATAAAAAAATTAAATGATAGTAGTGTTTAAACTTTTGAAGGCATTACTGTGGTTTTTGGATGATTGAAATGCATTAAACCTATACAAAATTTAACCTGCCATTTTTATGTGGATATGTTTTCTGCGTGTACATAGGAAAATGATACATCATATAATTAAATCTAAGTTCACATGACTCCTCCTCCAAAAAAAATCCTCTGTTTATCTTGAGGCTTACAATCCAGTTAAGTTAGAACTGAAAATAAAAAGTTGTTTAAGGAAGGAGAACTTGGAAGGACTTACCGCTTGTTTATTACCTGTTGTGATTGAGTACGCATAGTGGTTTTGTGGTTTGAGACTTGTCTGCATTCTCTCATACTCTTTTTAAACCTGGCCTACTAGATGTTTTGCAGTTTCTTGAATTCAGAGATTGGGCTTTAGAACAGAGCACTTGAGCTTTGTTTCCATGGCTGCTTCGGCAAATCCAAATGGGCTTAAACTCCTGTTGATAATTTTATAGGGAAGTAATTGCTACACATGAAGTCTTCCCAAAACATCTAAGTGGCATATACAAGAGCAAGCCAAACTTAAGACAAAATCAGTGTGAAGCAAGTGGAACTGGCCCCGTAGGCCATTTGCTTCTGGAATCCACTTTTTTCTTTCCTTTCATTGTCTTCCCCACCGTGGGTAGCTCCATTCATATGTGGACAGCTGCATTCAATTCTCGCTGCTCACTTCATGCCACTTACCAACCCCTCATAATCCAGACCAGAGGTCAACATATTCAAGCTCAGTGAGGAAAAATGTAGAGGCATATAGGTAAACAGAGTCCTGCATAGTTGTAAAACTCTATAAAAATCTCCAGTCTCCATGTTTTGGAGTGTGTGCTGGGATTTTGGATATTCAGCTTTCTTGCTTGAGAAGTGATATGTAAACCAAACATGACATGAAATGTAGCTGGTCCTGCTTATACGGAAGACTGAACAGAAAGCGAGCAAACGTGAGCTTTATAGGCAGATTTGAAGGCGGAAAATGTCATAGCTTGGGAAATGTGTTCTAATGACAACTGAAGGGCCTTAGATGCAGCTATTTTGTAATTCAGTATGCTAATGACTTCAAAGTGACCTGTGCTCCACTGTGCTGCAAATAGATTTCTTTGTATTGGTACACACAGGCTTGTGCTTTCTGGTCCATAGCCTTATTCATTAATCCTTACTGACATCTATTATTGAATTTGCCTTCTCTAAACAGTTGGTTTCTAGCTCTGTTATTAAATCTCCATGCTAGCAAATAGATAAAAATTACCTTTAAAATACAGCCTAGTGAAGATACAAGCTAGTGTCTCAGACATTCTTTTTTCTAAAGACAGTACCCCTACTGTTTAACTATTTTTTTTTTCTTTTTTTTTCTTCTTTTTTTTTTTTTTAGTAGTTGATATTCACATGTGTGTTCAGATCTGACAACAGTTTTGTTCTCTTGGTGAGGGAATTTTTCCTGGAAGGTTACAAAAGCCCATTAATACAACTGCACAATGCAGTGCTGAGGAGCGTGCATGCATGAACTACAAGTCTGCCAGCTTTTTGTGAAGCTCTGCAGGGGGCAGTATACTGAAATAAAGCCTTTCAGGCCCTTTTAATGTAGTTCTGACCTTCCACTCTATATTAAACAGATGACTGGAACCAGAAAGATAGGTCATTGTGATTGCAGTTAATATTTGTAAGGACCAAAGCAGCTCTCAGCCTTTGAGGTAGAAGGGAATCATCTTAAGTGTGAAAATGTATCATCACAAGAATGGAGAGGATCAAAGGAAGGCCAGCTGGTGCTCGGACATCTTTTCATAACCTTTATTACAATGCTAGAATACACTAACCTCAATGGGAAGTCCATTCAGTTCGTGGATTTCAAATAGATAATCTGTATTCTGGTGAAACAAAGAAAGCGAAAAAAGCCTCTTCTAAAAAGGGGGTGGTCGACACAAATTTGCCTATGATTTAATCATATTGGTTTTCTAAAATCAGCTTAGCTTTTCCAGTGCAAATATATGAATGTATGACATGCCTATTTTCAAAGTGGCTGAAAATTTGTAAATTTAGGTACAGAGAGTTCTAGCTGATTTCACTGTGTTTTATTTCCACTTCAGAATAAAGGCCCTCTGTATTTTCACTTGCCGTGCACAAAAAGTAAGGCACAGTATTTCAGGGAAAAACTACACAGAACAGCCGTAAGCATTGTCATCCAGGAGGTGTGTATACATGGAGTCATGAAAAGGCCAAGATAAGGCTGACTACTTTTGACAAACACTTAAATTTAAGCTTGGGCTTCCAGGGAACGTCATACCACTGTAAGTATACATGAAATTAGCAATATCAAAGCAGAAAAACAATGAAGATTGCTGTTTAGAGGTAAGCTGTTACTGTAAAGTCCTGTGTCCATAGACTGAGGACTGTGCTACCAGATTTGTGCTAAATGGATAGGGAAAAGCAGTGGGACTGTAGATATAGACCAGAGGTGAGCACTTCTGCCACGGTATTTTTTAGATGGGGAACACTGGAGATCACTAGAACATCAAAGTTCAAGCTCAAGTGTTAAATGGTTTAATCATTACTTTCAGATTTGGATTTCAATCACTCACTTTCTGAATTTGTCCCATGGATCCACAATGGGGTAAGTATCCCTTCTACTTGTTGAGCAGGGACTTATTTCCAACCAACTTTATTAAACGTTTTGTCTAAAAAGTGACACCTATGTAAGAATTGCCTTGTTTATGAAGTTAGGCCTTGACAGGAGATTCAGCAGTCAGTCTCTTAATAGTGAAAAACAGTAAATGGACAAAAGAATATTGCCTTTTCCTACCCAGAAAGCGACGGCAAACAGTCATCACATCAGCTGAGTAATGACTGCAGCCTGTGAAATGGGTCTGAGGGGCGCTGAAGTTCTGACAGCTTCAGGAGATGCAGCAACTTTGTTTCAATTCAAAAGTCATTAAAATAAGTCCTAAATGCTAAAGCCCAGAAGAAAAGGTATTTAATTTCTTTTTCTCCAAGTAATTTGCATGTCAAATCTCTCTCTCTCTCACGCACTCTCTCCCTCTCGGTGATGTCTCTGTCAGCAGCTGTCTAGTTGTGAATCACTCCTGTCATCTGAAGCATATTTTTAACACTTCTGGACGTGCTCTAAAAGCAAATGCTGTTAAGCAAACAATTTGCACTGTTTTTCCATACGCTCTCTTCACTTCGCAAAACCTTTCATAATCATGATTTTAAAAGCTGGGTCACAGGGGAATCAGGTACTGGAAAATACAACCTTTTGTATTTGTAAGAGTATCATAATGTTACATCAAGTTCTCGTGTAATGCAGATCTTCTGTCAAACTTGCAGGAGACTTGAAGTTGCCTGAAGCTTGAGAATTTCACTTCATTAAGATTCATATGAATGTTGCCTTTGGTTTCACTCATTGTAGTCTGCACCTTCTCAAGCTCAAACTTCATTTTGAGTTAGGAATTGAGCATATAAAAAGAAAATCACTGTCAAAGCTTAGTTCAGCAGCTGTTATGGTAAAGTAGATTCGATTACACCATGTTTGGTTCAGAGCAGTTATTGTACAGCCTGAAATGGAAAACATAATCATGGAGCCTAATAAATTATTTGTCTTGTAGTCATGAGTTTCAGAGCTACCAGAAAAAAGGACATTGACCAAAAAGGTTTTGATCTTAAAAGCTTTTCTGTTTTACTCATCTCTTCTTTGGCAGAAGGATGCCCGCTGGGGCCTTAGGGACCCAAGGATCTTCGCTAGGTGCCTGGAAGGCCTTTGGAATCATCCAGTAACAAGTCAAATAGGAAGAAAAGTGTATTTTGTTCTTCTCCCACGGGCTAGTAAGTGACTCTTCCAGTAATTCAAATATTTGTCAGGAATACAATTTTTTGAGCTCCAGATCCAAATGATTACATTGGCACATGGGGAAACCAAGAATCCTGATTGTGCCCAGCTGGAAAGAACCTTCTCTTTCCAAATAAAATGTGGCTTTTAAATACTTGGGACCAAGTTAGTTTTGCTTTTTCCAAAGCCTAGAAGCGATAATCCTAAAGGATGCTTTTGACTGAAGTCCTAAAGCAAGTGGTATACAAACAGTATTTATGAGTCATGCACTTCCACTTTGTGCTTGCATCTGGAACTTCTGTTTTTATTTCTCGTTGCTTTGATGTCACTGTATTTTTTAAGTGCTTAGAAGAACCCTAGTGTGACAAAATACTAAATAATACTCAAAGTCTAGGACATAAAATGATATAGTGTAATGTATTTCTGTTAAGGAGTGCTCTCACATGTGGACTGCAATAAGGATGAGCACTTTGAGCGCTCTGACTGTCCTGCATATACCATTTGTCTTTGTTAGTAACCTGGCTGTAGTGGAATCATCAGAGTGTTACCACTTCTGAACGTTTTCTTTTAGACAAGGAAGCTTTGTCGAGCACCATTAATATCCCCACTATTCAGTAGCTTAATTAAAAGATTTGTGCTGTTTGCTGTTCTCAAAAGTTCTTCCCTCTCAAGATGTGGTTAGGTAAAACCTGCCACTAAAAGGGGCTCGCCCTTGGTATTGCAAGAAAAGCCTGACATATGGTGAGCGCCTAGAAATCAGAAGACAAAAAGCATTTCAAAATATTTGTAGCCATTATTTGTAAGTCACATTCCTGATGCTTTAGAATATACCCACGTGATTTTTGAATGTGTGGTTTGTATCAAGTAATAGACTCCTTCATCTCTGCCTTATTCCTCCATGAATTTAAGTTAAGCAATTTATTTTCTGCTATAAATCTGCTGGGCCAAACGTCTCTCTCATGCGTCATCACTAGTGGGTGGGATTCAGAGTAAGTGGCGGTTTCTCCACCGGGTGGCAGTAAAAGTCCGCGTTACAGAGGGGCTCGTCCCACTGGTTGAGCTGCTCCACTGCGGCTCCTGTGGAGTCAGTTGTTGGGCCTGGAGTACCTCCTCACTGCACAGCCCGGGTAATCGGGCTGTGGCTGTATCAATAGTGATAAACCTCATCCGTTATGTTAGGAAGCGGTAATGTGTGAACTGCTTTGCCATCTACATCTTTAACAAACTGTAAGGAAATAATTTCTTCCCCTAAGCACACCTTCTGAACAGAGCTGGAGCTAGCACTGTCAGCCACAACCAAAATATGTCTGTGCTTCCGTTTTGTGCATATCGTGATGTGTGATATAAATAGCATTAGTTTTGTAATGTGCTTTATCACCGCGTGTTTTGTGAACGCTTGCTCCTGCCTTATGCCTTAATACTTTACAACTGTCCCTCTTGCTGCAGGTGGCTACACAAAGCCAGCCGGCTCCCTAGCACTCATGGAGTCGTCCCATGGGAAATGCTCTGACCCCACGGCAGAGCTCTGTGGGCTCTGGGGACCTCTTATTTTTTCCTGGTACTATTTCTTAAAGAACTCTTTAATTACTTCTTGCACTTAGCCTGAAAGGATGCTCAGCACACTAAGTTGTTTTAACACTACTTTATTTTGAATTTTCTGGTAACCACCTTTTACCATTCTTCGATTGTATGATCTCCACCTGCCAACTCACCTACTAACTTGGGAATTTATTCCCTACTAATTCTCCCTGCAGAACAAACGTCTTAGCTTCTGCTTCTGGCAAAGATCTGAAAGTATTGCACGGCTGCATGTGTTCAAACTCAAAGGACAGGGATCAGAGAAACCAGTCAAAGCATAAACAGTGAGAAGTTGTCTGTGTTCAGAATAATTAAAGCATGAGTGTTTGGAAATTGCAAGATTGAAGTTGCTTAGCTGCACCCTCCTTAAAAGGGAGGAAAATAGTTAAAAAATAAATTAAAAAAATCTCAAGCTGGTTCCTTTAAGAGTAAGCAAATATTCTTTTTAAAAATTTACCAAACCTAAAATCTAATATTAAAGTGAAAGTATGAATTCTGGTCCTTATATGTAATTTCCAAGGATGTCTTGCTATGGAGTCGCAATATTTGGCTTTGTGATTTTGGCTGTACAGGTTAGTAATAGATGAAGATCAAACACTGCGATTGGTTTTAAACCTAATTTACCGGTATCTATAAAGTGTTATGAGTCAAATAGTATGACTTTGTCAGTACTTTAGCTTTACAACCCAACTACATGTCATTGCTTTACCATTTGCGGTAAGGGCTGTCATCGCTATAACTGGTATTGCCGTGTTGTAACTACCTGTGCCACTGCCAGAAAAACAGCAGATTGCCTAAATTGAAGCAGGATGTGCACCTCCCTCTTGCTTCAACAGGCATTTTACTGCTATTGCATTTTCAACTTTGTTCAGTGGTATTTTTCCAAGTAATCTTAGCTAAATTTAAATGTATTTATTTACGTGTTAGTTACTCTTTGAAAGCATATTGCTTTCTGTGTTTCCTGAGTGCACAGCAGCTGATAACCACAAGTACTATGCTTATTGTAAGTATTTGAAGTACTCAGCTCAACCAGAACTGTCAATTGCTTTACTAATAAGCAGTTTTGTAATAGAGATCTGCTAAAATACGGTTCCCCCAAAGCATTCTAAAACAACTTGAACCAATTCTTTTGTAGAAAACAATTACTTTCCACATGTTTTTAATATTTTGGTACTAGTAGTGTGTTGGTAACTGGGTTTTCTTTAAGTAATCTAAATGAGTTACGTACATTGGAAAAGGATGTTAAGTATATTCAGGCTGTTAGATTTGTAAAAGCACTTAGGTGTCTCAAAAAGACACCCTCCTGGACTTAGCTATATCCAGCCACCCCAGACGTATCTAAAAATGTCTTTAAAAGTTGGTCTTCGGTTTCCAGTAGAGCTGGACATCGGCGTTCTTTAAAGTTTGTGTATACAATGTATGTTGGGTTGGTTAGACTATTGGAGGAACACGTGAACGATATTTGCTATCCATTTGTACTCAATGTCGTTATTTATGTTTGACATAAGCATAATTTTTCCCAAATGAGAGGAAGAATAAGCTTCAGGATGAGCTGTAAGGACGAGATGTCTTTATACAAATGGAACTGCCATTGCACTATGGTGTTCTATGGGCACAATGATACTGTTTTTTTTTAAAAAAATGATGTCAGAAACTGACATAGTTGTAGCCCAAGCAAAAATTGTGTTTTGAACAGGCTTAAACTTTCTCTGAAATACCATAAGTTAATATGCTGTTCATCTAGAAAAAATGTCTTGAGGGAGAAAGTAATTAAAAGCCTCTACAAAATAAGATCACAACTTTTCCCCAAAAGCAAATACTAGAGACTTAGACTTACTGAAGCTCAATATGATCTAGTTTAAGAAAAAATGTCTATATGGATTAAAAGTTATTCCCCTGCAGTGGGGAGGCAGCAACCAGTCCCTGCTGCTGCTCCTTCTAGAATGTTTTGTAATATCCATAGCTGCGCAGTAGGACTAGCTTGGCAGAACACACAGAATAGCTCTTGAATGGCTGATGTCCTCCTTTAGTAGAAGTGATAGATACTTTCTTGTCTTTGCTGAATATTTCCTTATGCAGTACCTTTTTGACTTTCTACTAGTTGACATCTATGTATGATAATTGGAGACAGCTGAAAACAAGAACAGACTACTGGGAAACGACAAAAATATCCATCTGCTCCTCTCTGTATCCGGTGAGCTGTTGCTTTATGATCTTATGACTATCTGCAAATTCTTTTTTCAGTAAGAGCCAGTTGGATCAAGTTCAGCTGAGCAAAATGCAGTTAGGCAGTTGGGAAGGTATTACAATACACCACTTTGGACTTCTTTGTGGGGATTATAACCCGGAGATTGTCACTAAACTACTACTGTGAATTAGCTTGGCCATCCCAACACTCTTGAAAAATTGTCCTTTTCCGTCCCTCAAGCCTCAGGCCTGATTTGCTTTTCTTTTGGAATTCAGCTTTATCTATAATGGGAAAAGGAGCAGGGAATTGTTAGTTTGTCTGTGTCCAGTGCTTTGAAGATGTAAAGTATTTTTGGAAGCTGCTTGGTACAGTTGCTTGTATTTTCCTCAGGCAAAGGAATCTAACATTTGCTCTCCACAGCCTGCCCTTAGCTGAGCATTCAAGGAGCTCTCGTTCCCCTTCTGTTCCCACAAGGCAACTGGATGTCTTTACTGCCAGTTCTGATTGAAGACTGATTCAAGAACCTGATTTATGGAGTGTCCTGAATGTGTTTGGCAATTTCCTCAGCTGCTGTACTTTAACGCTCAGTGGGAACCCTATCTTTCTGGAACTGTTCCTCGCCTGTCATTTTTCTTTTCTATTTTTCACTGTGTTTTCATTTTGACTAATTCTTTTCCAAATGTGCACCACGTTTAGAGATTTGATGGATTTAAAATTCCTAAGTACTGGGTTTAGATTTCTTAGCATCCAGGGTGCTTAATGCTCTCAGCTGCAGTTTCCTAAAGTAACATAAAATAAGTAATTCAAATATAGTGGTGACAATGCTGCATATTTTACAGCATGCAGGTAGGTTTTAAGTTCTTAGATCTCTTGCTGTGAAATACCAGTAATCCTGTGTGAGTCAACATCTGTGCTGTCTGGGTGTAGCTGGTTCTTGGGTTTTGTTTTTTTCATCTAGTAAGTAGAGCAGGAATTATTCCTGTGGCAACCAGATCCTGCAGGGTTAATACTATTGCTTTGAAGTTGCTACTGATATTGCTTGCTTCATCTTTTTGTCATCTTCTTTTGCATAGATTGTCAGTTTAAAGCAATGCAAAACGGGTTACCAGGATAGGAAAAACTCTGCTGTTTTAAAGCCATGATAAAGCTCTAATCTTACAAATGAGCGTGATACGCAGTGCATGTAATCTGTGAATGAGGTTTTGCTTTTGCAGTTCTTCTAAAAGGCAAGACTTGCATGTGTAAAATCCTTTCCATCCAGGATATAAACCTAATAATATTATATGTTAATAGCAATACGTTTTTAAGTCAAGAGAACCCTTCTGATATTAGTTAATTAGTTACACAGTTTTACTTCATTCGTTGAGTTATTCTATTTTGTGTGGGAATGGTTCAAAGCTGCACGAGGGGAGGTTTAGGCTGGACTTCAGGAAGCATTTCTTTACTAAGAGGACGGTCAAATCCTGCAACAATTTTCCTAGAGATGTGATCGATGCCCCAAGCCTGTCAGCGTTTGACAAGAGGCATTTGGACAATGCCCTTAATAATACACTTTAACTTTCGGTCAGCCCTGAAGTGGTCAAGCAGTTGGACTCGATGATCATTGTAGGTCCCTTCCAGCTGAAACTATCTATTCTATTCACTTCATTTTCTTGCTCCACCCACCCAGAAAAATATGAATATAATAGTAAGCACAGTACCTTGCTGTTTAGTAACCTGTTTGGAGTTCTCTGTTTTTCAGTGTACCGTACTGAAAGCTTTATTAAAAAAAAAAAACCAAACTTACAGTGGAGAGCTGCTGCAGTCTAGGCTTCTAATTCTAGTCATTCATTACTTCCTCAAAGGCGTAATTCATCCTTTCAGTAAAGGTAGCTGGCTCATTCATGACTTACTTTGCAGGCTCCCTCTTATTTTTCACTTGTTAGTCATCTGGAGCCAGCAGATGTTTTGTACATCCCCCTCTTTTTAGCTTTTGACATTTAGATATCTTTGTAAATAAGAAGTTTATTTAGGAGCCACAAAACAACATGTATGAAAACTGCCATAGTTAATAAATGAAATCCCTACAGATCTAGGCCCCACTGTCATTTGGCCGTTTTGGAAAACTTTTCGTGTTATGCTGCATCCCTTTCCATTCATTTCAGCATTTCTTCTCATCATGTATTTAAATATTGAACAACTTTTTAAAGTGTTGACCTGAATTATCAAAAGTGATCATTAATTTCCCATGTCTCAAATTTTAAGTGCCCAAATTAAGAGTGGATCTTACTAGCTAGCTCCCTTCCCTTTGCTTTCTTGAAGCCTTTCAGTTTCCCTGCTAAAGACTGAGATACCCCAGAATCACTTGCTGCTTTTGGCAATGTCAGTCAGTGGATACTGAAGTGAAAGTGAAATCTTCTTAGAATTCTATCACAAATACAAACTGAATGAAAAAGCATAGACGCAGAGGTTTGAATTTACATGTACATTAGAAAATGCCTGATTGTTGGTTTTTTTTTTCCTCTGGACAAGTTCTATTTGCAAACTGAAATACAGCAAGATCAATGCCATGTGCAAAAACTTAAATGGCAGCTTTTGAAAAATTGCCCCATTAACCTGATGAGTTTCTAATTACAGTAAGATGTAAAAGCTTTTTTTCCCCATGCTATGTAGGATTTTGTCCTAACAGTTTTTTTTTAAAGCTACCCTGCTGTTAAAATAATTTAACTGCAGTGTTTGAGTATAATTTGTCCTATATTTCTTTTATTTTCTCTGAGGAGTTACATAACTTTTTCCATTTCTAATGAGTTTTCCTAAATATAAATTGTGATGTTATATTATGCACCTCCTTTGGCTCCAAACCAATTAGTTTGAAGTGGTTCAAGGCCAAAGAGAAGTCTAGGATTGCATCCTAGTGAAAGGTTTGTTTATGCACTTTTTGTTTTAAATAAATGGTTCAGTGGTTAAGTCAATCTTCGGTTGAAATTGATCTTATCCTTTAAATTCATGTAATACTCTAAATTAACAGAGGATCGTTTGGATAGCTGCATGACCTTGTGTTACTTAGATACTGTTTAAAATCCATTTGTATAATAGCCAAAACATTATTGTGCTTTCCTAAATCACAGAACTTCAGCCATTTGAATGACTGTTTAAATCATAAGCAGGATTAACCTGGGAAGAGATCAGTAAAAGATCAACCCCACTTTACCCCTGGAGCAGTGCTTCTTTGCCTCTAAGTATATTGATTGCATCACTGCTGTCTCCCCAAATCCCTCTGCCAGAGGCCTGCCTCCTCATCATCAGGACTGTCACCTTTCTGCCCCAGCTAGCAAATTGGTGGGTCTGGTAGCTGGGACTAGCAAGAGGCCTGGGGAGCAACACGTCTGTCTGTACTGCCTCTCCCTTTCTCCCCCAGACGCAGAGCACTCATCTCCCCTGCTGTATTTTGGCACCTTATCTTCACTAAGAGATGAATCTGCAGGTCTACAGACAGTGTGAGGAGGTACGGTACATAATCTGCGTTGCATGCGGCACAATTTCTCCCTCCTGCTGCATCTGCAGCTCAGAGTACTGACTCTCGGAGCAATCCTTCTCGCTTTTATTGCACTGTATTTTAGGTGGGTATATCACTGATGTTTGCTTCACCATTTGAGAAATACTGCTCTTGAGAATCTGAGGGTTTAGAACGTCCTCTGTCTCAGTGTCATTTCAATGTGTGGACTATTTTCCTTCTGAAAAATCTTATTCAGATGTCTACACATGAATTCAGGATGATTAACATTAGGAAGCCAGACTTGAAGAATTGTTTGATGCTTTAAAGAATTTCACAGCTTTCCAGTGACCATTTCTCAATTTTCCCCAGTCAAAAAAGAATTCAATCTCCTCCTTCGCAGTGATTTTAGAAATGAGAGATCTGCATCCTTCAATATCAATACCTTTATTTCCATTCTGCAATTCTACACATTGCAACAGTAACTGGCAGTAACTGAAAATCACAATTTTCTCATACTGCTGTTCTCTGTCATCAACAAGGTATCACTTCTGTTCATGCACGGGTTCACTATCCGTTTATCCATTTCAGCATGAATGTAACAATTCTAGAGTTATTCACACTTGAGCCTATCGCATATACAAATTAGAGAATAAAATCCTAAAGGGGAAGTTCAGTTTTAGCTTCATTGCTGTCCTGGTGTGGATTTACTGGGGAGAGAGAGGGACTAAAGAGGCTATATAAACCTTAGCACTATCTGGTGAGGTGAACTCTTGCTTGTATCATGTGCTAGTAGCCATGCAGCTAGCTCTACCTGCCTGACTTTGCCATGCATTTCTTGCATCTCCTTTGGTTCATCACTTAATCTGTGTTTCCTTATTGCTGACTAAGAGTTTAATATATTTTCTGAAGATTATTGGCTTGTTAAAACAGACTAGTGGTTCTTCAGCATTTATATGAGAATGCCATTCTTCCTTTGGTATTTGTAAGGAACCTCAAGATTTTGAAGGGAGGGTCCACTTGATGCTTTCGGGTAAATAAACTGCGGGAACACCTGACAAACAACAATAGGTAGTGCTTCTTTTCTTCAGCAGAGTTTGTCCCTTTTCATGAATGCTTATGTTGCAGAAGCAATTGCTGCATTGCACTGCATCAGCACTGTTCCTAATCCTGATTTGGAAACATCAACTGTTAACTTGACAAAGCGTGACACGTGGTATGTTGAAGTGTTTTCAGCTGCACTAACACAACAAATTGTAATGGCTCCAGAAGGGCCATTTCAGTTGATTGTGTCAATAAACGACAGCCCACAAAAAAAAAGACATGTGGCCAACCTGAATAAAGCATCATCAAATCACAAATAATAGGTTAATGGTCACAATTTTTGTCCTCATTTTTAGAAAAAGTATTTTGCAAGAAAAAAAAACAACATGTAATTTCTAGAGCTTTTGCCTGTGATGAATCAGAAGTCCAGCCCTATGGCACCTACCAGTTCACAATATTTCCTTCATTTTCATATGTAGAGATTGTGTGACTTTATTCTTCATACTTCTGTAACAAAATGAGAACTTGGCATGTGTTCTCTGTTTAGGTCAAGACGCAGGCTGTCTCTTGCAATTGGTCTTTCCCCAGCTTTTGTGAGACAGGTCTACTGTTATTTAAAGATGACTTCTGTATCATTTACTGGACCAAGTGCCAGCAGACATAAGCTTAGCATTACTTCCTATTTTTTTTCTCCATTACTTAGTTCATTAGGAAGAACTACATCTGCTTGATGGTAGCGGAAATTTTCTGCTTTCATAGTTAGGCTGATGGTACACACAGTGAATTCTAACCTCTCTGAGACCATTAAGGTTTCAGAGTAAGTAAATCAGGGTAAATCTGACTTAATGAGACTAGCCGCTAGGTCATCAGTTCTGTGCATTGGCTGCTTTTTCTGTTGCCTATGTGCCAGTCAAAACCCACAAGGAGCTATCATGTTTCCTCAGAGATCACTAACATTAGATAAAGATTGCTGGCCATGACACGTAAGTGGCTCAGCAAGGATGTGCATTATTTGTTAAGCACCTGGAACTTGAGTTACTGTGTAGAATGTACAGAGGAGGACAGTCCTTTTCCCAAATTTACAAGCTCCTGAATAACCATAGCAAAATGACCTACAGCAGGAGCCCTGGAGGAAATAGGTGTGCTAGTTTTGAAGACACATTTCTTTTCAAATATTCTTTACATTAATATATACCTTTTTACATCCTTAAGGCAGCAACTTCTGACTAGGAAGCATGCCAGTTTTGTTTTCTTAGTACCTCATTCTTTTTTCTAAAATCATCAGTAGCAAACTATAGGTGGTTATTTGGTATCAGAAATGAAATCCTCTTTGCTGCTCATTTCACATACCTGGTAAATAAAGACACTTATTAGTCACAGGTATTTGTGTGTGTGTATGTATATGCACAAACACGTATCTTTTTTTCTGTTACATTATAGTATAACAGGTGAAATGCATTTAAAATTAAAAACAGTAAGCCAAGTATTTGTAGTAGTACTGAGTGTCAACAGTGCAGTATCTAGTTGCTTAACAAAAATGCTACATAAGGATTTTTCTGTAAAACTAGAGAACTGGGTAAGACTACGCCTAATTAGTGTAAGTTCATAAAAAGGCAGATTACCATTAAAGAAATGCACAGCACCAAAGAGAAGAATAATGTACATCATAGACAGGCTATCCAAAATTCTCTTTTTCTCTACAGGAGATAGCAAAACAGAATACCCTGTGAATATGCTCGAATAACTGAAAAAAATGCCTCACTAGTCAACTGAGGCATTTACATCCGTTCATCTTAATCTGATACTTCCTCAGGCACACACTTAATACACAATTGTCCATTGCTGTTGACCATCTTCAGCCAACAGAAGGGCTCAAATATAAAATCACGGAAGCTGGAGATGAAAGGATCTAGTCAGTCAATTTTTTAAACCATTTGCAGTGTTATTTTGGCTTCCTATAGTATACTGTCAAATATATTTCTGATCATCACTTGGACTTCTGATGTCATTTGGATTCTGAATGACTTTGGCTTCACATACAAATGAATGGATTACACTCATCCCTTGTGGGCTATTCATTTGTTCTGTTCAAAAACACTTGCTTGTAAGACAAGGTATTGCCAAAATTAAATAATTAAAGCACTTCCTGTTTTCTGAGAAACTTTCATTTCCACTTGCAGGTGCAATTTTCTATATAAAATGAGTAACACTTTTTTTTCTACTTAACACATCCAAGTATGATTTATGAAATGTTACTCAAGTAAGACAAGCTTATTTTACACTTTATTTACTCAGAACAGAACACTGATGGGAGAAATAAATGAGACAGACAAGATGATCCATAGTCGAGACATGACTTGCTTTATGCCACAGCCAAGAAGGGAATCGGGGCCTCTAGCATTACAGACCATTGACCTTGGGGGAAAAAAAAAGAGAGATGGAATGCATTTTCGATTGGATAACTGGAACAAACCACATAAGAAATGAGTATGTATTGAGAGCTAATGACTGAATGCCAGACACTTGGGTCAAGATGCTCTGAGTGTGTAAGGCTGCAAAAATAAAACATCGAGAGGTATATAAATGCTGCTGCCCTTACAATGCTCAGAGGTAAAGTCACTATTTCAGAGTCCTCCTCTTCTCTGTTTGGTATGATCTTCAACAACAACAAAATCAGAACTGCTTGCTCCAGTAATTCAGAGGCACAACAATCAATTTCTACCTTGAAAATGTTTTGTTTGCGTCTATGTTTGAAATAAGCTATTCCATTGAGAATGTTTTAAAAATAAGTATTAGCCCACTGATCACTCTAATCTTCCAGTATGTTTATTTGGCTGCTGCAAAGGTAGTTATCCAGCCAGCAGTTTAACTAATTAAGCTGTACTTCCCAGAACTGTGCTGACGACACTAGCATTATCAATGATGTTGATGACAAAAAAACAAAGCCAATAAAGGAAAATCCATCGTTCTGTGCCCTCTGAGAAAAAAAAAAAAAGGAGAAAAAAATATCATCAATTATTTGCAAAAGAGTAAAAATGAAGAGAGATGACAGGAACCAGAGCACCTTTAAGAGAAAACAACAACAACAAAAAGTCATTATTACCATTTTAAACTGTGAGATTGAGATTTATTTTTATAACAATAGGATGTTAAACAGTCTTGAGTACATTCTTTCATTAACCCTGTACCAGATTTGCTGATATTCTCCTATGTGAAGTGAGTGAAATCACGACTCCAATGAAGTCAACAGGACTTTCTCCAGTGACTATAATTGAACTCCGGTTTCATTTGCACACTTACCACCCACTGAAGAGCTTGCATGAGAGCTAAAAAAGGATGTAGATGGCTAATGTGATTTTCAGACAAAATAAAATTCTTAGATTAAAACCAGTATTTGTAAGGGTGGATTTTTTGAGATTTAGAAAAAAACTCAACCCAAACAACCCTTAGTTTTGCTATGCTCTGCATAGAAAAGCCTAAATTCCCATTAAAGACGTGAAATTCTGACTTGTATGTGGCAGGGCTCGCTGCTGAAAGATCTCTGCTATTCTCTGCCTACACACGTTGTGACCTTACCCGTTTTAGAATTATTAGCCCAAATTCAGCCACTGATGACCGCTGTATGGTGCTTTTAAATGCAAAGCAGGAAAGCCGTGCCTGTATCGTACCAGTTCCTAGGAGAAGAGAAGCTGTGATCTGCACGGTTTGACTTTTATCTGCAATTCACATTTGCACCAGCACTGTTAAATTAATTTCTGTGGACTGACAGCTGCATCCCAAGCACGAGCAATCCTTTAGTCCCTGCCCCTCGTGGTACCAAGAAAAATCTCGTCCGAACGGTAGAATAAACTAACGCAGCGATGCTCTGGGAGCGAGAAAAAAATTGAAACAAGAATTGAAGTAACTTCCAATTCCTGACTACAATCTAATTTTTAGTACTTTGCAGTAATTTGTGCTTGCTCGAAGCACAGAAAGGAAGCAGAGGGGCCGCTCCTGCTGCCACCCGTGAAGAGGACGGTTGGTTCTGAAGCGCAGAACCGCCACCGGGCTGAGCGCCCGCCCCTGCCCCGTCTCTCCGCCATCAGCGCCACTTGTTGCGTCGCCCACAGCGGTTGTCCCCCCGCGGGCTGGAAACCAGTGCACCCGCCCGCCTGCGGGACGAGCGTGCTGGTCGCCTCGGGTTATAGCAGACAGCACACTCAAGAGGAACCACCTTTTCTTTTTCTTTTTTTTTTTTTTTATTTGAGACAGATAAGATCATAAGATGTCCTCTCCCACTCGGGCTGCAAATCCCTGCAATACGCATTTACCTTGAAGTGACGCGAGCGCCGGCTCCAATATTCGCGTTCCACC